>RCWM02000192.1:0-325000 GCA_003667255.2 Euschistus heros
AAATTGTGCCTTCTGCTCAGAGAGAGAATCATTCCCAAAACATGGACCATATTATCTAACAGCTTTGGTATCTTTTAAACCAAGTTTGTAGATACAGAGCAAACTGGAATATGAATTTTCATTGAAATCGTTTCGACTACAGCTTTTGAACAATCTGAGGAGATTAAACTAGAATTAATTCCTCTTCTCAAACGTGAAAACATTACAGTTTACATATGTAAAAATAGATTTATATTCCATTAAATAACAAAAACACTAGAATTTAAATGAACAACACTAATTATGAAAATGAGACTTTTTAAATGAATTAGTATGCCATTTTTAAACAAATCATGAATTGGTTTATAATGTTTGTTCTCGGAAACCTCAAGATGTTCTGGTGTTTCCCATCTTTTTACACGCAGTTAAGTGGGACCCCCCCCCCCCTTCCCTTCTGTAGAGAGAACTTCCTAGGTACATACCTTTTTCTAAGTTATCAACACCCGTCTCCCTCCCTTTATTTACAGTACAATAATAATCCTACAATTCAAGTTCTCAATCCAATCAATAGGTACAAGTTCCAGTTTTTTCTGATCTCTATACTCCATCATACAGAGCTTCTGCATTCCAATGATGCTTTCTTGTCCTTTCTCTCCTCACATTCACAATGGATCTTTCCTCAGAACATGGATGCTTCATAATGAATGTATTTTTAATATATCAAACATAAAGCATTAGCCTGTATTACAATTTTCTTTAAATCATGTTTTCATTGTAAAGATAGTTTTTGATTTTCAATTTTCTTTTTCATTATCATTTTTTCTTTGCCCACTCAGCAAACATTGTTTATTTTTTTATTTTACTATATGTTATATCAGAAATTATTAGTTCTTTTAATTTTGTACACCATATTTATATCTATAATGACTAATTTTCTTTCTTTTCAACTCTTTTTCTGGTTTTATACCTGTTACCTCATTATGTACGTTTGTATTTACTTTTATTTGCTTTATTTTTAAATCTTTTCTTTTTGTGATGTAATGTTATTCTTAAGGGAAATTGTCCCAGAATTAAGTTTTCTTTCTACTTTATGTATAACCTAGTAACACTACAATCCAGGAAAGGTCTTGGGTTCTACAATAAATAAGGAATTACTGTTTTATTGACATACATTATACAAAAAGATGACTAAAAAACCACTTCTTTTTTTTCCATAACCCAGTGAAGGATGAGGTACCCTACTTTAGCTGTGATGGATAGCTGATAAAACTGAGGACAAATTTCCAGTTACCTTTCAGATGAATCCAAATTTGGCCAGGAAGTAATCAAGTACCTTCTATTAATGTACTCCACTCCCATGAATATATTTAAAATAAATTAAAGTTTTTTTTTATCAAATGAATTTCTAATTTATTCCGTTCAGCCTCTTTGGGAAACTAATTTCTATTTTTTTTTTTTTTTTTTTTTTTTTTTTTTTTCCACTTTATGTGATATTGAAAGAAGAGAGAAGTATTGAATTGAATATGGATTAAAACGAATTTTGTTTAACTTGTTTAAAAGCCGTAATAGCTAAGGATTCGGAATAAATTAAACTGAAGATTATATTTACTTTTAAGAACAATAAAATAAAATTTATTCTGGGACAACTTGTCCTCAATGAATATATACTCTTAACTAAATAAGAATATGTCCAAATGTACTCTTAGATACACATATAAATATAGCGCTAAGTACAAGAGGAATGTAGTTTCAGACATTATACGTTAGTTAATAAATTGATAAAAGAGTAGAAAATTTAAAAAGTGTTTTTTATAAAATGGGAAAAATAATGTATTTTACATATCATTGGAATAGATCTTTAAATTATAAAATTCCAATTGATTAAATTTTGGAAAATAAATTTGATACAAATAAATTACGAGTAATCCAATTTTGCCAAATTATCTATGTTGAAAAAAGAGAAATAAACACTTCAAAAACTAGTTTTATAAAACAAAAAAAAATTAATATTAATGAAGCAATAGTTGACTGCGGAACTAATGAAGATGAAGGTAGTTGGGGTATTAAGTAACATTTACTCCCTCTTTTTGTCATGTCTTTTTGTTTGGTTTTCTTTTAGCCCTGATGAAGGCTTGCATTGTAGGCCGAAATGTTGGCACTATAAATGAAAAAATCATTTTTAAAAATAAAGATACAAAATAGTGTACCTATGACTGCATACCCCAACTACCTACCTCTTGAAAAATATATCATATTATAAAGCAACAAGAATTATGGAAAACAAAAAGAAGTAAATAAATATTGTTATTTTATAATTATTTGGAAATGTATTTGTAAGTTAATTATATTTATATTTGTCACGAAGTATTATTGTTACTTTTGTAGCAAGTGCTACTGTGCTCTATGTTATACTTATGTAAAATACTGTGTTGTACCAATGTGTTTGTGTGCCATGTATGTTTTCTTTTTTCCCTCAGTCTGAAAAACTTATAATATTGAGTCCTAGATCATTAGAATACATAAGGAAAAGGGAAAAAAAAAAAAATCAGTATTTTCTTTTTTATTTTCACTTTATAAGAAACAAGATCTAGAGTTATTTCAAAAATTAAGTCCCCACATTTTTTTCAGGCATAAAAATTTTTTTATTTGAAAAAAAAGAATAACCCATTGGAAAGCTTGATCTTTAAACTATTTTTTTGAAGAAGATAGAATAGCCATTTATTTCTACGTATTTTTTGCTGACAAGTAATCCTCATTGCCCCTTCTCTTACTTCAAACTTGAGAAGGACAAGGAGTTGCAAAAGGAAGTTACCAAGTTTTCCAATGAGCAGGCAGGAGACTTCAACGAGGAGGGTTCACAAAAGTGAATAACTTGTCATTAAAAATTCATAGAAAAAAATAGCGACCAAGTTGAAAAATAGTTTAAAGGTTAAGCTTTTTAAGGTTTTATTCCTTTTTTTTTTCAAATAAAAAATTTTTAATACCTGAAAGAAATGTAGTAACCTTATTTTTGAAACATTTGTAAATGAACCTGATAGTAAACTGACAAAGTCATTTTCCATTTAGTTTTATTTGTACAGCTGTTCAGAAGCGGCTTAAACATTGAAAACCTCCTGGCTACCTCGTGAGGATTACATCTCGTTCCATTGCTCTAGAACTCTTGCTCTACTTGAAGTGGATACGACCATGGTGTCGTCTTTCAGAAATATTTCTAAATAACTTATCTTAGCTAGCAACTAAGCAAGGCAATTTTAAACAGATCCAAAATAACAAAGAAAAAAGATAAAATTTAAAAGCCTCAGGACACTAACCGCAAACAATCCTGTGTAGAATAATTCTCAAGGTAGTTATTTACTTTTAACTATAATATTGGATTGTCCAACATGAAATGTCGGAGTTTTTAAATTTTAATGTTTAGGGAGGAAGTTGATTCCTGTTGATTCTCATTAAAATATGTACATTCTATGAATAAGACATACTAACCCTATATTTACTAATAGTGCTTATTATTATTTTTCCCAAATTGGCATACATATTTTAATTTAATTTCAAATTAGAAAATGGAAACATGTGATTTCTGAGTAATTATATTTTATGAGTTTAAATAAACTTGGTAATACTGCAAGGAATATCAATCAAGCTCTTGGCGAAGGAAGTTATAATAAAAAGAACACGTTTGTCGTTAGCTTTCAAAATTTTCTTCAGGAGACTGATTATTGGTGATGCTAGTTAATTATCTAACATAACCTAATTATTTTATGACTGATTCCATTCAACATCCCATTCAATAAAAAAATAAAATGTAGAAATGAAATGATAGAAATCTATTCACAAATGAAAATTTAAGAACTCAGATGAAACCTAGAAATCTAGCATAATCAATGCATGGAATCATGTACAATAAATAAGGCAACATATCAATGAAAAATTTATTTTAAAACAAGATTGATATAATGAATCTTTTATCTTCATTTTACTCTCAGAAAGCCCATTATTCAACTGTTGAGTAATCTACTCATTCAAATTAAATTAAAAGAATAATGAACAGAGCTTTAATCTAAGATAAAAAATTCTATTTCTACTTTGCTAGTAATGTTAGTTTCAAAAATACATAATAGAATCCTATAAATCTAATTTTCAAGAAATGAAACTATTTTTAAATTGAGCAAAATTAATAGAAAGTAAATAGTAATAAAAAAAAGATTTATATTTTCCAACAATTTTTTTCAGTCTTATAAATTATTAAATATAAGCACCATATTTAGGAAAATAAAATCAATAGAGAAAACAGTTAAGTGGGATACTTAATTATTTAAACATTAAAAGATATTTTTAAAATTAAATTTAAAAATTTTTGTTACTTGGCATGCGACCTTAAACAACCACATTCCAGGGTACATATTTATGCTTAGGATCCGGGAACTGTGAACATTGAAAAAACAAATATAACAATAATTTGAACTACAGAAAATAAATCCAAATAAATAAGAAATATATAACCTTGTTTGTAATTTCATCGACACAAGCCATCCTAATTTGGCAGCAGTTGCAGGCGAGTCCAATCTGAAATATCCTTCGAGGCCTGAGTCGCGCCTTGCTGCTTTGATGGCGTCCCTTATTGCAAAGAATATCGATGAAGACAAGAACAATGGGGGCTCACCAACCGCCTACAAGAATAATGCACAATTGCTGGTAACATTGGCTATATTTTTGATTTTTACGAATCAATACATCAGTAATTAAGGCACAAATTATTGAGAGAAAAAAAAATACAATCATATTTGAAAAAAAAATAAAACACGTCTAAATATATAATTTACTATTCAAATAGAATAGAATAGAATAGAAAAATAATTTTACTCTGGGTCCAAGTCCCTTAAGAATAACCAATAAGTACAGAAATAAATAGAATTAGTTGCAACTGGTCATGAACATAACAAAATTTAAAAATAATACTATAACAATGATAACCTATACATAAATACTAAATAAATTTATAGAGAGAAAAATAAGAGAACATTCTACAAATGAGATGGGAAATAAATTATTCTACGCTCAGTGTTGTATATACAATATATGTACCCAAATGTTGCATTCAGAGTAAGAAAAAGTAAGTGGAATCAAAATTATGTGAATAGTTATTGAAAGGATTCCAGAAGTGCAATAGCATGATGTCATTTGATTGAGTTAGTAGATTGTTAGCAAGTGTCACCTTGGATAAGAGTGAGGTCCTGAAAATAGAAGTATATAAATGTTTTCAGAGATTTCGCTTGTCTAATATGAGGAGGAACAGAATTACAGAGGGTGGTTGAGTGAAAGAGGAAGGAGCGTAGGAATGCAATAGTTCTGTAGGATGGGGTATACAAATCAAAAAGACATAAATGCAGAAAATGGATTATCAAGGGGGTGGAAAAATAAATGATATTTAAAAGAAGTTAGGGAAGAAGCTTTACAAATTGGAACGAGCAGGAATTCCAAAAGGAGATAAAATAAATAATAAAGATTTTTCAACAGAAGCTGTTCTATGGGAGGGGATATACACGAGAAGGTTGGGACCTAACATTTAATAGATGGATAAAGAATGCCAAGTAATTAGGTCAAGAATATAAGAAGGTGTTTTTGATAGAAATATAAATACATTTCTTCATAAGATGTATAGGTTACCTTTGAGGAATATATGGCACGTGGGTTAGGAGCTCCTTTGAGAAGGGAGACATTGAATTCGGCCGGAATATCTGCAAATCCAGGTATCTTGTACATACCAGGACCTCTCGAATAGAGTACACCCTTCGGGGAGTAAATTGACTCTTCTAGGGTAAACAGTCCATAACCCTGCATAAAAGCCCCTTCGATCTGTCCAATGTCAATCGCAGGGTTCAAGCTCTCTCCCAAGTCCATCACAATATCAGATTTCAATACCTAAATAATTGTTTAAAAACCAAATAAATATCAAATTGAAGTTTTGCATTTAAATGATTGAATAGGAGTTAGGGGATTGTACCTGGTGATCTCCAGTTAAACAGTCAATCTCAACTTCAGCACAGGAAGCGCCAAATGTGAAGTAATTGAAAGCCATGCCTGAATTTTTACTCATGTCGTAGCCAATATCTGGTGTTCTGCAACCAATTTTGAAATCGTTAAACACAATAAACAAAAACTGAACTGAATTCAGAAATGCATCTAATTGCATTACACAATAGTATTTTTTTTTGTTTTGTTAGGATATATATAAAATAAAATAAAAAATAAAAAATCTTGGGGTCACCTGTGGTGTAGTTGTTAGCATAGCAACCTACTAAACTCAAGATCACGGGTTCGCAGCCCGGCAGATGACCTTAGAATTTTTTAAAGGGAGTAAAAAATCCTTAGCTATGCCGTCCTTCGGAAGGGACGTAAAATGGGGGTCCCGAGCCTGTGCAATGTCAGGTACTCGTTAAAGATCCCTATCCTAATTATACCTGGATAGGCAAAATTGAGGTCTCCCACCGTAGCATCGTCCGATTAGCCATAGCAGCATAAAGTGACGTTAAACGAAATAAACATAATAAACATAAAAAAAATCTTCCTGCTAATCTCTGAAGGCTACCAAGAGGTTGTCGCTGACATCAGACCAGGGTGGAAGTGTAAATATTTCTTTCAGGCGTAAGCCATGAAATAAATATTAACTTAACTCGAATGGAAATTAAACTGATATTACTTACAACTGGTTACTTAAGGACCCCTCACCCAATGACCTTAGCTGTCACAGATTCTGTTAAAATAACAAACAAAAACGGGTAGTCTCTTCTGTACTATTCGCAGTATATACGGCTGAAACTGTTGGAGCACGATACAAAAAAGCGACTGTGGTGGCAGATGATATAGCTATCTTCAGTAACTCATTAAATGCAACAAGGGCTCTACAGCAAGCGGAACCCTCATGGTACAGATGAGTAAAAATGAAGAATAATGGTAGAATTATTTTTATAAAAATTAAATTACAAAATCTTGAGCTTGTGGTTCCAGAAAACTCCATCTGCTATTTACAGAGTGAATATTTCCTATAAACTTAATTTAAGGTAGTTGTGCTATAGTAAGAGACACTGTAAATAGATTATAAGAATGATTTAGAAATTAAGAAAATATTATAAGAAAATATAATAATCATTTATGCTATTCTCAATGGACATTTGCTACTACTTTATCCACTTATAATGAATTAATGAATTTCTAAAGTACCTGTAAAAACCACTAGCAGCAAGCGAGATTCTAGAGAAATATGCAGCTTTCACCCAATCCTCCCATGTTCCTTTAGGATTTGCTTCTTTTATGGGTTTCAATCTTTCATTAATAATATCACAAGCAGCCTGAAATATAAAAATGAAAGGAGTTAAAGAGCCTGCCAATCAAAAAAATAAATTATGATGAAGTAAAACAACTTTTTCTTCAATAAATAGCTTCATGAAAAAGGTTTAATTTAAAAGAATTATAAAAAAAAAAAAGAAAAGATTTTTAAAATATTACTGTAAATATACGTTTTAGAAATAATTAAATTAAATTAAAATTTGCTTCGTGGCAGACCCACGAAATGAATCTTCACCTCCTTGGCTAGAATAGGTTGGTAACCTGTAGGATAACCCGCCCTTCTTGCCCTGGTTGGAGTACATAAGGACTTTAAACCCAATAAAAAATAATTTGCAATAGCTGTAATTTAAGCCTTTGTAATAAAGACATTAAAAAAAAAAAAAAAATACTTCCTGTAATTTAAATAAGTAGTTAATAAATTCAAAAATTAACTATTGATTTTAGCGATAGCATACCAGAATGGCCATTCCATTTAAATCAGACCCAGCACTTGCTGCAGTTGGAGATGTGTTAGGCACTTTATCGGTTGATGTGTCAGATATGTGGATGTAAACATCAGAGATACCAAGTGCTCTGCTTGCAACCTAAAATTATATAATTGTCAAGTTCCTACTGTTGTTAAGTAATACCAAAACAAAAAGTGGGTTTATAACAAAAAATTTCCTACCTGTATCATTTTAGTATGAAGGCCCTGACCCATTTCGGTACCTCCATGAGAGAGTAGGACAGATCCATCAGTATACACCAAAACAAGGGCAGCACCTTGGTTGAGAAACAATGTTGTAAAAGATATGCCGAACATTGTTGGTACAATGGCGATACCGCGCTTCCTCCATCTATTACACCTGAATAAAATTTTAAGAATAATATTTAATTACATTAGTTTAGATATAATATAAATTATTTAGAGCAATTCAAATTGAGAGGGAATTAATATTATAAATTGACAAACCTAAGTAAGTGTTTCTGTAATCAATTTATGACGAAAAGAACATTGTATTTTTTTATTCTACACTATTTTTAATAGTTAAATTTTTGTAATAAATATAGTATTATGTATACTAGCATATGCTGGTGATACAGACATAGTTTGAAGATCACATCAGGATGTATCACTAGCATCCATTGCCCCCTCATTATTATTTTTAAGCAAATTAAAAAGTAGATATATGTTCATAACGGAAAACTTTTTACAGATAAAATAATAGTCCAAAAATATACAATAGCAGAGTTTTTTTTTTTTCGCATTAAAATAATTTGAAAAATATCCTTCCTCAGTCTTAAATCTTAACGATTACTTGTTATTCTGTTGTGAATCATATATTATTACCTATTGAAATTATCAGCTTCTTCTTTCCTTTTTTCATAATCAAAGTCTTCATAACATTGCTCCCAGCAACGTCGAACATTGCAATATGTCAATTTTTGGTTAAAGTGAGTTGTATCCCCTTCATTGTACAAGTTCATTTTTCTAACCTAAAAAAAAAAAAAAAAAAAAAAAAAAAAAAAAAAAAAAATACCAAAAACCTATTTATCATTTTACAGATACTAATCTACACTTTTATTTTTAAAAAGTTGATCATAAATAGTTTTAAAAATGTAGCAAAAACATAAGTATTATCAATAATTACAAACATTTGTTGGAATAAAATAAGAGGAAAAAAAAAAAAAAAAAAAAACTTTAAACCATGAAGCATCATTGGTTCATTACTAGAAGTTCTTTGTCTTAGCTGACAGCCATTCAAAGTAATTAGAGTCAACATAAATCCAACCTTTAAAACAAAAGAGGAGACATTGTACTTTCTAGGAATAGAACGTTCACAGGTGGAACGGTTTTTCGTTTAAGATGGTTAGGAACGGAATGAGAGTCTTGATTTTCTTGTTCTGCCTATTCAAACAAAAACAAATTTCGGTTTCGGTTGCACCACTGACGGTTTTCTACCTACTGGAATGAGAACGAATTCCAGTCTCAGGTTCGTTCCAACACTGTCGGTCTTCCACTTATAGGAACGAAAATTAATTCCTGTTTCATGCTTGTTCTACCACTGTCGGTCTTTCACCTACTGGAATGAGTGGAATAAAAACAAACAGAATTTATTTAAGGTTTCGTTTCTCTTTTTAAATTTAATTTTTGTCAACAATGTGTTACTCATAAAAATGAAATTTCATATTTTATCTGTTTTCATCAATTGCATTGTATTTGCCAATACTAAGATTTTTAGTTGTTTGATGTAGACATTATGGCTACATTATTGATTCATAATTTAAAATATCTTGAGTATAAACTGTTAAAAAATGTTTGTGACAAATGCCTTAAAAACTTCTTTAAATAGCTTTTACGATTAAGAAATTTTTAACCTATTATTTAGCGTTTACTTGTTAACTACGTGATTAATTGTTTCTTTATAAAAGAATGAAAAGTTTATCTGTAACCAAATTTAAAAATTATTGAGGTCCCCAAAAAAAAAAAAAAAAAAAAAAACTTTAAAAAGTAAATGACTGAATTTTATATTTCATCTTTCTTAGACTGAAGCTCAATGCTTAAAATTTAATCAGATGTTTGTACAATTTAATATTTTAGTTTGTTTGAGGAAAAATTCCAGAAAATAAATAATGTATGCAACACTAATAAATATATTTTTTTAATATATATTACCTACTTTATGATTTAGCTTAAAGTACCATACCGAAACGAAAGTGAATCAAAAGAACAAGAACGGAATGTAAAAAAAAAGAAAAAGAGAAAGAGAACTGTTCTTTAGTCAGAATGGAACGTTAGGCAGTTCTGAAAATCATGTCATATATTCGACTTTTCTTCAGATCAGAGGTTTCGGTATGTGAACTGGTGCATACAGTCACAAATCTAACTATTTTATCATGCTACTTTGTGAAGAGTAGACACGATTTTTCCATACTTACAGCAGCAACATCTTTCCCCAATTTTTCAGCGATATGGGTCATCATACTTTCACCAATAAACATTCCTTGTGGACCTCCGAACCCTCTAAATGCAGTATTGGAGCTAAGATTTGTTTTGCAGCAATATCCATAGCAAGCAACATTAGGGATGTAATATGAATTTTGGAAGTGAAACATCGCTCTATCTAGAACCTTTAAAAAATATATATATACTTTTATAACTTGATACTTGATACTTCAGGAAATTCATAATCATAAACTACTTATATAATTATTATTGTAAAATAAAAAATAAATTAATTTATGGTAAATTTTTTTTTTTTTGTTAGGGGAATTATTTATTTAAATAATTATGTAAAACTTACCGAAGTAGATAAGTCCATAGAACATCCAGCATTATTATAAATGTGTATTTCACAGCCAGTTAATTTTCCTTCTTTTGTAAAGGCTACTTTGTATTTTCCCAAGAACGGGTGCCTTTGCCCAGTGGTAACCATGTCCTCGTCACGATCCAACATTGCTCTCACGGGTCTCTTTAATCTAAATTAAATTATTTGGAATATCATTCATTTAGGTATATTTCATTATACAACATAGAATAAATAAAAACAGTATTCATAATATGGCGTAGTGAATTAGAAACTAAATATATGAAAAAGGAAAATTGATAAATCAATTAAAATTGTATAAAAGTATACTCAGAAAGAGAAAAAAAAAGGGTTTACTCCTAAGTAACCCTAATAGGTATTGAACCTACTTTTAGGAGTAGTAATAGTTTATAACTCTTGTCTACGCCTAACAATAAATATTTGTTTTATTGTTTATATATTTGTCATCGTCAAGTTAACTTGTTTAATAATTATTTTCATTAACATTAGTTAAGTCACTATATCCAGAATTGTATTGTGATGCACTTTGTCAGTTTGAAGCGGTTGGAGGAGGCCATGACTCATAACAATTGTAGTACCATTAAAAAAAAAATATATTCAAACCACTTTAAAAGGAAATGGCATAGTTAAAATATTTCAATGTTTTTGATAAACTGGTTTAATAACAAATGCTATACACATCCTTCAGATAATTAGGAAAATATTTCCGTACCTAATTATTTAAATTCGTACCTAAATCAAAATATGTAGCTATTTAATATGCAATGTAAAGAATAAAAATATATTCTACAATGTTATACAATTGTCTAAAATAAGCAGTGATTTAATAAAAGAGGAGGAGAGCTGATTAAGAAGGCAGTGAACAAGATGAGAAATGAGTTTTCTAGAGGGAGGATGCCACTGCGAGTTGAGGATCCTGTCGAAGAACATTTCTAGGACCAAAGGCAATGAGAAGAAGGAATCATTTGAAAATTAATAATGGAATTATCTAAATCTGTGAAAGTATGGCAGAGTGACAAATGTTTGATTATTCACAGGAAGAAAGTAGAAAATTCAATAAAAATTATTATTTTTAGTTCATGAATGAGTAATTTTTAAATATTTGCTGTGATAGTAAACGCATTAAAATTTTATAATATATTGAATTTGTTCTCATATTATATTTTTGATATTTTAATTTCAATTGTATAATAAAATAATTTTGAAATATTTTATTTCAAATATATTAATTAATTAATTTTATTAAATTTCAAATATTGCACATACAAGTTTTTGTTTAGTTATGCATAAATATAATTATTTCAAAAAGCATCCCTCAGATATTTTATATAGTAACATAAAAAATAAAAACAAAACATTTAGGGACCCAATGGCTGAGTGAGTTGGGGCGAGGGTCTCAGCGCGATCGTAACCAGAAGGTCCTGTGTTCGAATTCCACCTAGGAGGGTTAAAATTTATTTCGTGGCGGAGCCATGAAATGAATCTTTTATGGGGTCACCTGTGGTGTAGTGGTTAGTATAGCAACCTACTAAACCCAAGATAGCGGGTTCGCAGCCTGGCAGATGACCTTAGGATTTTTTAAAGGGAGTAAAAAATCCTTAGCTATGCTGTCCTTCGGAAGGGACGTAAAATGGGGGTCCCGAGCCTGTGCGATGTCAGGTACTCGTTAAAGATCCCTATCCTAATTAGGCATTATCCCTATCCTGGATAGGCAAAATTTAGGACTCCCACCGTAGCATCGTCCGATTAGCCATAGCAGCATAAAGTGACGTTAAACGGAATAAACAAACAAAACAAAACATTTTATCTTTTTAGATACTCTAAATATTACTTAAGTTGTAAATTAAAAGAAGTTATTAAATGCGGAAAATAAATAAAAACTTACTTTTTGGCCGCTATAGCTAATGGGATAGCCAAGAGAGGAGCTCGTGATTCTTTACCTCCAAAGCCACCACCCATCCTTTTCACCTTGCACACTATTCTGTTGCTAGGGACCCCAATAGCATGGCCGACAAGGTGCTGAAAAAGTATAAATAAAATTATTTTTACGATAACTTCAAATGGTTCATACTACGGTGCAAAATCAACAAATAACACCAAAGATCATATTTACTTAACAGTTACCAAATTAATTTCAGTTAGTTTTTCAGCCATATAAAAAAAATAATAATTGATCATTTCCTTTAAGTTATTTATTAAAATTTTAAACCTGTAATTCTGAAGGATTTTGTGTAGAACAAAATAAGTCCATCTCATCATCTTCATATTTAGGAACAGCAATACAAGCTTGGGTTTCCAGATAAAAATGCTCTTGGCCTCCGATCCTAACTTCACCTTCAAGAATATTTTCGGCTGTTTTAAAAGCTTCTTCAACATTTCCTCTTTTTATAACTTTCGGAACTTTGTTGAAGAATGATCCCTCTCTGATAGCATCCTGGAAAATGATTTTGGTAATTAAAAAGAACTACTTAGATTAAATCTTATTTATACCAATATGATACATACTTCAATGGATATAATGACTGGTTCGAGATCCTCGTACTCAATTTTGACAAGCCTTGTGGCCTTTCTTGCTGTCAATGGATCCTCGGCTACAATTGCTCCGATAGACTGACCATTTGTCAATACCTATAATTACAACAAATAAAATGTAATAAATATTTTAAAAGAACATCGGTTAATGTAAGATTATGTGATTGAACATTAGAAATTGAATGGAAACTTTGTGAATCTAATATTAATTCAATTTTAACCTTTTGATAGACGCAATTAATCTCTGCGATGAAGTGACATACAGATCTATTAATGGAGGAGTGGGGTTCCTAATAGCTCCCTGACCCCTCACCACTCACCAGAGGGTACTAGCATTTTTCCATGGCACATCACTGATCTCCATGAGGTACAACTTAAACTGTTATATAAATTGCGACTAATTGTGCGAGCATTTTTTGCTCTTATAATTTTGAAATTTCTCTTTAAAAAAAAAAAACCTATACCACCTATAAACCATGAAGGGTCTCGGGTTCAGTACTTAGCTAAGGTTGTACTATTTCTGACGGATGTGAAAGGAGGAGCTTTGGCCGGGATACTCTCTCAACCGCTAGGTTTTTTCCCAATTAAGGGTTCCCTGACCAAAATAAAGAAATGTCTGCCTTCAGTCGGTCTCAAACTCAGGGCCCGGGATTATCTTTTTATCTAGCATACAATATTATGTATATCTATTTTTCTGCCCCTAATTATGTGGCATTGACCCTTATACGCAACATAATCTCTGAGATTATTGCGTCCAATCATGTTTTAGGATTTATTCCTTTTTCTTTTCAGCAAAATAATGGTATCTTCATCATCATAATTTATGCTTCTGCACATTCGAAGACATTCTGAACACATAACTTTAGAGATATATGGAGGCAAACAGCCAAAAGGCCTTTTCACGATCAGCAATAAGCTGACAGTTGTACTTAGGACAAACCTTTGCATGGCTTAAGACGTAACATTACATGTGATAACTGATTCATCAGTCTCTCAAAAGCCAAAAATTACCATTTTTGAATCTTACGGAAAATTAGTATCATCTCTCTCTCAAATTTGTAAATACCAAATCCATACTTTCTTGAAAGCAGATCACTTTTCCAGAACAGCATCTATAAATTAAAGCGAATAATAGAATCTTCTGCAGGCACAAATAATGCTTGAAGCTGTATTCTCTCACTTTTGCTTCTGTCCTATGCCAGTTAACTTTTCATACCTTTTAATTAATCTTAGGTTCCTTCCTTCATTTATTTTTTCGACTCCTTTCCATTTTTCATTAGCAGCAACAGCTCAACTATTTAAGCATCTGGTACCTATAATGAAGCCGTTGATATTGAGATTCTTATAAATGCTATACAGATATTTCTTTTGTTTTCTAAATTATCCTAAGCTATCTATGCTGCTGGTTTTTCTTTCAAGTCAGTCTAAAGTTTCGGATGATTATTCATTCAGATTCAATAGGTGCAAAGCACTACACTGCTAAATGATTTATGTAGCTAAAACATTGTTTGTATATTAGGGCTAAATGTCCTTATGTACTCCAACTAGGGCAATAAGGACAGGTTATCCTACAGGTTACCAGCCTATTCTAGCAAGGGAGATCAAGGTGAAAATTAATTTGTGGGTTCGCTACAAAACAAATTTAACTTGTCCAGAGAGGATTCGATCCATGAACTTTAGTACCAAGCGAGCTGTGACCCTCGCCCCAACTCACTCGGCATTTGAGCCCCTATTGTGCTTGTACTTCACAACTTTGTTGAAGTTTCAACCTTTGCACTTCTTCTTATTAATTTTATCTAAAGCAGCTATTTTTGTTAAATCTGAGATACACAAAATGTTTTATTTACATTAATGTATGGTCACATAATAACCTTTTACATGAATTATCAGTTTACTTTTACGAGCATTAACTAGCTATTAATATCATTAGTTAATAGTTATGAAATTAATGCTAATGACCTAAATAAGAAATAATAGATGCCTAACATTACCTTTTCACTAGCAAATACTTCTTCATCTTGGAAGATAGGCCCAAAAAAATTTTGTTCAGGAGAAATATCTTTTGCAGACACGAAGGTGATAACTCCTGGCATTGCAAGAGCTTCTGTGGCGTCAACAGACAATATTTTGGCATGAGGGCGTGTACTCAAGACAAGGCTGAGATAGCACTCTTTTTCAAATTTTGGCATATCATCGCAGTAAATAGCTTCCCCTAAAAAAATAATAAAACAAAATAATAATAATAAGGATATGATTGCTAACAAGGTTAAAACTTTAATTAGTACTTCTGTAAAATTTGATTAGATTTATTTTCGATCCACTGTAATATTATTAGGAGCGAAATAGTATCATTTTGTAGATATTGTCACGCTTAATAATACCGATAGAAAAGTTAGCACAAATTTCGGGAAGAGCGGGTTTTCCGCTTAAAATGACGGAGACGTCATCTACTAACGTAATGCCTAATTCTATGGACAGTTCCGATACAGTGACCTCAAATGAAGAAAATCCATGGGAGCTAGTTTCCGGACGAAAACGGCACCTTACGACCGAAAGAGACCCTCGCAAAACAAAAAAGGTCAGTGATTTCACGCCTATCAAAAATAGTTACCAACCTTTAATTAACATAACAGAAGAATCACAGCCAACCAATAATGCTAGACCCGTTAATGCTAAGCCCCCACCTATCCATATAAATGATGTGAAGGATTACACAGCCCTTATTTCATTCCTTCATAACGAAGTAGGTCCCAACAGCTTTGGTCTCAAATCTTCAATGAAACGTGTAAGCGTTTACCCGACTAATCCAGACACATATAGAAAACTAGTGACAAGCTTAAGAAGATGTGGAGCGGACTTTCACACTTATCAACTCCCGGATGATAGAACCCCTCGAGTTGTTATTAAAAATTTACACTTTGCGACTCCCATAGACGTCATAAGGCAAGAACTTGGCCAACATGGATACGAAGCAACGAATATAGTAAATGTTGTTTCACGATTTAAAACACCTCTCCCTATGTTCTTTGTAGACGTAACTAAAGCAACGTTCAATGAAAAAATATTCGACATTGAATTTCTGTATTACACACACATAAAAATTGAAGAACCACGAAAAAAAAAATGATCCCTCAATGTATAAGATGCCAGCAATATGGCCATACTAAAACCTATTGCAACCATTCCCCAAAATGTGTTAGATGCGGTCAAGATCACGAAAGCACCTCTTGCACTAAAACAAGAGAAACTGCAGCTACCTGTGCCAACTGCGGAGGGTCACATCCCGCCAATTATAGGGGATGCCAAACCTTAAAAGAATTGAGAAGAAATCGGAACTCCCGAAATGATACGCTTCAAAGGCCACCGAAAGTTCACGCTGAAGCAGTCCCAGCTCTTCACGAATTTCCGCCTATCTCTCAGTCTTACCCACTTCCTTCAAGATCAGAACACGAATATCAGAGGCAGCAACATCGACAAATGCCTACGTCTGTCCATCAGCAGCAACCAGCACCAGCGCCTCATCAACAACAGCGATGTTCAGGTATGAGTAGGAGCATTATCCTACCGGTTCTTCCAAATGAAAACCCATCAGGTGAGTTGTTAAACTTGGTCAATGGTCTAAATGACTTAATCCAGCCCCTTTTTGGTCTTCTACAAAAGATTTCTGAGATAACTGAAGCTTTCCGTCGTGCATATGACCCTTAATCAAATGACTGTGGGCTCCATGTCTGTCATACTATGGAACGCAAACGGACTAAATCAACACAGGACTGAAGTCGACATATACTTGCACGACAAACGGATTGACATTGCACTAATAACAGAAACACATTTAACACCCCGAACTAAATTTTACATCCCAGGTTACAAAATATATAGAACAGATCACCCAGACAATACACCTCACGGAGGTACAGCCATCCTCATCAAAACTGCTCTCAAACACAATCCATTACAATTACCCATAACACCAGACATTCAAGCAACAGCGATCATACTATTAACCCGACAACACAGCATTACGTTTGCTGCGGTTTATTGTCCTCCGAGGTATGTTCTGACGCACACTATGTTCAGTGATTTCTTCAGACGTCTTGGTAGATGCTTTATTGCAGGAGGTGACTACAACGCCAAGGATCAGTCTTGGGGTTCACGACTGAGTACTCCACGAGGAAGAAACCTAAAATGTGCCCTCCATGAGCTTTCATTGGATACAATATCACCTGACTCACCTACTTATTGGCCAACTTCCAGACAAAAAAACACCAGACTTACTAGACTTTTTCATTACTAGAGGACTTAGAACTATACCTTACAGCATAAGTACTAGCTCACATCTTTGTTCTGATCATTCTCTTGTGCATTTATTACTATTTGAAGAACCCTGTGAAGCAAAAAAAAAAAAGCCGACTCTTACTAACGGCAAAACTGATTGGGATGCATTTAGAACCTTTTTGAACGACTCTCTCTCAATTCCTTTATCTATCAAGACTGAAAATGAACTGGATGATGCAGTAGAATATTTCACTCAGAACATACAAGAAGCTGCGTGGTCTTCTTCAGTTCCCACGCATAGAAAGTCAGAAAAGCTACCCATTTACCCTCAATACATAAGGGATTTGATCAGAGCAAAGAGAAGAGCACGGAACATATGGCAGACTGACAGATTGCCCTCAGACAAACGAACTTTTAATAGACTTAATAACGAACTCAAGTGACAGATACTAAAATTTAAAAGAGCGAATTACGATAATTACATTAGTAACCTTAAATCTGATGATGGAAGCCTATGGAGGCGTACTAGAAATCTTACCGGGCATCGTGAAGTCCAAGCACCCCTCCGAAAGGAGGATGGCTCTTGGGCCGTGACCGATGGAGAAAGATCAGAACTTTTTGCTAAACATCTCTCAACTGTGTTTACACCACATACGAACTGCAATAACATTGAACATGACAAACATATACACAGCACTTTAGATATACCCCTTCAACTGACATTACCTCCACCTCCCTTCACACCAGCTCAAGTTGCCGAACAAATAAAAAAGTTACCGAAAAGAAAAGCCCCTGGCTATGATCTGATCACTGCTAGAGTACTCCAACAAATGCCTAGGAAAGGTCTAGTATTCTTAACTACTATTTACAACGCAATACTAAGGACTACTAAATTCCCTCTACAGTGGAAACACGCACATATTACAATGATTCACAAACCAAACAAAGATAAAAATATCCCCTCATCATACCGACCTATTAGCTTACTTCCTGTCTGTTCCAAAATTTTCGAGCATTTATTATACAAAAGACTCTCTGATATACTAACAAAACTGAACGTAATACCAGATCATCAATTTGGATTTAGAACACAACATTCGACTATACATCAATTACACAGAGTTACCGACTACATATGCACGGCACTAGAGCACAAACTGTATGCAACTGGAGTATTTCTGGATGTTGCTCAAGCTTTTGACAGAGTTTGGCACCAAGGGCTTTTCTTTAAACTAAAGACGATACTCCCACCGACCTACTATCTTATTCTACAGTCCTTTCTTTCTGATAGATCTTTCTCTGTCCGTCAAGGCTCAGAGCTTTCTTCTATTAAGTTGGCGTCAGCAGGAGTGCCACAAGGCTCAGTGCTTGCTCCATTACTCTATATCATATACACACACGACATTCCAATTAGCTCTGACATTCTTACAGCGACATATGCAGACGACACAGCAATTTTAACAAGAGATAAAAATCCGAATCATGCTTCACTGACTCTACAGCATCACTTGTCAAAATTACATGACTGGCTAAATACTTGGAAAGTACAAATAAATTACGACAAATCGCAACACATTACATTTACACTTCGACTTGAAACATGCCCACCAGTTTTTCTTGACAACACACCGATTCCTCAAACAGACACTGTACACTACCTTGGTCTTACATTTGACCGAAGAATGACATGGGGTCCACATATAAAGAAAAAAAGTAAAACGCTTAACCAAAGACTAAGACTTTTATATTCACTCCTCTCCAAACGTTCAACTCTACAACTTAAACAAAAAATTAACACTTATACTTACTTACTGAAACCTATTTGGACATACGCTTCTCAGATATACGGGACAGCTAAAAAGACACATATCAACAAACTCCAAATCTTCCAGGCAAAAACATTCAGGACAATTACAAAAGCCCCATGGTACGTAAGCAACATAACTTTACATACTGACCTACGCATAGCAACAGTTAAAGAACAAATACAAACCTACTACAAACGATTCCACGAAAAACTACATGGGCATCCTAATACACAAATAAACAACATGGCCACAACATATATTCCCGACAACACACAGAGAAGACTAAAAAGGAGCTGGATGAGAGACCTCCTTGACTAAAATAATAAATAAAATAAAATAAAGACTGGAGGTGCCGCTGGGTTCTGCTCCCTCTCATGCCTTTCAAGCCTTTTAAATTCGTACCGCAAATTCACTGGTTGTCAAATATTATTTGACAGGTGTGAATAAATATATAAAGTCAAAAAAAAAAAAAAAAAAATAATAATAAGATTTTTTTTATATGTTAAAAGCAAAAAAAAAAAAAAATAAATAAATAAAAAAATAAAATCATAATTAATGAATTTTTATCATTTTTTGTTTGATTTGTACAATTGTAAATAGTGACTCAGATAGTTAATCTCTTATATTATATTTTGAGGTAACCAAACGCATCCTCTTTTATTTTTATGTTCATTGTATTATTCTTCGGGGACACAGTCCCAGTATAAAGTTTGTTTTCTATTATATTATATTCAATTTATAAGATGAATAGAATACGTTGTTGTAGATGTAAGTTTCTAATGTGGCTTATATGTAACTTATATAATACTAAAAAAAAAATATTTGCCAAGTTTGTGCTCTTATTCTATATCCATACCGAGGGATTATCTTGTCTTTAACCTCCCATCCTCCATTTTCCAAATTACTTAATTTATTACACTATATTTAATATATATATTATACTAATAGTTAATCTACAGTAAGACATCTTATTTAATCAAGCATATTAATTATTGATTACTTTTTTATTTTATTCTATTTTTTTTTTAAAGGCATTATTTTATCATTATTTCATTCATATGCAACATAATTTTCACATTTTGCAATATTTAAACACTAATTATTTTTTATATTCAAATTTATATTCAAATAAATATATGATAATACGATCATTATAACTGTATAACTATTAGTAACTAACCTTTCACAAGATTTCTATAAAGGGATACAAAAACAGGATGAAATAAAAACAAAACAACAGATCATTTTTAATTTTTTTTTTATATATTGCACATTCAAAATGAAAGGGCAACTCTAAACTGTTGGTAGTTTTTTTAATTTTTTAATATTTTTATTTGAACCATTTTAATCAACTACAGTAATAAATTACAGTGCCTTCTAAATATGCAAGTAATATTATGCCTCCAATAATAGATCTAAGACAAACCTTTTGGGTTGTACATCATCCATTAAAGATGTGCAGCATATTGGAAGCAATAACGATTTATTTTTGCAAAAGTTGTAGTAAACACTATTTTTAAATTTCAAAGGTTATAAATATATGTATCATAACCAACCTGTTGCTTGTTTGAATGCAGATTTATGGACTATTGGTCTACCGACCATATCACTTTTCTTCTGTTCTGATGGTGTCTAAGAAAAAAACAGAACAATTTATTTATCAAATAAATTTTCGAAAATGAGATATTTATTATCTTTGGTCAAAGCTAAAATTAAGTATAAGTTCCATGAGCACCAAATTATTTCTTGTATACATGTGAGAAGAATTTAAAACAAAATTTGAAAGCAAAACCTTGGTAGTCTAATTAACTATAAAAATAATAATTAATAATTTAATAGATACCATTGTAAAATATTGTGAGCTTCTAGGAGTCAGAGAATGAAATTGGTCTTTTCCACTGAGATAGTTTTCTGGTAACTTATTTGAAAATCCACTTTCTTCAAGTTTTTGGCTCAAGTAGAGGTAGAATTTGAAGAATAAACTGTAAGTAATTTTAAGTTAAATAATAAACATTGTGCTATATGAGATAATATAACAAATAAATGAAGTATAGAAGTATACATAATGTAAATTATAACAGTGGTACACTTAATAATCTAAAAAAACCAAACAAATAATTAGTTTTTCTTATTGTAAGAGATTAAATGTATAAATTTTAACCAATAAATATATTTACTTTTGATTCAAATCAATGGGAAAACTTATGTAAATAATATTTAGAAAAATACGTAACTATAATTTCTAAAGATATAATACCTCAGAGTAAGAGACCTTCTGTATGAAATCATTCCACCTGGTGCTTCAGGGCTCAGAGACAATTCTGACATCAGGGATTCGTAAACATCATTCAGCATTGATTCATTCCATTCCCTAAAAATTAAAAAAAAAAAGAATCTTTAAAATCAAATAATTTAAACATATTTAAATAATAATAGTGTAGGTTGGTTAATCATATACAAATAATGGAGATGATTTGAGGATGCAGTCCATAGAAACACAATAATATGTTATTAATTTATTTTGCCGATGTTTTGGCTAACTTTGCAAGTCTTTTTCAGGGTAATAATAACAAGATGAAGGCTTGCCAAATTAAGAATAATTAATATGTCTACATGATAAATTAACAGCATATTTTCATGCTGCTATTGATCACACCCTCACCCATCTTAAGATTTAAATAATTTATGTTTACCATTATTTCAACTTACTTTCCTATCAATAGTGCTGCTGTTTTCTTTGCCAAGATTGTAGTTGGTGCCATACCACCATAGGAAATGGAGACATTTTGTTATTTTGTTGCCGTTTAAGGTGACATTGAATGCGGCATTCACAATAGCAATATCGTCATCTCTTCTCTTAGCCTGTTTATAGGCTTTGAAAAATTGATTCTAAGAACATAAAAGAAAACTCTTGAAACAATTGTAAATAAAACCGAAACATAAGAAAATCTCTAAATCAATACTGAAAACTTATTAAAACTTTATTATTATTAATATAAATTAAAAAAATAAATCAAACATAGAAGAAAAAAATTTAGGGATAAACATATATACCACAGATCTTGATACAACAGATATAATAAGAACATGGTTGAGAAAGCTGATTAAGATAGGCAGAAAGATATGGTCTCTAAATAAAATAAAATAATTTATTATATGAATATATAAAATAACTTCTGACAAATATAATAATTTCAGTAAACAGTATAAATTACTAATAAATGCTTTAAAAAAAAAACTCACTTTTGTCAAAACTATAAGATATGAACAAAAATGGCCGAAGAGCATCAATTGAAATAGTTAGTTCAGACTAGAGATGGACTGTTCCGGTTGGAATGGTTCAGAATAGAAAAAGAGTCTAGAGTTCCTTTATTTATTTCATCTTCCTTTTTTCAAAAATTATATTACAATATTAGTATATTGACAGTTTATTTGTAATCAAATTTACAAAATTATTGAGGTTCCATCAAAAAATAGAAGTAAAGAAAAACTGAATTTTATATTTCATCTTCCTTGACTGAAGCTCGATGTTTAAAATTTAATCACATGTTTGTAAAATTTCATTTTATAGTTTGTTTGAGGAAATAATAACATCTAAAATTCCATTTTTTTTTCCAGAAAATTAAAAATGTATGAAACAATAGTTAATCGATTTTTATTTATTTATTACCTGCTGTATGCGATAAATTTATGTGCCTATTATGTAAAAATGAAAGGAGTGATATATTGTATTAACATTAAAAAACAAAAGAAGGGGGAGGAGCTGTGAACGGCAATTCTGAAATGAAAGTGAATAAAAAAACCAGAATGGAACGGAACGAAAAAGAGGACAGGTTTTCAGCCGGAATGGAATGATAGAACATATTCCTTTCTAAAAATGGAAAAACCCATCCCTAGTTCAGACAAAAATGCAGAATATCTGAGATTAAATGGTAAATAGAGACAATACCAGAAGGAAAATGAATAAATAGTACACTTTGAACAATACTTATTGAATGCATATGATAGCTGGGTCGAAAATAAGTGGAATATGTGGACAGTCCTTGCTCGAGCTATGGTTTTCACAGATGACATTGTCCTCATAGCAAATTCAAAAGAAAGCCTAGGCTGAGCTGGATCGAAAGGGGAAGATAATGCAAATAAGAGGAAGGCAATGCAAATAGGGCCAGATGGTGAGAGTGTGAAGATATGGTGCAGAGGAGAAACGTCAAAGATAGAGTAATAGCAATATAGTCATCAACAGGAATGGAAAGATTGATGGGGGGGGGGGTTTCCGGATGAGGAGGGTGAACAATGTCTATTACAAATTATGCAACACCATTCCAAGAAAGTTGGAGGTGGACAACAAAATGCAGCTGCACATCTTCAAGGCTATGTATTTTCCTACTCTAAAAAGAATAAGTAAAGTAAAAACTAAAATTTGAAGTAACCAGCATTAGTACTATTTATAAAACAATAAAGAATGATACAATGTTTTCCATTAATTACCTTTTCTGTAAATGGAATGTAAATAGCCAATAAAATTTCATCCTCTTTAACAATATTTCTTCTATAGCCTGTCCAAAAATTATGATCCATAGGGACGATCCTTCTTCCATTATCTAATTAAAAATTAAACATAAATTAGAATTAAAATAATGAAAAAATTATAGCTGACTTTCAAATATGAATAAAGATGACCAGGGATGCAGTAAAAAAGAAACAAAAGGTTCAAGCAAAAATACTATAAACGTTTGCCAACTTTTGACCTTACTTGCAGGTCTTCAGGGCCACTGAACCACACAGAAGATGAGACGAAGGATGTCTGATCTATCATCTATCTGATTGACAAAAGCCAAACACAATTATAGTATTTTTACTTTGACGAGTTGCTGCTTTTTGACCACATCCCTGACCATCTTTGTCTTTACTTAGAATTAAAACTTATATTTGAGAAATGATACATAAAGTGTCTAAAAATAATAGGATTGAACAATTAAAAAAATATTAAGATGAAATAAAACATAAAAAATCAGTTAGAAGTACGTTTCGTGAGAACATAAAATATAAAAAAAATAAAAAAAAAACAACTACCTTTACTAATTAACTCAAGCTCACATGAGCCTGCCATGAAGATAGGATTGAGATCTGAAATAGGGCTGCCTGTCATAATGTTTCCTCCAACAGTCTGAAAAAAAAAAACATTAAATTTTTACATAACTAAGAAATCCATAAAAATAGCCAAAAAATTAATGAAGAATGAAGAATCAGTACATAACAATTAAAAATAATAATAATAAATAAATGCTGTGTTATTATCAATAATTAAATATTCTCACCCCAGTATTTCGAATTTGTTTCCCAGCAAACCAATGAAGCATATCAGTGATTGCCTCGAAAATTCTTGTTTTCTCAGCTGTAAATTTAAAACATTTATAAATAGCAATAAATCTTGCATAAATAAAATAGATAAAAAAGGCAAATGAGTAGGAACTTAATTGTGTTTGAGGTATTATTTGTGAATAATTAGCTTTCAGATTATCTGTATGATGAATCAATGATCGGCTTTGGTGGAGCAGCGGGTGTAGCCTATAGGTAACGTACTTTGATAAGAAGTACGTTACCCAAGTAACCTGATAAACTGAAGAAACCAGGTTCTGGAAATCGGCTGTCATAAAGGGGAATTAACTGAGGAAATAATTCTTAGTGTTACTGATACGGCAAGGAAGGGGAGGAGAAAAAAAGGGTAGATATTGGTGAATTAATCACTTATTCCATTCTAGAGCTTTGTTATTTTTTATCAAGCGCTATCTAAACATTTTGGGTGATCGTAATAATAATCATCATCTATCATCATCATCTACAGGATCAATGTATGATAAAAATACAGTTTGTTTATCCAAATAAAGATTATAAATATCCATTTCGCTACCTGTTTTAGATGATCACCTAAAAAAGGCTAGAATATCATTAAGAAAAAATTAACAAAAATAACTTATTCATCATGACCAAATTTACTTTCTTTATTTGTCACTTTGATAACAGAGTTTTCCTGAGAAGGAGGGAGAGAGCAAGAAATTAATAGCATTGAGCAACTATTACAACACTAACATGGCCAGGTATCAACCTCACAATATCCAGTTTATCAGACTGTTAGAATAACTTTATGTCAAATATGGTGCAGCAACAACACTAAGCTATGCCCATTTATTATTTTGATGTAATATATTTAAATGTGCAGGAAAATATCTGGTAAACAGATTAATTATCTTAGGTACAGAAGAGCGTCGATTATCCGAACATCAATTATCGGAACGTTCAATTAACGGACCCTTTGTTTTTTTAATGTAATTTTAATTAAATTGATTATCTAATTACTTATTTATATTGTTAAAATTATTTTTATTCAAAAATAAAAATCAAAATCATTTTTTCCAAGAATGCCTATAAGAAAAACTCAATTTATTTCATAGAAACTGAAAAATATGAACTTCTATACATATCTACAATTTTATTTAGCGAGAACTGTATACTTAATTAAGCCACTTCATTTGTTTCTTCCAATATCTTCCTAATCATTTGGTTGGTATTAGATCTCACATTAAGTCTTAAATCGTTCTTTGTGAGGTATACATCATCTTTGTGATCACTTTTTTTTTTTAAATTACATGTCATCATTCATGCTAACAAAAAGAAAATAAGAGCTCTTTTCATTTAAAGACGAACTGGAAATCATTATGCGGCTAAAAAAAATTGAATCAGGTCAGAGCTATCGATTTCAAGATTGGTAAATCAACAACTATGGGAAATCAAAAATAATTCTAAATCAATCATCAGGTACCCCATAATCTTTACAGAGTGATGGGCTGTTTGAATTGTAAAAATCTGAAAAAAGCGATAAGTGAACTGTTGGAAGATACTGTTTACACATAATATTTTTTTTTAAATTAATTTCGATTATCTGAATTTTTAATTATCCAAACCACCCCTGACAACATTAGTTCGGCTAATCGATGCTCTATTGTATTAGTATTCTTCTATTTTATCATTTTTCTCTCACACATTATTCATGCTTATTTTTTATATTACAACAACAACAATTATAATGGAAGTTAAATTTATTTAACTTTTCAAAATGAGCAGTATTTTAAACAATTTTGAACGAACAGTCAATTTTCAATACAAGAGATACGTACGACTAAAGCTTTAATTTCATTATTTCACTTATATCAATGGAGAACCTACATATTTTTCATACTTACAAGGTTGCGTTTTTATCTGCTGAAGAAGGGCTTTCTCCATCTCAGAAAGAGTGACAGCTGCACCAACCTTAATCCTACCGTCATCTACAGACACTTCTGTAAGTTCTTTAATTTGATTAGGCATAATCAGAACAGGATACAAGAAGTTTTTGAACTTTACCTCAACCCCTGGAAACAAAAAAAAAAAAAAAAAAAACTTAAAAATTTATTTTGAATTCTTTGATTTATCACAAATATAATCATACAAAATTGTATTAATAAAGTCCCTCACCTACAATAAGAATATGCAAAAATATTTTTAAAAAACCTGTTCTATTATAACCCATGGACAGAGTAATCATAGCTAAATATGATTCAATTTTGCTCAACTCTGCCCAAGGAAAGGTACTGTTTCTTGGGATACAGTAGTGCAAGAAGGTAACTCTGCCAGAATCCCTCTTAACTGCCAGGTTTTTCCCCATTTAAGGGTACCCAATTAATTGAGGCCGGGATTCAGCTAGAATCAAAACTGGATCTTAGAGTTGGGCGTTCAGGGTTGCCCACTGAGCTATGGCAGCTATGGCACCTCCCAAAAATATTGTAAATGTTTATTGAAAAGTGGGTAAGTACAAATAATAATGGAACACATCCATAATGATTTTTTTTGTAACCAAAATATAAAATTTCCTTTCTTCTGTTTCAAAGAACAGGGACCAAGCCTACTCAAAGCTGGATTTATCTTAAATATAGACAAGATCTGACTTGTAATATTATTAAAACGTTAGCTGAAGTAAAATACAAAAACATATTTTGGAATTGTAAAGTTTTAAACAAATTATTTGTAACAGCCAAAGACCACTTTTTTAAATATAAATCTAAATAGATATTACAGAGAATTAAGAAATGCATATGGCTATTTATAACAAGAAAGGTGTAGTAAAGAAGTTATATTAAATTAATTTTATCCAATCATACTATCATAGATTTTCAAGTTACTGATTGCAATTAAATTGAGAGAACAAACCTTGATGAGTAAATAAGTATTCTGTAATTCAAATAAAATTTTAGTAATTTGAAATTTAATTTAAGTGGGTATAAATTAGTCTTATAAATATCAGAAAAAAAAAAGTTTCTTAATAAAGACAGAACTACTTAGTTCAGAATAATCATAATTTATTAGTTTTCGTGATACAAAACTGAAAAAAATAAAAAAATAAATAAAAATAGTAATAACGTCATTCCATAATAAAATGTCTACTGAATATATTAGAGATTCACACCCTTTATTTAAATTAGTCTGGCTAAGCTTATATCAGAAAATAATTTAATAAATTTAATTTAACATCATTATCATACAATTGTCATAAACCACTTATTTATATCTTACAAATTAATATAAATAAAAGCTATACAGTATGTTTCTTAATGTTTCTTATATCTATTATAGTCTTTAATATCTTGATTTTTTTTCTAATTAAACTTTTAAAAAATCCTCTGATCCAACCAATTAAGCCATAATTGTTTTTAAATGCTATGCAGCTATTTATGTAATTAAATATTTTTAGTATGACAAATAATGTTAATTTTAAAAGATCCTTGAAGTTTATTTGTAGTTAGAAAGGTTATTTGTTGATTTATTTTTGCTTTTTGCAATATGTTATTTCAGGATAGCTGTCACAAATAAATTAACTTATTACGAAACTTCACAATTTAAAACTTATTATGAGAAGATTTTAAAACTTACCAACTTCTGTGTTGCCATTAACAAGTTTCGCAGTTGGAAAAGATTTTTTCAAGTCAAGAAGTTGTTCCAAAGTGACAGGCCTGTACCAAGTGACTTTTGGCCCTTTTATATTCATAAACTGCATATCATATTCATCATTTACCTGTAAAATTATTCTTTATAATATAATAAAGTCAAATAAAAATTCCTCAAGTTGTTGAAAAAGTCTTCACTATCAGTCAAATATTATAAAATAAATATAAGTTATAAAATAAATTAAAAATTTCATAATATTAAACAGTTTTTTACAATGACAAAATATAATTTATCAAATGAATTGAATCTAATACAAAAGGCTTTACAGATAAAACTATGATCATATGTAACTTACAGCAAGCTCTGGAGGAAAGATAGGCTCTTGTGTAGGATCGTAAGGTATAAAAGAAGATGAATCGAAAAGCTTTGCAGAACCATTTTCACCATTAACAATGCCATTTTCAGTTCCATTCGAACAGTTTCCATTTTCCAAAGACTTCTTATTCTTACAGCATTTTTCTCCTAATCCACAAGTGCCATTGATGGCAGAGCGTTGCAGCTGCTCATATTCTTCAGTAAAAGTCTTGTATCCTTCAATTATAGGTCTGTATCCAGTACAACGACATAGATTTCCTGTAAAAATTACTTACCTTATGAGGTTATCTATAAATCAGATTTTTTACATAAAAATAGTTAAAAAGTAGAATAGCTATTTACTTTAGAATAGTAATAATTGTATAAGGTACAATCACTATAGAATGAAGCATCATAAAGTGTTATTATGGTGTAGTTCCATGGAATATATCAACAACAACTAAGTATTTTTGGTTTTTACTACAAAAAATCTTAAAAGTGAATTTAAGACTGAAAATGCCTCAATTTAGCAAAATATTAACAGGTTATAGATTAACTTCGATTTAAGAAACTCAAGGTTTTGATTTACTGAAAATAATTGAATTATAAGATTAGTGATTAATTTAAGAACTCTCATCAGTAATATTATTATGCCTAATAGGTTTGTCTAAACTATTTTTAGTTCAGATAGAGAGATTATTTCACATTGAATGAAACGAAATCAAGGTCTTTCAAGTTTTCATTTGCCTATTTATACATTGCATGTGCCAGAGGAATATGTAAGTTTACTGAAGGCCAAGTGTGGAATTTGAGTTCAGCAATGTGGTGGCATCATGCTTTCAATTCATTTTCTCAAAACAAGGATGTTATAAATGAGAAATCCATCAATATTCCAACATTTCATTTACATTATCCATTGCAGAAAGTTTATAATGTGTGATAAAAGACAACCACACTGCAAACTTTATTGAGCAATATCTTTTTAAAATTGACACTAAATCTACCATGATGGGTCAAATGACCCTTTTTTGATAGTTCTTGGATATAACACTGATTTATTTGCTTTTTGACTTAAAAATTTTATTTTACTTTTATTAAAACACCTATTGAAAGTTTTTTTCCAATAGCGACTCCTCTCTAATTTTTTTTTTTTTTACCTAGAAATATATTTAATGTGGCTTGTCTACTACAACGGATCATTTGATCCCTAATAATAATAATATTTATTACCATACATGTATAGATTGGACTTTTTTGCAAACAAATATATAAATTTGAGTTCCAATTAAGCCTCATATGTATTGTGTTTTGTTTAAATATTGTAAGTTACAGTACTTTTTTAATGAGACAACAGTTTTTTTTTATATTATTTCACTGATAATTCCTATCCAAGCTCTTTTGTAAGAACTGTGAGTAGAAATAGTTTTAGTGAAATTAAACGGTGAAATTAGATTCTTAAAAAATCTCAGTAAACTGATAAATTTGCACTAAATTCTGATGTATGGTAGAAATTTATCTAAACTAGCCAAATCTGTTTCAGCTTTGGTGAAAATATGACTATCAATGAGCAAATTTTTTCAACAAGGAGTAGATGTCGATGAATGATATGCCAAACAAGCCAGATAAGTTTAGTGGAAAATTCTGGCAGGCATCTGATGTTAAATATGTTATAAATAGATTTCCATAATTGGGTAATGGTAAAAACATCTTCACCTCCACTCGGAGAACACGCAGTTATTGAATTCAATTAGTTTAACAAACAGATCCTTAGGAAACTTCTGCTACTTCAAGTTTGAATTCAAATTCACGGAAAAATTGTCAAATACTGCAAAAGAGAAATAGGTATATATATGAAATGTCGGTAGGTTTAATGTTAAATATAGAGTTCCAAATCATTAACTTGGAGCTCTGGCTAAAATAGGACAGTACATTCCAGGAAAAACCTGGCAGGCTTCTGAATTGAAGAATTAACCCCATTGAGAGTTTAAAAGGATAAAAAAAAAAACTTTAATGGAAATCAGATATAGTTAGATTGAATCTTATTGGCAATTGTTTATTTAAGTAAGAGACATTTATTTAAATAAGAAAACCAATTTATAAGGATATATTTAAAAAAAAAAAAAATTTTTTTGAAGAATATTATTATTTGATTTTATTACTTCGGCAATTTTTGAAAATTCAAATCATTTTTATTTTTTATAATAATTCTGAAGTAAATTAAAATACTGAGGATTATCATACGCACCTTGAAAAGCTACTTCTAAATCCTTCATATTAGGTTTGCCAGGTAAGGACCTAAGAAGACTGTACATAGACATAACGATACCAGGAGTACAGAACCCGCACTGTGAACCATGTGCTTTGGCTATCCTCTCCTGAACTGGATGCAACTTTGTCCCAACACTTCCTATTCCTTCAACAGTAGTAACAGCAGTGCCATGCACTGCACAAACTGGGGTAAGGCATGCGTTAACAGCCAAATGACTAATAGCTAAGGAGTATCATAAAACACAATGGATAGCAAAATTTAATTGTCTATGAGTTTAAAAAATATTTTATGAATTTAAAAAATATAAAATTTCTGGATTAATCCTTATAGAACATTACTTTATTCACAACTTTTAAATATCAATTACAAATAAAAATAATTCTCATTTATTTCAAAATATAGGAACGGCTAAAAAATTTTCTATTTATATATTATAATAGCAGATAAGACATGCTTCCTAAAGTATATCGTATTCTTTTTCTTCAACATTGCAATAATAAAGCCTGATCTTTGGTTCTGTCAACTCTAGCAGTAACTTCCTGTCATCACAATTTGTCAAATTAATTTTTAATAAAACCTTATTATTTTAAAAACTTAATAAAATCATATTATTAAAAAAATATAGTTTAAAATAATAATTTAATACAATAGAAAAGGATACATTGTTTCATTTTTTCTTCGATCCTTTTTTGATATCATTACCGTGCAGGCACCACATCCTCCTTCGGCGCAGCCTAACTTTGTTCCAGTCAGCCGTACTATTATTGATGTTAAGGATAATTAAAAAAAAAATGAAAAATTAAAATATGTTTTTTATTCACATAATACTAATAACAGTCATACCTGTTACCAAGGAGAAAGAAAAACATTCAATTATACCTAAGGTCGTCAGCTAGTAGCTAATTTTTTCCATTTTAAAGCTATAATCTGCTACATAAGTTAAAAAATAACAGGTAAAATTTCTCTCATTTGATATACTTGAACAATAAATTAGTTTAAAGAAATTACAAAATTATAATATCAAGGGAGTAGCTAAAATTAAGGAATACAGCATGTTATGGTATTTATGGATAATAGATAATATGATAAGTTGGGTTCACCATTGAATTTGGGCTTCAAAATCATTACATCTCCAGCATTTTATAACAATAATTATTGTACAGAAGTATCATTCATCTATAATAATGAAGTGTAAATCAATAATGCATGATAAAGTATTTTTTTTTTTTTTTTTTTTTTTTTTTTTTTTTTTTTTTTTTTTTATAAATAGGAGCAAATATTGATCAAAATTATCACTTGAAGCAGCTAAAGAAATTAATATTGTTGTCCACAAGTAACAAGACATTAATTCCTAGAATACATACTATATAGGCAATCTCAATTCCAATTATTTATACTGGAGAGCAAAAATGCAATCAGTTCTAATAAGCAAGTTTAGAATTCATACTTGCTATGTTTTTTTAAAAAAATCCTCAACAGATAAACGGAACTGGTCTTAAGAAACATATTCATATTTTTCTCAAACTTTCGTTAATTTAAATAAAAATGTAATATTCGTAAATCATATAAATAGGAAATATTTTTTTATGCTTATTATTCAAAGGATACGCTTGTTTCTGAGATAATACAACAATGTCCATTCTGGATCTATTTGGTCGTCAACAACCTGAAACAAAGTTCATAAAGAATTAGTGGTACAAATAATTATAACTAGGTATTTGGAAAATGTAAGCTTCTGAGATTAACTGAACTACCTAATTGCAATTTTAGGATTTCACTTCCCATATTTCTGAACTACAACGAGAATGCAATGCCCACATGATAGTTATATCTACATATTTTTTTGTACTTAAATTTACAACAAAAGTTACATTTGACGAAGAAGGCGTAAAAAGTGGTATAAATCACTTTTGCAAAAATAATACTCAGAATAACCATAGAGTAATTGGTGGCGTACTTCTTTGGAGAGAGCCATTTTTTCTATGACTAAAAAAGACGGTTAACGTTTTTAATAAAACACATTTTACATATTAATGACAATTAATGTGTACTTTTGTTATAATACTGTTCTTCAGTGAAAAGGAGAGAGGCTAGGACAAATTTAATTTAGAATTAATGATTACTGGTCTAAAAAAGATTGACACTATTCAGAAGGAGGGCGTGGTCAAATTGGGTCCCAACTATATACGCAACCGGTACTAATAAATAAAATAATTTAAGTTACAATAAATGGTTTATATATGTTTATTGGTGCAAGTACAATTTTTCTTACATTGCTAATATTAAATAATTAAATATTTTATAAAAGTTGTTGAAATTTGTAATATATATCCCCAAGTTTCAAAGATTTTATTTAAATTAAAATAAAATGAGTTTTTCAAGTAAGACTGATATTTATTTGAGTAAGTCATTAATGTCGAAATAAAGAATACATCATTCCTCTAGGTCAGGTAATTTCTTTTAGATTGTATTCATAGTTCGTAATAAACCACATTCCTAAGTGTTCTTGAGGTCATTTAATGGAATTTGATTTTTCTCTATCATTATTCAATCTGCACCTGAGCCAAAATAAAATAACGGTAAAAATCCCTAATAACAAAATAACGGTAATATTCTCTACTCCAGACACATTTGATTGAAATAAGGAATTTCTGTTTCTTTATTATTGTGTGTGTAAGCCTCTTGGTCGTAGGATATTCAATAAGTTTTGTTTGTGACTGTTGAATGTATATTGAAACATTGAGGACTTTGTCTACTCTCCTGTTCTGAAATATGGAGAGACCTGTGCAATATACCGTAAAACCTAGAGTGAAAATGTTGTAATATATTGATGATAGACTTTTTGGAAGTGCCAACTATTATTTCTGAAAGTCCAAACGGTTTTCAATAAACAATTCGCTTTAGCAATATCACGAGGGCCAGTCTTTTTTTTTCTATTATGATGGCTCCATGTCAATCTTTTATCAAGGGTTAATCCTAGGTAAGATAACGTTTCTGCTTGTTGGACATAAAAGGACGATCGGGGTTAGGGGCAAGTAGTTTTGTATTAAAAAAAAACAATTTCCTCTTCAGTCATCGTTCGTCGAACGAGCCATGAACACAGGTGGCCCTGAAGAAGACCTGCAAGGCAGATCAAAACATTGGCACGCATTAAAGTATTTCTAATTGAACGTGGTATTCCTCTTTGTCTGCTCCCCTGATTACCTTCTTCTCCATATTTCCTTTTATTTATTGATAATAATTAAAAAATATAATATAGTTTATATTGCCATGTATACCCAAACCAAATTCTGAAAGAGATTAATATTCTACTCAGTATTATTCAAACCAATTATTCCGTTATGGTTAGAACTAAAGATATTTCTTTTTTTTAATTTTTTTAGTCGTTCGTTCAGGTAGGCGTCGCAGCCATATTAAGGAAAAAACGAGGATTAAGATTGAAGAAACAGGATTCCGCCACAGATCCTGCGTTGCCTTACATTGGACAAAATTGCACTATAATAAAGAAATATATTAAATGAATTCATTAAAAAACCAGTTAATATGCGGAATAGAACGTTATTTGATATTGGATTGTTGATTACTGACAAATGATTCACAGTTAAACAATTTACCGTAAACACCTGTTTGTTACGTAACATTTCAAGCTACCAAGTTTAAAAATAAAGTACTAAGGCAAACAAAAGTTAATAAAACTTGATCAATAATCTTACATACCTATATAACTCTGATCGATAATATCAACAATCGGATATAAATTAATATTATTACTTCAATTATATCTATGGTTGAACAGGAAATAAATTATATTTTAGTTATATAAAAGTAGTCAGTTACTTGGTAAAGAAAAATATAGTAATAATAATATAAACTATACATTTTTAAGACCATACTATGGACTTTAAAGTTGAGGATTTATCAAATCACTTATTTCATATTTTAACGATTACAATAATTTCTCAATATTTAATAGAAAATAAAAATATTAATCAATTTGAATGTTTGCAAATATTACTAGTGACGGTAAATGAATCATATTTTAGCTTTAAAAATAATCCTAAAATAAATAAATAACAGTTAACTGGCGTAACTAATGGAATCGAGATATTTCATAAATGTCAATGTATTATCTCTGATGCTATTGGTATTTTTTCTCTTTGTTTTTCTGATATATTTATGTAACGCGTTAAATAATCAAATTACACAATTAAAATCATTCTATTTTTAATTAGAACTTACTGGATGACAGTACATTATGATGGAAAAACAAATAAACCTACACGGTAGACTTTTAACGGAATTATTAATTTTCAATAATTTATACAGGATCATGGTACAGAATATACGTTTAAAAATTTAAAAACGTTCTAAACATACTCCAAGGAATGTTAGATTGTTATGTAATCTGACACCCACTTTAAATATCGCGGAAATTAGTGTTGAAAACACAACTTTATCAGTATTTCTTCTATAATCAGTTTTTCTTTCTAGGCTTGAGTAAAAGAGGCTTAAAGGAGAATAAAGAGGTAATAGGTTCTAATAAATGAATATATATTAATATTTGTGAGAAAGTTACAAAACAAAATCAATAATATTTATCAACATTTAAAATTACATAAACAGTGAATATAAAGAAAAATGATTTTCCCCATAATATTCGTTTTATGGATATACTAAAATCAGAAACTTTGAATGTGAACGAGATGTCGTAATTTATAATAATATAACTATAAAATCATAGAGAAGCTATTAAACAAGATTTCAAATAACTAGATTAATCAAATCCAAACTAATTTTTAATAATAAAAAATTAAATAGTTGTCCTTTAAATTATCTTATAATTGACCTATTTCAACTATGATTGCTGAGGCATGTAGTAACGTTCTGGCAAAAACATTACATTTAAATATAAGATTTTAGACATTTAAATCTGAGTAAAAAAAAAAAAATAAGAAATGCAGACGTAAAAGTGCACTACGCTTAAAAAAAACGCAATTTTTTTTTTTTACAAAAAGCAAATGACAATTACAACGATCTATAATTAATTTTATTTCAAACAACTGTTAAGTTCCTAATGACAGCAGCGAATTCATTAAATGTGTTAAAGTGAAAAACACCAGTAACCAACTTTAATTACATTTCCTTAAAGATCTCTGCACATGTAAGTGCTTTTATATATATTTTTTAAGGTTTTCATAGTACGTTTTTTAAAAATTCATTCCAATATTATAATGAATTAAAAAAATAGAACATTAGAAGTGATAATATTTTTAAGAACTTATTGAATATATCTGATAAGGAATATTAAGATTACTACCGGTATTTTAATTGAAGATTGACTACTTCAAAAAATACATAATTATTTTGAATGAAAACAAAGTTAAAAAAAGTAATAATTTTTACAGCTAAATAATAAAAATAAAAATTATTTAAAATTAATTTTATTGATAGCTTGAAAACGAAAAAACTTTAACCTAATTCCTTCTTGAGACTGTTTTGTTTTGTCCAATAACATTTAGAAATGGTAATAAATTTAGATATATTGTTTTGTCTTTATTAACATAATTGCTATACCTTCTTTCCGTTGACGAAAAAGACCAATGTCTGATTGTCTGTCATCCTTATTCCTTTTCAAAGTGACATACGATACAAAACTATTATACCGGATCGCAGTTGCGGTAAATAAATCAACACGACAGCTGACAGTGTCAATTTACTGCCCTTGAACCCAGAACTGATGAACCAGTGTGGATCCAGATCTTGGTCAACTGAGTATGAAGAGAGCTTTTTCCCCCCACTTAGTTACTGTTACGTAACAACAACGTGTTCGTTCTCCCAATTAAGAGGGATTCAATTTATATTTTTTCTAAATTAATTAATTCTGCCCTTTTTATTGGTTCCGTTTACTTCAGTTTTCAATTTTCACTAGTTTTTTTTTATCAAAGAATAACGTGTTCAAAATCAGGTTATCTTCTTTATCACACTCTTATCTTAGTAATATCTACAATGTTCAAGCAATCATTCATTAAAATAAAACATAAACGTCTATTTATTAATAGTACACCATTTAAACTAATATTCTCAAATATTATAGCACACTTTTAAATTTTAAGTAAAGTATTTTTATCAGCCACAATGTGGGTAAGTTTCAAAATTGGCGCGGTTTTTCTCACAATTCATGTTTTCAAGAGTTGCTAAAACCAATGTTTAAAGAATAATGTGATGTCACTTTTACAATACATGAATTGCTAATCTTAGTCAAACTAATTAAAATTGAACACAATAAAAATGAAATTTTATATTCTATCCCTGGTGTACTTATTCTTATCAAGGATATTATTGCAGAGTTCTGTCAGTTTATAATTTATTTTCTAATTATTATTTATTCCACGAGTAAAAAATATAAGGTATGAATATTATTTTAACTTATTACTATTTCTTATCCTTCCCCTTTTCGGATTGTTTTGAGTGTCAGAAATTTCTATTCAGACAATCCTTTTTTTTTTTTTTTTTTTCGAAATTTCTATATCTTATCAGAATTATTTTATTCAAATAAGAGTAAATAGAAGGAAGGATAAACTTATAGCAGATGGAATTTGAGAAAGGACTAATAATGGCATGGTTGCTAGGTCTCTGAAGAAACAGATGTTATCTTGACTTTGTACAAGTACTATATACATATATTTATTCAATCATTAGTTAATACTATCTACTTAAAGATCACTGAAATGATATTTAAAATCTTGCTACATAGAGATCAAGTGAAAATGTATGGACAGTTTACAATAAATTAATCATAATTATATTTAAAAACCCCAAATTTGCACTACATGGTAATTTTATATACAATTTATCTTTAACCTGGAATACGTAAAATTTGCATCTAAACACTTACAGCCTTTATTAAATAAATCCATCTTTTAATTGATATTATTTATAGATTACTAGATTGAAAAAAATAAATGGTCACTTATTCCTAATAACTGGAAAATATATTAAGCTTTTTTCATTTGATCCGTATCTAAATCTTAATTAACATAAAGAATTGAACCAGCTTTACTGTATTCACTTCATGAGTTAAGGGTTGTTCAGCTAATTTAACAAAAAAACTCGTGAATTAATTCATGATCTTATTAGATAAATGCCACATCAGGCAAAATAAGTTTTATAAGAGAGAATACCCTCTCCCTCTACTAAATGTCAAAATTTATGTTTACATTTAGATTGTTGTATATATATATATATATATATATATATATATATATATATATATATATATATATATATATATATATATAGTTATCATCCAGATATATTGAGTTTATTATATCAAAACATAACTACCAAAAAAATCTAAATAGTTCATACAAAATAAATCCTGAAAATTCTCTTACAATAGAATAGAAAATAAACTTTATTATGGGACAGTGACCCTTAAGAATAATATAATGTACAGAAACAAATACAATGAGCCTGGCTTTCATAAGATGAAATAAATTTTCACAAGAATTTTCTTTTTTTTTTTTCTTGGAGGGGGGAGGGGGGCAAGGCTTCCATTGAAGTCCTATACTGGCCTGGATGGGAAGATCAAGATTCATTTTGTGGGTCCGCCACAAAATAAATTTGAACCCACAACCTTCTGGTTACGAATGTGCTGAGACAAGAGCCCCAACTCACTCGGCATTGAGACCCCAAGAATTTTCTTAGGCAAATATCTGGAAACCCCAAAACCCCTCTACTGATTTTAACACTAATTTATTAATAAAAGTAATTACGTAATTATTACGATACTACTGAGTACATTTATTAAAGCCTGAAAAGGTTCTGAAATACCACAAATCAATCCTTCTCTTCCCTTTTACTCTGCAAATAGAATTATCAAATATTTATACAAAGAGGTCAAGAATATGCAAAAGGAACTGGCACCAGGGAAGTGTTGGGAAAGTTTACTCTAAAGGCTGATAACACTAACACTCAAAGCCAGGTAATGATTACCAACAGCGACATAAACAAAGGTTTCGAGTTGTATATGCCTCTTAATGTCCTATGTGCCAGGAGGATACAATGTGAGAACTGCAACTCCCAGTATGCCCGGCTATGGTTCATGTTCTCAACAATGACAGCATTGCTACTGAGTATACAGACATGACTGTTCATTTTAACATAAACATGATTGTTTCCATCAATCATAATTGTTTCATCATGCCATACTTCTATGGCAAGTTTGAATTGGGCTGCCAGAAGCAGAGTGGTCTCGTTAATAGCTTAGGTATTCAAATTAAATAAAAATAATATTGCAACACTGTAGAAGCTTCACTTTAAAAACCTTTAATTAATGATTGGATTACTATTAATGACAGTTTAAGGATTAGTCATTTAATTTAATCTTAAAATTAATAATACTCTATCACATACAGAATGAAACATAAGTAAAAGAATGATTCTGTGACAGTTAAATATAGATTCAGTGAAGTACCTTAACAAAATAAGAGCAATTAACAAGCCGGAAAATATTAATGGACAAGAAATGCAGCTTTAAATACCCAGGTATCAGGTTGAAATCAAGCTCTAGGATGGAAATTTATTATCTGCTATAACAGCATCAGTAGACCCTCCTGGGGCATATTCAGCCTCGATGAAGTCCTTCACTGCCAAGGTAGAAAACCTGTGGGTTGAGTGTGGATGCTGACCACATCATATTGTTACTATTTGTCAAGAAATAGTACATCCTTACCCAGTGATGAACCTAGGATGGTCCATTACTTTTAAGTTTTAACAATCGAAAAAGGAGTTTTTAGTACTTTTAAGTATTAAAATAGAATAAAAATAATTTTGTAACATAAGAATACAGAATAAATCATAACAGCAATTGATTATTGTTTTATTCGGTTTAACAAATCTATAGATAACAACTTTCTTATAACAATGCACTTATTTTTATTTACATTAAATACAAATTCGTAGACAGTGGTCAGTCCAATCACATATGCAACCACTAAGCAGCCTACTAAAACAGCATGGATAGGGGCAGACTGGCAAAACTATACAGTTGCAAGCATATCCTCTTTATCTTTGGAAGTACTCATACCTTCGCTTATTAATTTCTGTTGTAAGTATGCTTTTATGAGTGCAGCTTCTTTAATTTGCTCATTATATTTCCATCTACAATAAGACCTGAAAAACAAAAAAAAAAATTTTTTTTTTTTTTTAATTTTAAATTTAGAATGAAAACAAAGATACAGTTGTTTACTGTACTTACCAATATGATAACGTTGAAATACAGAAAGCACCCATTCCAAAATGAGTTGAAACACCCGGCCTGCTCGTAAACATGAAATAGCCAAGGCCTGAAGCAATGCCAGTACAAATGCCATAAAAATAACTGTCTCGGAAGCAAGGAATTTCTGCTATACTCTTTCCAAAAAATGTAAAACTCTGAAAATGATAAAGAAGTTATTTATATAAATTTAATAAGAGCACATCTTGTTCGATGATATTTATTGGTATAATATTTAATGGTAATTTTTAAGATAAATAAAATGATGCTTCTAACAGGAAGGTTATGACATCACAGTTCACCAAAAACAAACAAGGCGAATATTTTCCTAATCTTACACAGTGAAAAATTAATAATAACCGGTATAACAAACAGCACCAGATAGTACAGTAGAACATTGATAGCAAGACTCTCAAGGGGACTTAGGAAAATCTTGTTATTTGAGGAGGATCATGTAGGCATCTTACTGAGATCACTGGTTTCTCAGGAACCCCAATAGAGCAAGTACATTTCAGTTCACATTTAATACAATAGGATTAGTCATTACTGTAATTAAGAAATATCCAGGCCAAGTCATATATTGAGAGTCCTGTTAGTGATTTTCCACTGTAAAAAAAATTATAATGTTCCAGTTTTGGAATGAATATTAAACGATAATACCACTGAAGGAGTAAATTAAACATTTCACTCACCACTCTATCTCTATCTTCTTAACTACCAAGATTATATTCCAGGTTTAATATATCTAGTCCCAAAGTGGTTCATATGCAGGATAAAGGATACCAAAGGGTGATCAGCAACACGTAAAAAAACTATAACTTCATCCTATATCTAATATCTTGAGGTCTATCTGAATTAAGATTTGTTTTGAGATGTAATCAATACCAAATGGTGATGCACCTTCACATCTTGTAACCTGAAAACAATTTCATCTCTCCAACAGATAAGAATCATAACAAATTTCTTTGAGTGACTATAACATTACAAAATGCCTAGTTATGTTGATAATAGATACTATCAACAAATAATTTTAGGATAGTATTGTAGCATACCATTTTGTAAATGGTAATTTAAATTTACAGGATGAAATAACCTTCTTGTGGAAGCAAAATGGGATGATAGTAACTTTTAAAAATTACCTCCAATGGGAAAAATAATATAGGATTAACATTTTTAGTAAAACAGTCTTGGAATAAATGATATAGAACTGAAAATTCATAATTTATTTAAGAAAATGATACCTTTTCTGTTTCTTCTTCTGCCATTTTAAATTTTCTTCCCTAAAATCAGATAAACTGAGAACAAATTGTTCTTATGTTCATAAATAGATGTAAAGCACTAGTCGGTGTGTTAAAAATTGTTTCGCTCAGTAACGACTCTTTCGTTTTGTCTTATGGCCATGCTTCTAACAGTAGGTATAACTCAAAAAAGTATTTCAAGTTTTTTCTATCATACTCAATGGTAATGTATTAGAAGACTAGAGACATTTTTATTTGTTTAGCAAATTCTTCTGAATTTTAAAAATATAGATTTTAACTACCCCTTCATTAGTGTATTAATGTTTTAGAGTAATCATAGTCACTTGCCATTTAGGAAGCATTTAAGTCTTGGAGTGTTTTATAACAAAATAAATAAAAATTATATTAAAAATGATAGTTTTTCTATTGTAATTTATCGTATTGACGTATTCCAAATAGGACAGAAAGGTTGGTGTATCCAACAGATTAACACCATATTCTTGGTAGAGTGAAAAGTTCCATATTATTCTATAAGACAACAGCGAAATATAAATTAACTTGACCAAGCCGAATTCTAAATGTGGCCACCAGGGGCGGCGAGAGCCTACCGGGGCCCTGGGGCAAATATATTGGACCGGGCTCCATAACTCTCCCCCCCTTCCCAACATCATCCAAAGAATACATTTTTTTTTTTTTTTTTTTTTTTTTAACTAATAAACTACAATGTTTGATTAAGTTTCTAATATGATAAATCTTTATATAAAATCGTTTATATAAAGTAACACTTGTGAGAGGTCACCTTAGCACGGGCCCCGGAGATTTTGCGTAACACTCTACAAACTAACCAGGACATGTTAACATGTCTTTGTAGTAGTTGTTGATTTATGGTTTGCATATTACAAATATTGCTTTTCACCAATTGAAACTTTTTTTGAGGACCGAAATGCAAACAATATTGAAAACAAAAACAATAAATTTAGTTCTAAAACAAATAAAAGAAATAGTTAAGACAATAATCCAATAATATTGGAAAATATAATGAAAGTAAAATATACATACAAAATCAAAATAGACTTTGAGTGCTTGCAAGACTTTAAGAACTAATAACAATACTTCAACAAAGAAGTCCTGACAATACTTTAACAAAGTTTTTCAATGTCTAAAACATTTATCTATTTCACAAAGTGATTCCTGATTTCTTGTATAAGAAGATTGCAGCCAATGGCTAGTCCTCTTCCATTAAATAAGAATATTATAATTTTATTTACGTAACTTTCATCGAATCATATAGTGGAATAGAATAAAATGGTGTATTAAAATGTAATTAATTATATTTTTAATTTTTTTAAACAAATTGTCAATATTAATATATTGTAATTTTTTCTTGCTAATTCACGTACTTTCAAAATATTCCTTCCATATTAAAACATTTTCAGACTTATTGGATAATGGTATTAGCAAATATGTCGGAAAATGTAACAATTATGACTCAGAACAGTGTTACTATATTTTAGTATGTAATATACTTATAGTAATTATGAATCAGATCAGTGTTCCTATATTATTCTGAGGTACTATACTATATTACCATAGCTGTTCTGAGGTATAATTTCTTTGAAATGCAGTGAAAAATGCAATTTATTATAAATACAATCTAACTGTGATTCTATAAAGGGTTAAGAGTGAACAATTCAACAATATTTCTTGCTAGTGTCTAAAATCCGCTAGACCCATAAGGGCATAATAGTAACTTTATATAACTATTTCATTGTATAGTGAAATTGGGTTTTTCTACTACAAAAAAACTTAGATAGTAAATTTTGCAGTTAAAAATAATAGACAGCTATTTGATTATGCAATCATGTTATTTATTGTTTAGAACGATCACAGTTTGTTTAATTACAAAAATAAACTATAGAAGTCTTCCTTTAACCAAGTCCAAAAACTTTTCTTTTGTAATTCTATCATAACATTATCTTATTTCTTAGAAATCTGTTGCTGCTATCAAAAATATGGTACCAAGGCACATGTTAATGATTTAAATGATATCTATAAACAATCATCACAACAAATTAAACAATCATCGTTGCTTAAGCAACCACATGGCATTAGTCATTTTACCCAACACATACAACTGATTTGTTCATGTTATTATTATCCAAATAAAGTATATTCCATTTGTAGCATGAGGACATTACTGACTGTAGCATTTTTGCCTTAGGTTTTTTTTTTTCTTCAAAATCTGGCCTTGGAAATGGACCCAACACATAATTTTAGATAAAGAATTAGGCCTTTAAACTTATTTTAGCCAAAAATTATAATATTAATAATTATATTTAGTTTTTAGGGTTAAAGATGGGCTTAAAATGATTTTTTATAGTTAAAAAAAACAAAAACTGAAATATTAGAAAACAAGTTTCTAATAAATAAATGTTAAATTATGAGGAAGGTTTGCTCATTGGATAAAGCACTAAATTCTTACCTCACGGGTCCAGGTTCTATTTTGGCTTAGGCAGATGATTATTTATTCTGTTAATAATAAACCGAGGATCCATCCTGGTGAAGAGAAACTCACCAAAACTACATGAGGGAAAATTGGGATATTGAGTAACATTTTGGCTGAATCATTTCCTTTTACCACCATTTTAGGCTAAGAAACATCTTTACCAAAAGCTCTGAACTAGATCATCATTAACTTTTTACTGTTGTTAAATTAATAGTAAGTTAAGTTAACCTAGATTAACCAACTTTTCATGTTGTTTTCCCAATACCTCAAGACTTTAAAACCAATTTTTAAAATTTTTAACTCAAACTACTTTAACACTATATATTTTCCAAGAAGAGGAAGAGAAAGATCGAGATGGAGAGATGACATCGAAGCTGTTATTGGAGGTCTATGGCATTGTTCAACCACCAACACAATAATCTGGCAGAAATTGGTGGAGGCCTATGCTTCATTTTATAGTTGCCAATTCAATTTATTCATCTTTATAAATTACTTAGTTCATTTAAGTAACTATAGTTAATTTGTTACTATATCTTTAATCTGTAGTTGTCATATTTTTTTCCCAGTGATTCTTAATCCTGCAGATATGATTCACTGATTTAGGGAAAAAGAAGTTTTTACACAACCTACAAAACTATCTATAAAAAACATGGCACTATGTAAAACCTTGGCCTCTTCTGCAATTTTCAAGAAATTTATCAAAACATCATCAAAGAAAAAGAAATTTATTTATTTTATAACTTTATTTTAATAAACTTTATATTTCTATTTTTAGGTGTGCTTTTTTATACGAAAAGGATATTATTATTTAATTAAATGATATATTAACATTATCATACAAATTTATTTATTTAAAATTTTTCAAAAAGTAGTTTCTTTGTGTGTTTTTTTTTTTTTTTTTTTTTTTTTTTTTTTTTTTACGAGGGTAGGGGAAATCTTCAAAAGACATTGTTAGGCCCGTACCTAACCACGTGTAGGATTCCTACCCACTAAAACCACCTCCCTACACCTGTTTTCCCTCCCCACGGAACCGCCGTTAGGCATTACATCATGGAGAGGAATGGCTGAGTGCCGCCTCATGGTAGTAGGCTACATCCTGCTGCGCCTATCTCTCTCTTCTTGCCTGAGCCGCTTGATAGTCTCAACCGCTAACCTCTGGCCCGCCATCCAGTACTCCTCAGAAGCCAGCATCAATTGCACCAGACCATCAACAGTCGGAAAAACTCCACAGACCTGTCGGAACTCTTCTCTTTCTTGCTGAAAGCGAGGGCATATGAAAAACACGTGCTCTGCGCTCTCATCCACCGCCGGGCAGGCTGGGCATTTCCCTGCCACATCCAGTTTGGACCTATACTGATAGGCTCGGAGGGCTCCATGTCCAGTGAGCAACTGAGTTAAGTAGTAGGCTACCTCTCCGTGCTTCCGGTCCACCCAGTGTTGAATACGAGGGACCAGCCTGTGTGTCCATCTCCCACTTAAAGCAATGTCCCAACGCTGCTGCCAAGCTACAATAGTTTCTGTCCTCTCATTTGCTCTGGGAATGCGTTCACTTCTTGGATATGACCTCTTCCTTTCTTCAGCTATTAGTTCGATAGGTGGCATCCTGGCTACCACGCATGCTGCCTCATAGGATACAGTTCTAAATGCACTAATAACTCTAAGGACGCTTCGGCGGTACACAGAGATCATAGGCCTTCCGTACGCATGTATGTCTAAAGCATCCCTCCATATCACCGCAGCGTAAAGGACAATGGATGTTACGACACTTGACAGCAGTAGTCTTCGGGTCTGCCGGGGACCTCCTATGTTAGGCATCAGTCGAGACAGTGCAGTGTTCACTCCAGCTGCTTTCTCTGACACCTTCATTATGTGTTCTTTGAAGGTTAAGCGTTCATCAATTTTCACTCCTAGGTAAGTCAAGGAGGATTTGGACAGAATCGCCTCTCTACCAACTGTTACTCTGATTTGTTCAATTTTTTTCCTGCTGCTAATTAGGAGCACCTCAGTCTTACTATCAGGTAGTTGCAGACCCACTGATGCCAGCCAGCTGCGGATCAGGGAAACACTCCGGTTGGCTCTTAAAGTTACCTCCTCTAAATATTTCGCAACTACCACCACTGCGATGTCATCAGCATATCCTACTATTTTGACGTCTCCTGGAAAGCTCAGTCTGAGATTACATACATTATATTCCACAGCAAGGGTCCCAGCACTGATCCCTGGGGCACTCCCCCAGTTATTCCATAATTCTTCTGCCCATCGTCAGTTGTAAATACCAGGACCCTGTCTTTGAAGTAATCCGCGATTATCTTCCTGAGGTACATAGGAATTCCCATATTTCTTAGAGCATCAAGAATACAGCACCATCTCGCTGAGTTAAAGGCATTTTTCACATCCAGCGTAATGATGGCACAGTACCTCTTCGCACCTCTCCTCCATCTCTTTCCAGCAATTGCATCGCGTGCCGTGTCTACAACGAGGTTGATTGCTTCCACTGTAGATCTCGCTTTCCTGAAGCCGTATTGGTTAGTAGAAAGGCCTCCTAAACCTTCGGTAGTCTCTTGCAACCTTGTTCCGATTATCTTTTCTAAAGCCTTTCCCATCGAATCCAAAAGGCACAGTGGTCTATAGGCCGAGGGGTCCGATGGTGTTCCCTTGCCCTTTGGAATCAGGACCAAGCGCTGTCTTTTCCATTTCCGAGGGAAGAAACCTTCACGTAGACAGGAATCAAATAGCTCTAGGAATAAGTCTGGTCTTGTTGCCATCGCCACTTTGAGTGCTATATTCGGGATACCATCCAGGCCTGGGGCTTTGCCTCCCTTGATGCTCATGCAGACCTCGCTTAGCTCCTCACTAGACACTGGTGGTACTTCAGATGGCATCAACAGTTCTATATCCCGCTGTAAATCTGCCTGCTCTGGGAACAAGGTGGCAACAATCCTTTGCACAGTAACTGGACAGGTGGGGGACTGCTTGTTACTACTCAACAACTTTTTCATAACGATCTTGTAGGGCCTTCCCCATGGATCTTTATCAACATCTTCACAAAGTTCCTTCTAGCACTGGCGTTTACTCTCGTTAATTGCCTTTCGGAGTCCACGTTTCTCATTCCTATATGTTTCCAATAACACCTCGAATTCAGGGCGGCCTCTTGCTCGCTGGCTCCGTCTCCTCGCTGCATGGCACCTTTTACGACCATCAGCAATTTGTTGATTCCACCAGTATACTGGTTTCCACTTACTATTTGTGTGATGATTAGTGCGAACCATGGCTGCATCGCACGCCTTCGTGACAAGTTTCGTAACCTGTTGGGCCTTATACTCTGCTGTGCCTGACAGATCGTAATACTCTTCCATTATGAATTCGAACGTTTCTCGATCAAATGTCTTAGTTTTCCATCGGACTGTACCCTTCTGAAGCTTCAAAGGATTGTTTAATTTCCTCCCACCTATTGTAATTAAAATTGCCTGGTGGTCACTGTGGGTGTGTAAGTCGCAAACTTTCCAAGTGGTAGTAGGTCGTAGATTATCACTTATGAATGTCAGATCAATGATGGATGACCGCGCTTCTTTTAGAAATGTAGGCTCCGTTCCTGTATTAGCTAGAACCAGTTCATCCAATTGGGCGAAAGCTTCCAACAGAATTTCTCCTCGTCTGTTTGTCAGGCGACTCCCCCATTCCACTGCCCAAGCATTAAAATCACCAGCAATTATTAAAGGTCTTCTGCCTCTAGCATCTTGTATTATTCTATCCAAGAGGCCAGCATATTCTTCTATTGATGTATTGGGTTGGGCATAACAGCTATAGATATATACATGCTCTATCTCAGCCCAAACAAAACCAGATGTAGGGGATTGTGGTATTTCTTCTATGAAACTTCGATTACAAGCCCAAATCGCAGCTTTTCCAGAGGCATCAGATACCCAAGAACCATTGTTAAGATTTCTATACTGCTCACTCAGAATAGCCACATCAACCCTTAGGTCCCGCACAGTCTGCCAGATAAGATCCTGCGCGGCTGCACAGTGATTAATGTTAAGCTGGAAAATCCTCATGAAGGATTTTTTTGGCCTTCGTTGTAATTGTAGAGCGTACTGTAGCGCCGGGCATTTGTTACCTCCGCAAGAATGATCAGTGTCACCTTTTCCTATGCACAAAGCACAGCTAAGAGGCTGTGTACAGGCGGATGCTAAATGACCATCTTCACCACATTTCCGGCAGAGTTTGGATCTGTCCACACCCACGCACCTCCGCGCTATATGGCCAAACTCCCAGCAACGATAGCAGCGCTGGAGTCTTATTTTTTCTCGAATACGGCTAACAACCAACCCTACTCGAATTTTCTCCTTGGCGATAGCCTTCCGAGCCAGCTTAACTGGCAGGGAAATAACCGCCGTTTGGGTTCCACCATATGCTGGACGGATCGACCGAATAGCAGTGGTCGCAACTTCTGTTTCTTCCAATAAAGTAGTAAGAGCCTCCGCTACTTCTTCTGGTGTTGTAAGGTTCTACTGGGGTATCCCTCCCCTGCACCGTAAGGTTTGTCGTTTTGTGACTCACCATTATTGGTTTATAATTCGGGGTTCCTTCCCCTAGTCTGTTTGGTCCGCGGGAGGTATTTTATTTCCCTCCTACCCTCTATATCTAGCGAGTATTCCCCTATCCGCCACCCGGGGACGCGCCACGTATGGGTTACAGACTCCCACTGTAGACTATATATATGTGTGTGTGTGTGTGTGTGTGTGTGTGTTTGTGTTTGTGTGTGTGTGTGTGTGTGTGTGTGTGTGTGTGTGTGTGTGTGTGTGTGTGTGTGTGTGTGTGTGTGTGTGTGTGTGTGTGTGTGTGTGTGTGTGTGTGTGTGTGTGTGTGTGTGCGTGTATGAGGTGTTTTTTAACTTTCAAAATGGGATAAATTCACTATTTGTCAAACAAAAACGTTTTCTCACAATTTTCTGAGATTTTTCTCCTGTATTGCTTAGTAAAATTGTTTTTTCACCTGTCAACACTAACAATGTAATTATTGATGCTGATGAGAAGGAAGAAGAAGGAACCCAATACCAGTGAATATAACCATAAGTTGATATAATATAATAACCATAGGTTCAGTCGAATTTGAACAAAATGAGTTAAGTGACTAAAAAGAAATGTGGAGGTGTTTTTATCATGGTGAATACGTGTTCAAGTAAGATGTTTATTTTAAAACATTGTTATTTAAAATGAACATCTTAGTTAAACACTTAGTAACCATGAAGAAAGCGCTTCCACGTTTCTTTTTAACTCATTTTGGTCAAAATTTGACTTAACCACTTATTCACTGGCATGACAGAAATAATGGTTCTTTTTTCAAATACTATCATTTTTATTTTTTATATATTGGAAATTGGCCATTTTACATTTTTTATTTTGTTATTTCCCTAATCCCATTAAAATATAACTCCATTTTGGGTTTTCAGGTCTTCCAACAGTTTTTTTTTTTTTTAATTCATGGAAACTCATGAATGACAAGGAAATTATTTGTATTATATTATGGTTTGAAAAGTATTTTTTAACTATTGAAATTCTAGTTATGCCACTTTTTGTATCTGAAAGACGACTCCTCATGCACATATCTATTTCTATTGATATATATATATATATATATATATATCAATAAAGGTCTATGGCATGTATATCTTCATATACATATCTTATATATATTTATATGTACAGGCTACACCCTGAGATACACATGATAACCAATAAACAGTTAACACAGATTACACAGAAGCCTCCAGGTGTTACTAATATATTCACAGACAGAAGTAAAGAAGGGGACAATGCAGGCTGGGCTTGGTCACTTTGGGACAAGAGGGAAAACATGATCAGTGCATAATATAAGCTGGGTGCTACTTATTGCAATAACCAAGCAGAAAAATATGCAGTCTAAAAGCAACAGACTTCTTTCTTGGTCTTCCTACTGACATACACCACAACATTGTAATATTGACAGATAACATTACTCAAATACAATCCATACTTAATCGTGACATTCATGACCAACTTACTGAAATTATTAGACAAAATATATACAAAATTATTTTATCAAATATCAATATTGACATAAAATGGGTTAAGGGGCATTCTGGCATTGAAGGAAATGAAATAGCTGACACCTTAGAAAAGAGGCAGCCAAAAGTCAACTATTTCCTTCATATAAGAAAACACCGTTATCATTTCATTAATCTAACATTAAACAAAACATAATATCAATCTGGAATGATTGCTGGATTAAATCTGAAAAATCCCCAAGCCTGCATTAATTAATTACAAAAATAACAAAAAAAATTTTAACATACTCAAATCCACACATTAGAAACTGACACAGGTTTTATCCAAACATGGAAAAACTAAATCATATCTAAAAAGGTTTAATTTAATAAATAATAATACATGCACTTATGATGGACGAGAACATAATTTTAAACATATAATTTACAACTGCTTATTATATGACAGACAAAGATCCAAACTAATTATGACTCTGTTTTTCAAAGGTGAAAATTGGCCTGTGACAGAATATGACTTGTACACAAAATACAGAGCTGACTTTATAAAATTTATCTATAGCTTGGACTTCGACCAACTGAGCAAGGACTGAGAAGGTGGAAGGACATCTTTGCATAAGTCCTTTAAAAATTTAAAATTTTGTGCTAAAATCAGACATAGACCATATATTTTTTTTTTTCTATTTTCTTAATAAATTTGTAATGTTTTATTTTATTTTTGGTTTATCTTCTAAAAAAATGTTCATTTACTGAATTCTGTTTATTGTAAATGTTTCAATTTATATGTAAATATGAATATTAAGGTATGTAATATACATTTGTATGGAACGTACCAATTTAAATAAATGGTCCTTTAAAAAGGTTACTTGGAAAGGAAAAACTGAATATACATATATGTATGTGTATATATATATATATATATATATATATATATATATATATATATATATATACAACTATTTTTTCGTTCAATTTTTCCAGGAATATATAAGAAGCCTATGAAATATTATCCACTGATGATAAAATACTGCTGATACCAAAAGAGATTAATAGAGAAAAACTATCCTAGAAAGTATTGCCTAGCTTAGCAGATCTGTTGAAGGGGGTTGGTGGAGACTGAGGGGTGGGGGGGGGGGGCAATATTGATATAAATGAAGTCGGTGCCGCAGATGGAATCAGAGAAGTCGACGGAAATAGCCTGAGGGCTGAGGGCTCTAAATCATCAGGCCTCTCTCAAGACCAAGATCCCAGGAGCGATTAACTAAACGGACGTGTTCGGGATTGTAAAAAATCCCTTCCTACAGGATAATGTTTTATTCATTGTGATAAGGTTTTCTATTAGGGGCAGTAAGTCTCTATTGATCCCAATTACAGCCGGGGCCGATCCATCGAGGGCGATTGTTTCCCACTTTGGAGGATTCACTCTTCACTTTGGCCACCTGGGCCCGGATTAAACTTCTTTTATTCAACGGAAGGCACCGCCCTCACTTACCCCCTCCTTCCAGATGGAAAACCATAATCTACGCTCTTGTGATTTTTCATCTTTTTTTTTTTTCTTTTCAAGTTTCCAAAAATTTTCATTTCTTAAATCTTCTTCTTTTTCATCACGAAATACGAAAAAAAAAAAGAGAGGAAATCGGTTTTTATTTTACATATTTATTCCTCGATACTAAACACATATTATTCCTGAAATTCACTCGGAGTCATACCTGAGGAATTAAATATATGTATTCCTATCAATTCTAATCACGAACTAAGTTTTAATCTGGAACGTGTTGGGTTGTACGGAATTTAATACTTGTCCAGTCAATGAGTGCTGAAATGAGATGTGTAGAGTGCATGGGATATGCGATAACTTTCGACATCATAGCTTCATTATAAATAGTATGAAGGTAAATATACTATAAGTCCCCGCTCCTAGGGGGGGTGAGCTAACGGTGGGGGAGGGAGGGGAAAAGTTCAATTTTATTGGTTTTTTGATTATATCTCGAAAACGATAGACTCTAGAAAAATATGTTTTGAATCAACATAAAAGCTAATTAAATTTTCTATAAAATTATTTCTGTATAAATCTGTCGTAATTCTATCAGTTTACGAGATATTCGTTATTGAAAATTGGTGATTTTCGAGAAAAAAACAAATGTTAACTCACTTTTTGTCAAACTTTTGCTTCTAGTAGCTTCCAAAATCGTTTATCAGAAAAAACGTCAGGATTAAAATTGCACACCATTAAATTTAGTTTAAATTTAGATATACGTTTCTGGTATTGAAGCAAATGTTTAACAAAAAATGAGGTAAACATTTTTTTTATTTCTAAAATTATCGATTATTAACGTATATCTCGAAAACTGTTGGAATTTCGATGAATATGTATATAATTAATTTTATAGTAGATTTAATTACCTTTAATTTTGAATCTTAGCTTATTTTTCTAGAGTCCACAGTTAACGAGATATAATCGAAAAAAACAAAAATTGGGACCTTCTCCCCTCCCACCGCCGTCAGCTCACCCCCCAGGGGCGAGGACTTTTAATATGTTTACCTTCTAACTATTCCTAACGAAGCTATGAAGTCAAAAATTATCGCATATTCCATGCACTCTACAATATGTTTATTGACTGGACTATACAGGTTTATGGTTTTATAAAATACAAAAACAATGCTTGAGCGTCTAAAGTATGACCTAACAAAAATTGTTTGAGCTTGTTTATGATTCTTCCTAATCCACTCTCCTGACTATTTTTTTTAGGTACCTGGGCCACTTTTTAAGAGATAAAGATTAGATTTAAAGCTCGCTTTTAGAATTGGTTAATAGGCGAAGAAAAGTTATTTACTCGTTGGAATAAATATATTAAGAGTAATGAAGAGTATCTTGATGAATAATTTTTTTAGACACAGTAGAAAATCATAAATCCAACCAGAAAGGACCATGGATCGGACAATAAAAAAAAAAAAGATAAATAATGCTGAGAAAGGCTTGTTTTCCTGGCTAAAAGAGTAAATAACACTCCTTTTTCCATAGTTAATTTAAATTGAGTATGATACATGTCTCATTAAATGAAGCAAGACCAACTCAAACAGAAGTTCGTCTTGTTTAGCTGAGAAACTATCCACTATAACCACATGTGTACACTACCCTTCCGCGTGCTAAGTAAATTATAACCTTCAGAATGGGTTGCTCTATCACGCAATCGTATTGCGCCTATGATACGCTGTAATTAAGCTAGGAAAGCAGTATTGCTTTATTCCTCCAGCCGAATGTGTAGCGTGGTCTAGTCGGCGTTTTCCGTAAAGCTCAACGTATCTAAGAAAATTAATCATATAAACCATGAGCCTCTTCAATCTAATTTTAAGCTGTCTCGAAACAGACATTTACACTAAGCAGCTATAGCTGAAGTGAACGGAAACTAATATATTTTTAATAAGGGTCATTGGAGGGCGAGAAATCAACAAATCTTAGGAACTGTTAAAGGGCAAAGATTCTAAGAATCATATCAGGAAATACCTTCCAAAATTATTTTGATAATACATATCAAACTTCTATTGTGATATGAATAAACAGTGGTGATTTTAATAAGTTAGTGTACTAAGCATCTGTGGTTAACTTCACCTCAGTCTTTTAATAGAAATGATGCGGTGAGGAAAAACCCGCGACCTCTGCATTTTCTCCCTTTCATATCTGAGGAGATGGAATCTTCTTTTATGGTCGGTGTATGATTTATGGTTTTTTTTTTCTCTTTTATATTTTATTTTGCATAGTTATTTAAATAATAAAGCTTTTAAAATTATTTCATATTTCGTTCACATGTTGGTGGATTTTATTTATAGATCATTTCATTAAATAATTTTTAGACTATTCAATTATTTTACTGCTTAGAATTTAAATGAATGTCTCCATATATATCCATATCCATATTGCCAATATATTAAAATCTATTATCCGACATTTTTCGTAACTTACTACAGAAAAAAAAAGAATTTCCACAGTAATTAAATATGTGACGTTGACTTTGAACTAAAAATATTTAAGAAATGAGAAGAGTATAGTTGACTGTTAAGTATGATATAAGAAGAAGATAATATCAAGTGCAATCAGAATATAATAAACAAGTCCACAAACTTAGTTATCGTTTGTCTCTTCACCTGTGTTCTGTAGCCCTGGAGAAGACCTTCAAGATCATCCGTCATCCTCCGCTTATTTATAGTATCCTACAATTTAAGTTCTCAATTCAATCATTACATACATGATATCCTCTTTCCTTGTCCTCTATTCTCTGGAATTCTCTCCCCCTTATATTCGCAATGCTTCTTCCCAAAGAACATTTAAAACAATCTTCTTTCTCTCCAAACTGACGCTCTCTAATTATGTTGATGTCTCATAATGTATGTATTTCTAGTATGTGATACATAAATCTTTATTCTAAATGTATAGTTTTCTTATGATACTATTATAATTTTTTTGATTTTCTATTTTTTTTTCTTTTTCATTATCATTTTTCTGTTTTCTCACAATCCTGTTTATAAAATTATTTCGATTGAAAGTACGCTTTTAGAGTTATTTAATAGCATAGGCTTAGAAAAGTTATTTACACGTTCGAATGAATATATTAAGAGTAATGAAGAGTATCTTGGTTAATCATTTTTTTAGATACAGTAGAACTTCATAAATCCGTCCCGTAAGGACCAAGGCTCGGTCAATAAAAAATTAAAAAAAAAAAAAAAAAAATGAGATAGTGTTGACGACGTAAAGCGGGATTAAGTCATCTCAATGCATGTTTTTCTGGCTAAAAGCGTAAAAAACACTCCTTTTTCATAGTTCATTGAAATTGTCTATGATCCATGTCTCATTAAATGAAGCAAGACCAACCGTTTTACAAAACTCAATCAGAAGTTTGCCCTGTGTGGCTGAGAAACTAGATTTTCTGTTTTATCACAACAATTCTGTTTATAATATTAATTCCAATGTTGTCTATTTTTATTTTTCTCTTTTTAGTTTTTATATTTCTTTTTTGTTTTGTTTTTGTTTTATTTTAAAAATATCTAGGCCAGAAATGATTTTACTTTGTGTTATGCAATGTTATTCTTAAGGGACTTGGTCCCAGAATAAAATTTTCTTACTATTCTATTCTACTTTGCGACTTCTTGTTCTTCCTCCTCAGTGCCTCTCAGAGTGGAGGTGCCTCGATCCAAGCATTCTAACTGTCCCGGTCCTTCGCCGATGTCTTCATAGAATCCAACTGCTTTCCTCTTCTCTCCTATTCGATCTACACTATCCGACCATGACATCCTTGGCCTGCCTCTTGGTCTTTTGCCAGTTGGTCTAGCCTGTTTTGTGACAAATAAACTTATTCATAAAAATCTTAATGTTCCACATGTTGCTGATTCAGTCCAAACCAGATACTCATCCTTCCACGATAAGCTTCTTACCCACTAGAATCCAGTTGTCTCCCAACTTGGTTAACTTTCCGTGGCGTGTGAAAAGAAGATGGCTGAGGGACCTTGTTGTATATTGCTATCTAGTTTTCCCGCCAATGTGATCAGCTGTGGGAAAAAGTAAGGTTATGTTGACATCTGTTGTACTTGTGTAATGTTTTAACCAAATAAAATGTGCTCGTGTTCAATCATTCTAAATGTGTGTGTGTTATTACAACAACCCATAAATGACAATATAATAGACCTTCTGATGGAAAACTTTTATTAAAGTTTAACCTACTACTAATGATTAATTCTTTACAAGTTATTGGCATGCTATTGTAATCACTTTAATGTATATGTTGTATACAGTTATTTATTTATTACTGAGCGCTACAGTCCCAGTCGGACCTTGGCTTCACAAAGTACAGACAGCCCTTCTTGTCTATCTTTGGCCTTCCTCCTCCAACCATTCACTGCCAGTCTTCGCAGGTCATCATGGACGTTGTCCATGCATCTCAGCCTTGATCTTCCTCTCCATCTTTTTCCTCCCGGCCTGCCGTTCATCATCTTTTTTTGGAAGCCTATCTTCCGTCATCCTTTGCACATAGCCGAGCCACTTTAAGCTGTCTACTTTGACTATCGAAATGATGTTGGGTTCACCGAACAATTGTTCCAGCTCCAGGTTGGTTCTTATTCTCCAATTCCCGTCGTTATTCACCGGACCGCAGATTTTTCTGAGAACCTTTCTTTCCCAAATCCTCAGCAACCTCTCATTCTCTTGGGTCAGCACTCAGCACTCTCTTCCATATATCACAACTGGCCTTATTACAGTTTTGTAGACCGCAATTTTGACAGATCGAGACACTTCTCGAGACCTCATAAATTTACTTAGGGCAAAAAGGCATTTGCTGCCAGCCGCTACTCTTGCTTTGATCTATAATTTCATATATTTTTTTTCTGTTATTAGAGATCCTAAGTACTTAAACGTGTTGCAGCGCCTAAATGTGTGCCCATTAATTTGTACTTCTTTATCATCATATCCTTGTATACAGTTATAGATATCAATAAATAATTAAAAAAAAAAAAAGGTTATGAACATTTTTAACTATATTATGAACAGGTATTTAAATGTTCTAGGAATGATCCTTATTTCATTTTCCTTTTTGCATTATCATGTTTTCCCCTCGCAACCAAGATGGCTGTCACCAATGTGTCCAGCATTGCTAATAAGTAATGAATTTCCATTGGTGCTCGCTCATGCTTCTTACCTCAAGATCTGTTGAATAATTCAGATCTGTAATGGCATCCATTAGTTCGGCCTCACTGATGAAGCTTGGTATTCCTTCTGGACCCTTTCACCTCAGAGTTGAGGGATCTTTAGAAATATCACCATTATTCAGTGAGACAACTGTATTAAACTACATTTTACATTTACTAGAAAGTTGGCTAAAATAGCCACATTTAATAAATTTACTTATATAGTCAGGTTGGAAGAAGACAAGTCAAAAATGTCCAAATTCCAGTTTATTGCATTAAAATCAGTAATATGACTGATATCTGGACTGATAGTGTAACAGTCGGAAAAAGTCACAAAACACTCGTTAGTAAGTTATATTGTTTTTAGTAGAAGAGTGTCACACGTTGCATAGTGTCACTGTCAAATTATCTGATATAAGGATTTTAATGATTCGAAAAGAAAATCCAGCAACTTTATTCAATAAAATTACATATAATTAGGCGGAGTTTTTTCAGCTTGGTATCCTAAAATCTGAACGCCAACCACCACCAGCTGAGGTCACGTTGAAGAAACAATATATATATATATATATATATATATATATATATATATATATATATATATTTTTTTTTTTTTTTTTTTATTTTTTTTTTATTTTGTACATTTAAAAAAAAAGAAAAGTTTATTAACAGACATTGTAATCCGTGGTTCGGAGTTCACGTAAAATACAATAGGTCTCGTCTTATTAGTTTTCATGACTCAATAAAAGACGTAAAACTAAATAGACCAAGCGGCAGCTACAGGAACTGCATCTCAGAATTAAGAGCGTAGCCAACACACCATTTCTGTATCTATGATACACACTATAATTTCTAGAAGCATAGCACATCCAACCTACAAGGGTTTTGCCTTTATAAACTAAAAGAGTTATGGCACCTAAAAGAAAACGTGTTGTATTAACTATGTCCGGAAAACTGTGCACTCTAGAACGTTTTAGGAAAAGCAAATCTGGGAAAATGGAGGATGAGTTCTGTTTCGGAAAATCCACGATTTCCGAAATGTTAACTAAACTTTGTTATTGCATAAATAAACAGTCACATTTGTGATTATTTAATAAAATACATAGTTAAAACATTAGATATGTCTGGAATTTTTATTTCAACACCCTAATTTAATAGTAAAATGATTATCCGGGTTTTTGGGTATCTGGATCAATTTCGGCACCAATTAATCGGAGGCCCCAATTAATAACCGGATAATGGGAGTTTCATTGTGGTATCACAAAATTTTCTACATAATAAATTACGTATCATCAATTATTACATTAATAAATAAATTTATTTAATTTTCATTGTTTAATATTTTTTCCTTTTTTTTTTTTAGAAAAAGAGGAATAATACCTATATACTCATAACTACGGCTGTGAAATATATGCATTTGCATATTTCTCCTAACTAAAACATCTAATATTATCAAAATATATATGTTTTGAGGCATTTGGAATAAATTTGAGCTATTTTTAATTTGCATATTTTTACATATTTTGAACTAGACTTGCATATTTATCTATATATTTGGCATATCAGCATTTGACATTTGAATTTTTTTTCTATGTTTCCGAACAGAAAAAAAACATTCAATATAGATAAAAACCGAAAATCAGCTATAAGAACTCCTCCCATTCTTTTTTTTTTACCTAATTAATGCGGTTGTATGTGTCGAAGTTTACTGATTCTTCGGTTTCAGTAAACTTTCAATAGCATTTGCTTCTCTTAGAATTTGATTTTTCTAGTTTGTACTTCGATTAATTTCTAGTTTTTACTTCGCTCAAATACGTAGAATATTATGACCTCACTGTTCATCACCCTTCTCTCTTCCATCATTCCATTACACAGTCTCTCACACATTGTTAACCGAGACATATCATTCGTAAACTGTTCTTTTGTGTTTACCTAAAATACCGAAAGTCACTCTTTCAAAGACAAAAGATCTTGCTTTAAAGTACATAGGTGAGCTTTCAAATGAGACTTTAAAGAGTAATGGAGACTTTTTATATTTATATAATGTAGAGGGGTCGTTTAGCCGTTTCAAATCTATTTTGAGGCTTAATAGACTATCTATTTTATTCGAAAACCTGAAAAATTGGTTGACTGCAATTCAAATCTACAACAATGAATAAATGGCATGAATAAGCCCGGAGAGCTTCTTTATGCTCGTTGCTTATTGTTTTTGATGTACATTGTTCTGTTTTGAAGTATAAGTATTTTGGTTGTGATTGTTGTTTAAGTTTTCTGGAAATTAGTGTCATGATTTTTTTTGTTTTTAATGTTCCCTGTTTAATGTATTTTATTTATCTTTAATAAAGGTTTTTAACATTTGTTTTTTAATATTAGCTTTTTAATGTTCTTCTTCCTAATGTCCCCCTTTTCCTCACAATTATTTATTTAAACTTGTACTTAAGTATAGCTATTTATTGCGATTTTTTAATTTTTCTAATAATGCAGATAGTTGCATATTTTCGGTATTTACTTAATATATTCAGGGCTGATTCAAGATTTAGGGAGCCAAGGATTCAATTTAATCTAATATAACTATTCCGAGACTAAATAATTTTTTTTTTTCCTGTTTGGCCTCGGAATTAACTAGTTCAATGTTAGTTTTATTACTGAACTAAACCCTTACTGAGGAATCATATTCGATGAAGCCCTGTGGTTCGGAGCTAATTTAAGTGTCATTTATTAGCCCTATTGTCATGGAATCAATCGCTCGTGAACTAAATTTAACTGTGCTGTTCAGCTAATGACTTCCAGGACTGGTCCACATTTCCAACGCGGCAATAGATACTATCTCACTGCCCAATACATCAGCATATATCCGAACCATTTAACAGCTGATTCACATAGGAATCTTATCAAAATGAAAAAAAATAAAACAATATTAAACAAAGGCATTGAATAAGATTATTAGAGGGGAATTAAAGTGTATGATCGTAATTTTAATTCATAAATTCAGTATATTTACATATTAATCCATACCTACTTAGAAAAGTCTTTTCACATTGTCTGTGATGGATAATATTTTGGCAATGAGAATGTAGAATGAAGTTATACTACTCTTGAAAAAAAAGAGTAGGCAAACGAAAAAACACTGGTTATTTCAGATCTATCTGCTAGGATTCAGTAAAAACAACCTCACAACCTTCTGTCGGGAAGGAGTGCTGATCAACGGTGCATATCTAAAACATTGGTGTAAGAAGAACCGGTATCCTTTAGGGGAGGGGGCTGAGATTCTAACAGAGTACCCAATAAGGTTATACTCGTACCTATATGTACTCTAGCATACTCCATGCTGCTACGCTCGCTCTCATAAGAAAAGAACTTCTTCTGTGGCACTACAACTCTTGGAGAGTCAACGCCTCATGTGGTCCGCCAGTCATCTCTGTTGGCTGCTGCTGCTCTCCAGTTAGGAACGGCCAGGGTGGTTCTCGCGTCGGTGAACACCATCTATCTATCGTAACGGGGTTCTTCCTACTCTTCTAGGGGCATATATTTTTTCAATCATTTTCCGAGTTTTTGGTCTGGTGTTATCCTTGGAACATGGCCTGCCTATCGTAGCCGAACCGCTTTTATTACCTTTACAGTATCAGAATTTATTAAAATTCCCTCTGTGTTGGTTCGTGTCCTCCATACACCATTATTATGTAAAAGACCAAATATTCTCCTTAGTATACGTCGTTCAAATCTAACGAGATGGCCTTCCTCGGCTTTCGTTGTTGTCCAACTTTCATAACCATAAGCCAACATAGGTTAACCATAAGTCAACTAGTGTCTTATAATAATTCGTTTCAAAAGTAAGAAAAGAACTTATAATTAGATAATTTTAACTAATAACTGATGTTTTATTTCATTAGTGATTAATAAGTATTTTTTCCTCAATGATATTTTCACGCATAAAGCTAATTTTTAACCTGGTTAAAATTGCACTGAGAAAGTGTTTGAAAATTACTTAAAATCATAATACCTATATCATGACAGATTCCTAGGCCTCATTAGGGGTGATGCCATCTAAATTACTAACAAGAACTATTCAACTCGTAACTCCATATAGGTAACTCCTATTCCCACCATTCCTATCAAATTCTACCCCTCAGTCAAAAATCTCGGAGTAATTTTCGATCAAAAACTATCCTGGAAAAACCACGTATCTGAAATTTCCCGTCGCACCATCCCAATCCTAAACCGTCTCAATTACGTTTGCCATCTTCTTCCTTTCGAAACCCGCAAATTACTAGTTACTTCCCTTATCTTCCCCCACTTCGACTATTGCTGTGCTGTTTATGGGGGCGTTTCTGGTGATCTCGAGGCCAGACTCAAAAGACTGTTTAACTGCTGCATTCGTTTTATTTTCGGGATCCCCAGGAACGTCCATGTTTCACAATTTTACGCGGAGTTAAAGTGGCTCTTTCCTTCCTACCGTCGCCAGTATTTCCTGGCATCCTTTCTCTACCAAACAGTGAAATCCCAACGCCCACTTTACATTGCTCAACTCCTTCAGCTCAAATACTCTCTGTTCTTACCCGCCAAACCCGTTCTCGCCCATCCGATTTGTACACTCCTGCTCATTGCTCCGCTGTCTTCAACAGATCATTCCTAATCCGATCCTCGTCCCTATGGAACTCCATCCCTTACACCATTCGCCACTCAAATACCCTTTCCACTTTCAAATATCACTTATTTAACTACCTACTGTCCATCCACATCCATGAAAACTGCCATCAGCCACTTAATAGTTACATAAAATATAAAAGTTTATTTACATGAAATTTTATTGTTTTTACACAATCGATTCACAAAATGAATCAAAATATTTCTGTTTCTTTTTGTCAATATTTCTAACTTTAATCTTTATATGTTATCATTATTAATTACTATTTTATTATATTTAATAATATTTCATAACCATCTTGAGGCTCTGTAGGCCCCTGATTGTGCATTATTTTTTATTCTTAAGGGACTTAGGGTCCCAGAATAAATAAAGAACTTTTTTATTATTATTTTATTATTAACTCCCAGCTGTAACCATAAACAACCTTTCCCATTATTTATTATATTATTTAGCTAGCATCCCCTGTCGCGTCTTCGCCCGTTCCCATGAGTAAAGAACTTAAATAATTTTGATTAGTAATTGAAGTTCTATTTGTTTATCGAAAAAATCTTGTATTGAAGTATGCAATTGAGCGTTATTTCTTCAATGATATTTTCACGCATAACATTAATTTTTAACCTGGTTAAAACTGCACTGATTAGCTGTTTCGTAAAATCATAATCCAAACATCCAATTTTTATTTTAATCTATGAGTTTTTTTATCCAGATGGGCAGAGACTATTATGAAACTATTGCAGATTATAAACTGCATTATCAGTGCTTACAACAAAAGGGCTATGAATCATATTTAAACACAATATCAAAAAACAAAGGATCTACAATTTCATTTGTCAGAAATAAGTTTATTGATTTCATCTGGTTTGATATTAATTTCTAAGCATAAAAGTGAATAATAATGTGGTAAACCTCGTTTTTGCCATTTACTATTGTAAATTAAAATTTTTATTGTCGTAAATTTTACTATTGTCCTTCCTAGAACTATGAAAAAGTCGTAATTAAATTTTTGTACAGATATGTTCAGTAGTTTTACCATTGTAAATTCTATTATGGAATGGCGCTAACCAAATATCGGTTGGTTTTCAAACTTGACAGGAATGTTGAACCACATATTTAAATTTAATAATTTAATTGAATACAAGTTAATTTTTTAAAACCAACTTTAAGCTTTTTATAACACCGTACCTTTTATTTAACCTATCATGCAGAATGCAGCACCACCTGTCGGCCAATCTTCAGACTTCATTGTTATCCAAATATGTTTCCTTTTTAATAACAAATTAATTGAAAATTAGTAAATATTATTATTGCTAAACCTTCCTTGAACAACAAGGATGACGTGATTAAAATCTTTTCCAGATTTGGTTCATTAGTTTTCGTGGTCAGAGATCACAAACGAAAACTAACGAACCAATCTTTACCAAATTTAAACCACATCATCTTTATAGTTCCATGAAGGTTTGAAAATAATAAAATCTAATGATATCCAATTAATTCGTTATTAAAAAGGCTATAATTTGTGGATTACAGTAAAGTTTGAAAATTGGCCAATAGGTGGAGAGCGCCATTATACACGAGAGGTTACAAAGGTACGGTGTTATGTAGAGCTTGAAATTGATGATAAAATTTACTTATACTCAATTAAATTATCAAAAAAGATTTTAATATGTGATGCGATCTGTGGATCCCAGTGGTTTGAAAATCGACTCTTATGTGTTAAGCACCATTCCGCAGTAGAGTTTACTTTAAATGTAAAATGGTAGAAACGAAAATCCAACCAGATTTGATAAATACAATTATTTATTCAGAATACATTTTATTACCAAATCAAATTGTCGATCCTTTCCTTTTTGATGTGTGCAAAAATATGATTCAAGGGCCTTTTGTTACAAGCAGTGATAATGAAGTCCATTATCCGCAAGAGTTTTTTAATAGTCTCTGTACATCTGGATTAACAATTCATATTGAAGTACATGAAGCCGCCTAGGAAGTGGACCATGATGGAAGATGAGGAACCGACTTGGATAAGTAAAAACTAATGTATCATAATATGCAATGTATTATGGGTAAGCAATATAAAGTTGTATTAATAATTAACATTATGAGGAGAGAGGAAGTCTGGAGTATGAGAAGTTAAGCCCTAAATCCTTCAAACGGGGTCCAAGACAGGTAGAACTAGGCAAACCTTCGGAACGACCGCCGCCGATACCTGATAATATTTTGTTGACAAGAGTTTCCGGGAGACAGAGAAAGTTTGTTAACAAAGAAATGAAAAAGTGAGACATTTAGACAAAGAAATCCAAAAGTGAGACGGTAGGGATAAGTGCGTATCTAGTGCGTATTAATAAAGGTAATAAGTGAGACATTAATTGATGGGTCTTCGACACCCTCTGGGATATATTTAATATTATTATAGTATTTTATAATACCCTATAGGAACATAGCAAATAAATAAATAAATAAACAATAAGTGTAGACATATGAATGGTGTACTGATCCATTTAAGAATTGTAATATTATCCATATACTTTTACTTTTAAATAAAGAATATTATCAAATAAAATATATTTACTAACATTATTAATAATCACTTAATTGCCACTAATTAGAATATAGTTGGTTACACGAATGATAGAGCCCAATGAATGAAATAAATCAGACGATATTTAGGGACTATTGTTTCACTGGGGACAAGACCTATATTAGTAATTGTAAAATTTTAATAAACCCCAAACTGTGTAAAGAAATACCAGGAAAAGGATTGCGATGAAGACCAAGAGTCCAATAAGGACCAGAGCACTATCAAGCGATGATTAAGTGAATGCTATAATTATACTTGAATAATCATACAATTAACTCTAAATAATAAATACATGACAAGGATACGTAGAACCTGCAAACTGCCAGTGACCGTGACGCACATGATGAATGAGGTCCACAAGGAAGCAAGGGAAGACTGCAGAATCAACGTTTGACTTCCGCTCTTGGTGACAGAGGAACATCCGTCCAAGGTTTAATAAAATTTATTAAAACGTCAAACTTTTATAACCTTATTTAATTATGAGTAACTTAAAAAATAAACAAGAAAACAATGATTTTAAAACTAAAAGAATGTGAATGTAAAAACAACAACGTACATTTGTATTTTAATGACTCAGATATATGCTTGTAAAATAAATAAATATATACAACTCTTTATATATATATATATATATATATATATATATATATATATATATATATATATATATATATTTTTTTTTTTCAAAACCCGAATTTATTGATGCTAAATAATAGAAGATAATGCAATAATGTAAGATGAGCTGTAATTTTAGTTTGGCGAAAGAAAAGCATAGCTGACGGAGTGCATTTTAGTTGTGAAATAATTCGTTAAAAAACAATCGGTTATAAAAAAAGTGTTGTTCTATTATCTCTTGCATTCATTACGTCTTTCATTCTATAGGAGAAGAGGAATAATGTGATTACAATCAAGCCCTGAAACTGAACCTTAGGGTGACTAATTTTTCAGGAATGCTTCTTAAATCTATTAATTTGCCATCGAAAAATTAAAAAAAAATCCAAGAAAAAAGGAAAAGGTTTAGGGCTGTAATCTGATATGAAAAATGAGTCCAAAAAAGATTTAGGCAAATCTAGGTAGTACTTATAGTACTAAGATAAATTAAGTAAATCAATAGACCAACTTTTAAAGTTTTGCTTGTTTTAGTAGTTATTGGTTGAGCCCGACCCCTATAATAAATGACAGCAACTTTTTTACGGTTATTTTTTTGTTGCGTAGAAACATTTCTTAAATTTTTTTTTTCAGAACTCTCGGCTAAATTCATATCACGGATTCAGAATAGGCCTATAAAAAAACTTGAAAACGATATAAAACATGATATGGCTGCTGCTTGTGGCTATGTTATAAAATATATAGGATACATACGTTTTATTACTGGTTTTTAGGTCTCGTGATAATAGCATAATAATTGACCACACACTTACCTCAAACCCACTCCCTCAAAACCCAAATCACCAAGATCGTTCCTGATGCAATCCCCCCCCCATTACGCCTCGGTCAACCCCTTGGTCGTTTACCTGAGGGATCAAAATTGATTACTTTCTTCGGAATTCGGTCATTATTAAACCCAACGATTTTACATGCTTATTTTAACCGTTGTGCTGCTATCACCTGAACTAGAGTTACTAGATATATAAACAAATATATATAAGAATATTAGGATTCGAAATTTTGCTACTTTAGCAGAATTCATTTTTTTTTTTTTTTTTAATCCCCCTTGGTTTATTTTGAGACAATGCGAAGCCATACTACACTTAAAACATGCGGCAGAAAATTATTTTAACATTTAAATTGTATAAACATATTTAAGTATACACAATTTTGAGATTTAAAATATTAAAACTTAGATCACTCTAATTCAAACATTTGTTCATTTAAAGTCTCGATTTTTAACATTACTTTTAAATTTTCGTACATTTTATCAAATGTATTCAACAGTTCTATATGAATGCGGAACGTAGCTGCTAATGTTAAGGGAAGATCACCGCCTTAAAGTTATAGAAAAAAAAAGTATCGCGTAGAATGTTTGGCCCGAAAAAGGATCAACACACAGGAGAATTTAGTAGGTTCCCACAACTGCAGAAATATGAGGTTTATATATTTCAGATAGTATCAGCGTGACTATTAAAATGGGCGTGTAAAGTTATGACTGTAAAAAAGTTCTACTTTGAGATATCGGGTATACCGAGGGTTAGACCGCGACGGAAATGGGAGGATTGCTTTAACGATTTTGGGGATGGGATGGATTGGAGAGACGTGTGTAGTCAGAGGCTGGTGGTGTTGGTATTTAACCTCTGGGTTTATTTATTATTAATTTATTCATCAAACGTAAGCGATTTTCAGAAATGAGGGAACCAATAAATTACTTATCATTCACTAGAGAAAGACAACCGGAATAGTGGACCATTGGTTTCATTAAGGGATTCTCTTTCTCATTATATCCGACATGCTTTTTCCTCATGCGTATTGATGACACTTTTTGCGATCCTAATAAAACTCAAAACTGGTGAATTAGTGATTTTGTGTTCAATTTATTTACATGTAATTAATCACCTTTCAATAAAATGTTTACTTCTTAAGCATTTCAATACTAGAGATAATTCAATATTTCCTAAGATGTCAACAAGTGATTTTCGCATTTCGTTTTACGAGTTTAACTTCAGCCTAAACCCTAGCCTATTCCTATCCTCCTAACTTAGTGACAGGCACATTACCAGTGTTGTTATGGCTTTCTTCTTGTCAAGAAGTATTAAGTCATCAGTGACGATTGGAATCTTACGTCCTCGACATTTTGCGATTGAATGCATAAGGTACTTTTCATACGTGTGGTACAAGCTTACACATCAGATTGGGTGAGAACATTAAGCTTCATTCCTGCCACAACCTATCTAGAAAAAATACTTCCTCATTATAAAGCCAAGACCATTCATGGTTTATTAGTGGAGCACTAAGTCGTTTAAAGCTCTTTCAGCTTGCTCCTTCCATTTTTTCATACTTGAATTAACTTAAGTAGTTGCATAACTTACATAATTGAGAAAGCTAAAGATTTTTTCCTCCTTTAAATAACCCTTTTATATAATAAACTGTTTACGTTTGATGGGTTGTTCTTTAGTAAGGTGTTAATATTAGATATTTTTTTAATGGTCATGTGTTTGCAGAAACTTTTTTAATTTTTATGTTTTTAGTAATTCAGGATTAATGGTAAAATTAATTTGATGTATTTCGTTCTATTATAACTACTTTTTGTACAAGAATGTTTTATTTACTTATTATTAAATATTTATTTTATTTTTTATTAGAGATTCCATTTTCCAATTAACTTAAAATTTAAAAACATTGTTATAGTAAGGGGTGATTTATGTTTGAAATCAGAATATTTTCTCTTTCTCTCACATACTCTCTCTCACATTCTCTTTCTTTCTCTCTTCTTCTCTCCTCGGTTTGCATCAAAGATTGGTTAAAAATATATTTATTTTTTAAATTTATTTCGTTTAAACAGAGCAAATTCCATCTACGGAAATCGGAAATCCCTCAAAATCAGAAGGAAGCTTCACTAATGATCGGAAAAATAAATTACCTATCTGATGTTAAAGTGAGTCGAGTTTCGAGTATATAGAGAGATCTGGGTGGTGGGGGGAGAAGAGGGGAAGAGGGGAGGGTTAAAAAATGGTTTCAGTCCAAAATAAAAGTTGATGGATGACGATGCCGCTATGGCATCAGTGTCGAGGCTTCCTAAGTTTTTAGGTGGCCCGAGTTATTAAATTATTACTTTTACATTTTAACCTTAAAAACTATTCTTTTTATTGCTATAATGTAGTAAATCATCTATGAATATTTAATAAGTTTTCTAGTTCGTACTAATAAATATAAACATAATTTCGAAATCGGCAGAAACAGACCAGTGGTTAATAGATCGCTATACCATTACTTTGATTATTGATATAATATTAAGTTGTACAGACATAAATGAAGGTTATTGGTTATAAAATAAATTATTTGAAAACACATTTATTAATAAAAATGTTCATTACTCTCGGGAGAGATTATTGACCAAGGATCTCATTCCCTTCTTTATTCCTCAATGGTCATCCAAAAGCTTTCCACTCCTCAGTTAAAATTTAGACATAGCGAGTGGCTATATGCTTTCCTTGATATCCCGTAAGGCACACATCCTCCTTTAATTGGCATCCCAAAATTATTCCACCGCTTTCTTCACTTCCTTCCCCTAGGCACACGCAAACTGCTGTTCCAACCTCTACGCAAACTGGATTGTCATCCCTCATCTTCCCCAAATTTGACTACTGTTCTATGATACCTAGTGGTCTCTCGATGGTTATTGAGGACAGATTAAGGCGCATCATGTTTTATAAGGTTTGTCCTCCTCCCACGTCTTTAAGGGATGACTTAATAATAAAGTATACTATAACCTCACAATAAGAAATTGCTTAACATTTATAAAGTTTAGTAGTAATTATATGTTCCTATGTAAGTTTGTATGTATATATTCATCATGATACTAATGTAAAGATTTCATTGAAATATTACACTTATTATGGCATCACTCCTCTTTATTATTCATCTATTTAGTTACATGTTTCGGGACAACTTTGTCCCATCCTCAGACTGAAAACAGTATTTCATTATATTACACTACTATTCTATTATTAACATCAATCAATACAAATCACAGATTAATTAGCACTCCTTCATTGAAGAATTTAGTAAAGATTTCATGTTGCAGATGCCCTTCAGTTGTTTCTTTGCTTGCTGAGAGTTACAATCTGCATGTACGCTTTGGTGCTGCCATGGCTCTGGGAATTGCTTGTGCTGGAACTGGACTTAAGGTCATCCATGTTAGAAATATTTAAAAGTAGTCAAACTAAAAAAAAAATATTTTGTAGAAATATAAGAACTATACATTATCTTAATAATTGTTCCTTACTTTAATTTTATCTTTTATTTATCAACTAAAATTATGTTATTGCTTTACAGAAAGCAATACTTTCTGCGGAAGGAATGGTAGAGCCAACTTTACACCGAGTTAAGCTGTACATTCCTTCCACAGAGATTATTCCCTTGGCACATACCTCTTTCCAGTTACCGGTCTTCCTTTATTTATAGTATTGTACAATCCATGTCCTTATTCCAATCACTACATCAAAGATCCGGTCTTTCCGATCTCTATACTCCATCCCACAGAACCGCTGCATTCCAACGATCCTCTCTTGCCCAATCCCCTTCTCTCTGGAATTCTCTCTCTTCTTCTATTCACAATGCTTTTTCCCTCAGAGCATTCAAAACACTCCTTCCTCCTCCTCTCTCTCCAGACTGATGCTCTCTGGATATATGTATGCCCCATAGTAAATGTCATTTAAAAATTTGTTGTTTGTTTATTTCGTTTAACGTCAGTTTATGCTGCTATGGCTAATTGGACGATGCTACGGTGGGAGTCCTAAATTTTGTCTATCCAGGCCTAATTAGGATAGGGATCTTTAACGAGTACCTGACATCGCACAGGCTCGGGACCCCCATTTTACGTCCCTTTTGAAGGACGGCATAGCTAAGGATTTTTTACTTCCTTTAAAAAATCCTAAGGTCATCTGCCGGGCTGCGAACCCGCGATTTTGGGTTTAGTAAGCTGCTATGCTAACCACTACACCACAGGTGACTCCATCATTTAAAAATTGTTTTCATTAAATTTTCATTATCTATATTTTTTATATTATCATTTTTCTGTTCCCTTACCCTCCTCTACAGATATTATTTATTTTTATTGTTTACTGTGTTTTATAATAGTAACTATTCGTTCTTTTAATGTGGCTCATAAAACTTATTCCTATTTAAAACATTTATCATATATTTTTTCTTTATTTAAACTTGTATTTAATTTTATTTATTCTTTTATATTCTAAAAATCTCCAGGCCAAATATGACTTTACTTTCTGTTATGTAATGTTATTCTTGACATAAGGGACATTTGCCCCGGAATAGAGTTTTTTTTTATTCGATTCTACTCCATTTTCACCAATGCATTGGTTGATTTCCTATTCCCCTGAATAGAGTACTTTATTATTGATGAGCTCTAATGTCTTTTAATTATGAAATATTTTAAAAAGTGGTGCAGATACCATTAAAAATAGAAGTTGGCCAGAGGTCTCATTAGCAGGGCGAGTGAGCTCTTAATTTATTTTTCAATCATTTCTAAAGTAACATTTTTATGGAATATAAAGTAAAATTAATTATCAGTTTAAAAATACTGAATAAAAATTACTCAATATTTAAAATGGTAGCCGTGCACGATCTACCAGGACAACACTGGTACGTGCCCGTCACTAAGTTATGAGGAAAGGAAGAGGTTCATAGGTTGTACAGGTGCTGGTCCCACTCAAAAATGTTTCTGTGGAATTTCTGATGACACGCGACTACAGGGATTGTAAAAATACAAAATAAGGCATTGAAGATCATTAATGAGAAATGATACATATACTGTATGAATGTCACCTGAAAATAAGGCGATTTTATAGCTAAATTTACGTTTCGCATTATCTTGTGGAATTAAGGAGGATAAGCCCAAGGGTGCTACCACATGAGGCGAGGGGAGAATATTCATCAAGGGTAATCTCCCAGCTCAATACTGCAATTATGGGATTGCCGCCGAATGGAAGGTGTGAGCCTGTTTATATCTACCTCCAATTAGTTTCCTATAGTTCATCTCGGTTCTCATTTTCAAGTAAACATTTCATTGTTGCCCAGAGAATTAATGGCACAACGTTATTAGTTTTTTTTAAATTGGACTTATCCACTTCACCATAATCGCCGAAATATAAATATTGCAGAGGGGGTGAGTTAAAGAAAAAAAAAAGAAAGCCTGCATTGATTTCTGAACATCCCAGTGTATTTTGAACCACCTTCCATTACTTCAGCTTTTATTTAATTTAAAATAGTCAAATCTTGTTATAGCCATGAATAGGGATATTCTAAGAAAAATATCGATTTTGAGCTCTGAATATCGGTGAAAAAGATATAGTCCAGTCAATGAAATGAGGGACGTAGAGTGCATGGAATATGCGATTATTTTTTACTCCATAGCTTCGTTAGAAATAGTTAGAAGATAAACATACTGAAAGTCCCCGCCCCTGTGGGTTGTAGGCTCAGGTTGGAGGGAAGGGGGAAGGTCCCAACTCTGGGTTTTTCTAATAGATCTCGAGAATGGTGGACTCTAGAAAAATATCTTTCAAATAAAAATTAAAGTTAATTAAATTTCCTATAAAATTAATTCTATACATATTTGTCGAACTTCCAACGGTTTCCGAGATATACTTTATTGAAAATCATTAATTTTCGAAAAAAAAAAAAATTATTTCTACCTCACTTTTTGTCCAGCTTTTATTTTTAGCGCCTTACACGATCGTTTCTCAGAACAAATGTCAGAAGCAGTGTTGTAGAGCATCCAATTTACTTCAGTTCGATATATATGTGTCTGGCACTTGAAGCAAATGCTTGACAAAAAGTGAGATAAAAATTATGTTTTTTTCGAAAATTATTGATTTCCGATAACGTATATCTCAAAAACTATTGGAAGCTCAACAAATATGTATAGGGTAAATTTTATAGGAAATTTAATTAGCTTTAATTTTTATTTGAAACATATTTTTCTAGAGTCTACCGTTTTCCAGATAAAATCGAAAACCCCAAATTGGGACCTTCTCTCCACCGTAAGCTCACCTCCCAGGGGCGGGGACTTATAGTATGTTTACCTTCTGACTACTCCTGACGTAGCTATGAAGTAAAAATAATAGCATATTTTATGGACTCTACAATATGTTTATTAGTTAGAGTAATATTGATGCAAGATGACTAAACATGTCGATATATTGAAATATCGTGTTTTTGTTTTTTTATTAAATACCATTCCAATATTCCAATCACGTTTTTCCTTTTGACAATATCCCAACTATTACCTATTTTATACAGGGTGTCGGCGATTATCACCTTTCAAAGCTAGTCAGGCTAGGCAGTGAGATATGTGAACACTTAATGTTATCCTTTACATTCTTTTATTTGTTTACATCTTGGCTTTCTTCTAGGATTACAATTCCTAAATCAGTCTTCAGTCAGTTACTCAGATATTTTTGTGTGAATAGCATCAGCCACAATGCCGCATACATATTCTAATGTTGAATACGCTGATATGATTTTTGTGAATGGTTTCTGTAACGGTAATGCTTGAGAAGAGGTGGGGGAGTATGCGCGCCGATTTCCAAATAGAAGAATGCCTATTCGACGAGTCTTTTCGTTAACTTTTAATAGACTACGAGAGACAGGGTCATTCTTTATACGTAATAAAGGCGACCAATTCCAGGCATCAATAAGAGCAGATTATCGGAGAAGAAATTTTGTCAAACGCCACTTCGATAACGATCCTGAGACTAGCATCCGAAGAGCATCTGATGCATTAGCAAAATCGCGGCAAGCAATATGGCGAACTTTGAAAGGTGATAATCGCTACCCATACCATCTTCAAAAAGTTTAGAATTTATTTCCTCAAGATTATGTCAAGAGATTGAATTTCAGTAACTGGTTTCTTGACAAAATTCGCGATGATAATTTATTTCCATTAAAAATTATATGAACCGATGAAGCTACCTTTACAAGAGGAGGAAGTTTTAATCAAAGAAATTATCATGTATGGGCTCTTGAAAATCCCAGAGCTATTAGAGAGAATAGGTTTCAGCAGGAATTTGCTATTACTGGTGGGACCATATTTTTTACCTGGAAGATTGAATGAAATGAAATGAAATGAAATGAAAAAAAAATCTTTATTCTGGGACAAATTGTCCCCTAAGAATAACAGACATGTATAATAAGTTGTACAATAGTCTGGCTATCTTAATTTCAAATGGACAATAATAAGTATAAAAGGTAATATATGAATATACAATTGAAAATAGAACTTTGTGATAAATATATACATGAGAAAAAAAGAAGAGAGAGAGAAAAAAAAAAAAAGTAGGACAACAAAAAAAAAAAAAAAAAAATAATAATAATAGCAATATGCTAATAGAATAATTACAATGCGTTCAGAAATAAAAAGAAAAAAAAAAAAAAAAAAAAAAAAAAAAAAAAAAAAAGTAAATAAATGAAATAAATATAGTGAAAAGAAAGGAAAACATATATAGAAAAGAAAAATAATAAGACCTATTTGAATGATAATATAACAAATAATAATATATACAAATATCTAAAAGGTAATATATATACAATTGATAATAGCACTTTATCAGTTAGAAGAAAAAGGAAAGAAATAATAACAATAATTTATAAGAGAAAAAAACAAAACAGAAACAATTGTTGGAGAAACGAGTTTAAATTTATATAATGATATACTCATTGAAGCAAACTCATCGGCATCGGATATGCTTAATTTGATTAACTGACTTTCAATTATCACTCATATTGGCGGGCTGTAACTGGGATTTAAGGAGATGTCGGAATAGAAGAGTTTTGAATGAATTTAAGGAAGAAGCATGTCTAATTTCAGGAGGGATCGAGTTCCAGAGGGTAGAGGATCGAGCTTGGAAGGAGTGTTGGTATAATGCTGTTCGATGGAAAGGAGTATATAGGTCAGAGGAACGTGATCTTGTTGTGAGTTGGGAGTGGACGGAAGACTTGAATATCAATAGGTTACAGATGTAGGGTGGGCAATGGTTATTAATGGCATGGTACAGGAAGGTGCCCAGGAAATATTGTCTCCGGGAGGAAGGATTGAGCCACTCCAGGGCAGTGTAGAGGTGAGATACATGGGAACGTCTCGGGGCTCCGAATACAAATCTGATATAAAACTGTTCATGATACGTTGTAATCTGTCCCGGAGCCCCATCGAGAGGCCCCCATACACCACACACCCGTAGTCAAACTGAGGAAAAATGAATGAGGAAACTAGGAGTTTTCGTGTGGATTGAGGAAGAGAATGGCGGGAACGATGAAATAATTTGAGGATTCCTATTGATTTACGGGCTATTTGGGCGATTTGAGGCTTCCAGGAAAGGTTTTGGTCAATAATGATTCCTAGGTTTTTAGCGGAGGAACAGAAGGTGATAGGTTGATTATTCAGGATTAGGGTAGGAAAATCGGAGATGGATCTGAGAAGGGGATTTGAGCCGATTATAATAGCTTGAGTTTTTCCAGCATTTAACTTTAAATGATGCAGGTTGGCCCAAGCACTGATTCTATTGAGGTCTTCCTGAATCTTAGAAAAAGCTTCATATAATTCAGTAGGAGGAAAGGATAAATATATCTGGGAGTCGTCTGCATAAAGGTGGTGGGAACAATGAAAAATTGACTGGGGGAGATCATTAATGTAGGAGTTGAAGAGGAGAGGCGAAATGCTGGAACCTTGGGCTACTCCGGAAGAGAGGGCTAGGAAATCGGATAAGGGTTGATTAGGGATGGATACTGCTTGAGTGCGGTCGGAGAGGAAAGACTGGAACCAATGGATTGTGCTATTGGAAAATTTTAAAGCTTTTAATTTGGAAAAAAAAAAGGATACAATGATCAATGGAATCAAAAGCTTTGGAGAAATCTAGGAGTATCAGGACGGTCAGTTTTTTTTCATCTATGGCGGCATGGATATCGCTTATGATTTTGGTTAGTGCAGACTGTGTGGAATAACCAGGACGGAAACCAGATTGGAAAGGGTCGAGCAAATGGGAACCTTCAAGGAAATAGGAAATTTGGGATTGAACCAGTCGTTCTAAGGGTTTTGAAAGGTTTGAAAGGATGGAGATTGGGCGATAATCTGAAGGTTCGGTGGGATTAGGAATTTTGTTGATGGGGTGGACAATAGCTTTTTTCCAGGGAGTAGGAAATATGGCGTTTTGAAGGGAATAGTTATAGATGTGGACAAGGACCGGTAAAATATCTGGGAGGCATAATTTTATTAGTTTAACGGGGATACCATCTGGGCCTATGGAATTGGTATGAGATTTTAAGATAGAGGAGATAATTTCTGTAGGAGTAATGTTGGAAAAATAAAATTCATTGTCATTGAAAGGTACTTCAGAGGAGAAACTGGTATAAGGGGAAGGAGAGGGGAGAGCAGATGAAACGAAATAGGTGTTTAGGTCATTAGGTAAAATTGGGAAGTTGGATGAGGTTGAGGATCCGGAGGGGTTATAGAGGGAGAGTTTTCGAAGGAGTTGCCATTTTGACTTGGAGTCGGAAGAGGACAATAGGGCTTCATGGAAATAGGAAGATTTCGCCCGTCGGATTCTTACTTGCACCAGGTTACGGAGTACTTTAAATGCTTGATAGTCGTCCGTGAGTCTCGTTCGTCTAAATCGTCTTCGTGCAGCTTCACGCTTTCTCTGCAGATCTTTAATTTCTTTAGACATCCATGGTGCAGGCCGTCGGCGAAAGGTGGAGGTTTTAAGCGGAGCGTAGGTATCGAGGATAGTGCGGAGATTGGTTGTGAGGATTTCCACCATGGTGTCAATGGAAGAGGTTGAGTAGACTCCACACCAATCTAAGGTTTCGAGGAGAGGTAGGATACTATCGCGGTCAAGGGCGTCAAGGTTGCGGTATGTTATGGTTTTAGTAGGAAGCTGATGGGTTTGGAAATCATAGGATATTTGGATTAGGTCATGGCAGGATAGGAAGGACACAGGACATTGGGAGGAGGAAAGGAGGTTTTTTTGAGAATCTATGATATATAGGTCTAACCATGTATCGGACCAGCGGGAATGGTGAGTAGGAGCGAAAGGTACAATGAAAAGACGGAGGGAATAGAACAAGTTATCTAAGTAACGCTTATCGTTAGAGTCAGCAAGGAAATTTGTGTTGAGGTCTCCGGAGATAATAATATTGGAGTAGAGAGGAACAAGGTTAAATAAGGAAGATTCGAAGGAAGGACCGAACGGAACAAGAGGAGGGCGATATATCACAGCGTATAGCAGGTGATGATTGCCAGATGAAATTTCTAGGATAAGGTATTCAATGTGTGGGTATATGGATGAGGGAGAGAAATCGAGGATTTTTGTTTTTTAAGCTATCGTGGACATATATGCCAACACCACCACCAGTCCGGCCAGCCCGGTCATGGCGGGTAAGAGAGTAATCAGGAAGGGAGACGGAAGAGGAAGGAATGTGGGGCTTAAGCCACGTTTCGGAAATAGATATAATATGGTAAAAGTTATGTGAAAAATATTGATTAAATTCTTCAAAATGGGCAGGCAAGGATTGGGAGTTGACGTGACAGGTAGTTAGGATACTAGACATACTGGAGAAAGGTTAAGGAAAAGACACTTATGTTTTGGGAGAAAAAAAAAAAAAAAAAACTTTTATATGAGTAATGAGCAGAAAAGAACATTGTATATTGAAAATTGATTAAATAAATGAAGAATTTAGATTTAAACTTTGTAACCACTAAATATGAAAAGTTATGAAAATAAAATGAAAAAAAAAGATGTGCAACTATTGATGTTGGAAAAAATTTGAAAGTCGAATGTATGAGAGAAACAAAATTCAAAAGTAAGCATAGGCGATACCACGAAATAAGCCAATATAGTGCGAAAAGGTGACAGAAAGCGGATTAGCAATGTAAAATTGGAAATCAGTAAAATAAAATGAAATAAAAAAAATTTACAGAATGAATTAAAAATAATAGCGTAGGCATAAATTAGTGAGATATATATATTGGGGATATCAAATTTAGGTGTCAACGATACCATGCAATTAGTTTCAGTGATGTTAAGGAATAACAGTTTCACTCGAGCTATAACGGAAAGTCAGATGAAAACTTCAAGATCCTGGGGCCGGTCGATAATAGTGACAGGGTGGCCATCGTCTTTCCTGCAACGTACTCTACCGCCCGCGAACCAGACGTATTTTACTTTTCCTGTGGATTTCTTTTGACGAGCCAGCCAGTAGAGGTGCCTATTGGTCGGTGTCATCTCTTCTCCGAGATAAATCCTGTGAGAGTCATTTTCTTGCCAGCCAATTTCCCGTGTGGTGAAATCTCTTTTCACTTTCCTTCTTTGCACCAGATCATCCCGTACTGTTTGCCTCACAAAGCGTACGATAACGGGAGGCGGCCTGGGATCTTCTTTTCGAGGTCTCTTACGCTCTACAGAGTCTAGGTCCTCTATATTAATCTTCAGGCCAAGACCTGCTCCCACGCTGGTGACTAGTCCCGCTGGAGTCTCACCCGGGCGAACTGGGATACCACGGATCTCGAGAGACCTGTTAAGCAGCCCCTGCTCAGCCCTATTCACCCTGACCTCTAAACCCTCCACCTTTAATTTAAGGGTTTTATTTTCTGTCGTGACCTCTTCTAAACGTTTTGCTTGACTTTCAAGATGTTTTTCAATCTTATTAAGTCTTTCACTAAGATCGAAAGTCAGCTCGCCGTACTTCTCGAGGGCCGTTTTGAGGCTGTTGATTTCTTCTTTGGTATTGGCTTCCGCTCTATTTACCGCTGCGAGTATTTCTGACGCTGATGGCTCAATGTTCAGGTCTGTATGAGATTTAGCCGGACTTGTTGGTTTGCTAGTAGACGAAGATGTTTTTTTTTTCCTTTTCACATTTAGAGCACAACCAATTTTTTTTTAATGATTTTATATCATCTATCTCCCTTTCCTTAAGACAAAAACATTTTCCATGATAAATTATTTTGCATTTATGGCAACTTATATTATATTTGTCTTCCCGGGTTATTACCCCTTGACAAATAGAGCACACAGCCATAATAAATAATATTTACAATAGAACTCACTGTAGATATGTAAATAAATATAACCAGCCAGCAGCGCTAATACCTTCAGGATTAAGCTTCTTGCCTTCGGGTATTTTTCTCTTTTCAATAGATGCAAAAGAAAAAAACTTGATAAACAATTAAAATGTTGAAAATAACTGAGTTTAATTAACTACTGATATTTAAGAAACGGGCAACACAAAAAAAAAACCGGTGAAAATGGATAAGAATACAGTAATTACGAACAGCGGTACACGATGTTAACTAGGCACGGTCTCTAACCAGACTGAATGGTATCACATTAACACATTTTTTGGAGAACTACTTTTCTAATTATTTAGATGACATTCCCTTACATCAGCGGATTGAAATGTGGTTCCAACTCGATAGATGCCCAGCTCATTATAGCAGAGTTGCTCGAGCTTGGCTGGATATAAATTATCCACAACGATGAATTGGACGTGGAGGAGTAGTACCTTGGCCACCCAGATCACCTGATATGACACCCATGGATTTCTTCGTATGGGGAACCTTGAAGCAGAAAGTTTATTCGGTGTCAATCAACTAAAGAGAGCAATTAAGAGACCGAATCATAGATGCAGTGCACCAAATATCATCAGAACAATGTTTAGCTGCAATTTATCAAGTGAGTGCTAGATGTAATGCTTGCATTGGTGCAAGAGAACAACATTTTGAGCAATATTTACATTAAAAAGAACATAACATAAATATAAATGTAAATAAATAAGTATAAAAATGAAAACTTGTTTTGTTTCTTTTTCTTTTTTTCTTTTTTTTGCGATTTTCTCTAAAACTAAGCAAAAACGAGCTAATCTCTAAAGGACTATAGTCTTAGTTTTTCGGTCCCCTATAAGTTCCTGAAGTTTTACCATTTAAATTGAGGACACCCTGTATAACTAGTAGCGAACAAGTTTTAAATAATAATAATTTTATTATTTATTCTGTTTATGGTTCTAAACATTTAATTTGTCGATTTGAAATGAGGAATATCTGCTGTCATCTGTACGACAGAAGGATTATACAAATCGACGGCACAGGAAAAAAACAAAACAAAAAAAATATGAAGAGTGTATTTTTCGAGATGATAAAGCATCGGTACTTAAAGTGAAGTCCTAGTTATAAAGAGCTGAAAGTAAATGTCGCAAGTAGGTATTAGGGCTAGCTGAGGCCACAAATTTCCAGCCCCGAGACAGGTTTACTTTGCCCCAGACAAACGGTGCTTTTCACGGTCCCTCTTCCTTCCTAATTACTCCATCTTACCTTTTACTTAAACCCAGTCCATCCTCTCTTCTCGGCTAATTCCCTTTTCTGCTTCCTATTTTTTGCCGCTTTGTTGCCCAGGTCCCGAAATCTGGCAGGACAACTGAGGGCTGTAATGAAAAAAAAAATTGTCTCCCGAAAGTAAAGTATAATAGAATATACGGCACAGACTAGTCAAACGAATAAAACAATTTATTTAAAAAAGAGAAATGATATTTGTTGATCAAGTATAACTATTGTTAACATAAGACGTAAAATATTGATAATTTATGTATTAAAGGAATAAGTAAGAACTAGGATCTGCTGTCGCGTCTTTCCTCCTCGCATAAATAAAGCAGTTTATTTTAATAGAATAATAATTAAAGCTTTATTTTTTATATCGATAATAATATTGACAAGAATATTAAAAGAATTGTTCCTTGTAAACATTGATAGCATTAACCTACGGGCAGTAGAGAATAATTTGAGTCTTCAGTATTCAGAAGAAAACAAAGGCAATCCTCAGTAGTTCAAATCAAAAAACCTCCTTAACGCTCTTTCCTAATATCCACTGCTTTTCCTAAAAAACCGTCGATCCATTAACAACCTTGGAGTAACTTTTGATCATCACCTTTATTGGAATAATCACCTTTCCCAAATCACGAGGAAATCTATTTTTATTCTTAAACAACTTCTACATTACCGCAATTCACTACCACTAAGTATTTGACAACTTTTGGTATCTCTCGTCTTTCCTTACTTTGCAACTACAATGCAACCGTAGTTGTATAGTACATGGAGGGCTGTATAGGGACCTCGAAACGAGATGTAATAGACTAATTTATTTTCTCCAAATTCTCACATATGTAACAGGTATTCTGAGATTGGGTGGCTTTACCCCAATTACTTACGTCAATACTTCCTAGGTGCACTCATATTTCAATCCTTGAAAATTAAAAAAAAACCCACCTATATTCATGACATCCTTACTCTGGGCTTCTCCATCTACCTCTTAAAAACTAAAACCTAACCCATCATCCTGTCCACCAATCATTGCACAATGTTTTTTTAATCTAATTTATTTTGAGTCTCCTCTCCTGCAATACCTTCCCTCACCCTTCACATTCATATACAACTCACCGTTTCAAAACATTTGACAGATTTTTCCTAATCTGTTCTTCGCCCTAAAAGAATTCCATACCTTCCATCATTAGTAGTATCCCTTTTTAAATTTAATAGAAGCTTGTACATTATTATTATTATTTTGCCTTAATTTAATGAAATTGTTTTTTTTTAGTTTTTATTTGATGAGTATTCTTTATTCTACTAATCTACAGTATATTAACTCTACCTTTTGAATTACAGCCCACCTTTTTTAATTGTATTATTATTCCACAGAAACTTATTCCGGAATAAATAAATATTTTAATTTCTATTATATTCTTATTTTCCTCATCCCACATTCTACTGTTGACTTTTTGAATAACAGATTCTAACCTTCATACTTGTAATGAGTTACTTTCCAATAGAACTGCTAGCCTTTAACAAATCTTCGGTTATTTGGTCAGCCTCTTCCTGGAATAACATTTTTATTCCAATTTAAGATCCCTCCTCTGCAATTCCTTTAATAATTATTAACTTCATAAAATTTCCTTCATGCTTTTTCCGCTTCGGTCTCTGAGAACCAACAATACTTATTCTTGGTATGTTGTTCGTACATTAAGAAGAATCGATAGAAATCTATTCACATTATAAGCTTTATCACGAATTCCTTATCAGTTCCTACCCATAAATCATTCTCAAAAGAGGTTCGTTTTCATGTGCTGCACGCTAAATTAATTTTTCCGTAAAATCGGACAATACTTTCTCAATTTTATGTTCCGATCTTAATAATACAACATTAATATATCTTACTGAACCACCCCTTCATGTATAGCAAATCTTAGCCTACCGAAAAAATTGTTATAATTTTAAGCTGCCACATTAGTCTAGAGAAATCATACTCAGCAGTGTATGAAACCAAACATATAAACGAATGTCTTTATAACATTTGTCTTAGAATCTCCAGAAACTTTATGATACCTTGCTGATATTCTCTTTGGTGACTAATTTAACTTTCGAATACAATACTTCTTAGGACTAGAAATCCAAAATTTTTCTATATGTTTATATCCCCGCCCTGCGTTCCTCGACAAGGAGGGAGTTCGATGCGCTTGAGTGAACAGGATGATGGGTTGGGTTTTAGTTTTTAAGAGGTAGATGGAGGAGCCCAGAGTAAGGAGGTCATCAATATAGGTTTTTTTTTTTTAATTTTCAAGGATGGACGTTGAGAGTGTATGACTTGGAAGAGGAAAGGTCAGTCAAAGTCAAAGTTCAAAGGTCAGGGAAGTACTTGGGACTTTCACAAGGATATAGTCGGAGGACAAAGCTATATCTCGTGATCCTAAAGAAAAATATCCCCAAAAAATGTATTAATAGTTTTAGTTTGGTCTCGTGATCTTAAGTGCACATTCGGTAATACAGTGATCTAAAGAGCAACAATAGTCAAAGTGCAGATGGTTATTTCATTGTAAGGAATTGAAAAATAATGGTTTCTAGAAAGTCAAAAAGCTTAGCTAGACATAATTGAAGGTTAAATGATAACAACAACAAATATGGCGGTGGAGTCGATGTAGAACCTTGGCCCTCTCCAAGTTCTTCTTCCTCTTATTCTTCTCTCAAGCGTAATCAGGACCTTCCTCTCCTCCGCCCAGGTGTATATCATACCGTGGATAGGTGTATATATCATCATTGTAGCTCACATGGGATGAGAGGCCTATGGTAACTGGAAGATGGTCTGAACCTTTAAAAAGAACTGGTATGGAAAGCAGAGACGCAGATCTCTTGGATGGAAGACCCCAAATGACACCTCGACCCAAATGATGGAAGATTCAGACACCTCGAGGGATTGCCAGGTATGGCAATCAAGTAGCGCAACAAGTGGATTTGGAAGAGGAGTAAGTTTATTATGAAAGGAAAGGTATCTGGATTGTGCCGAATCAGCAACATAAGGAATATTAAGGTCATTGTGGAGCAGTTCATTTGTGACAAAGTAAGGAGCATTTTTTGAAGGATTTTGGATTGGAGCTATTGGATGCGGGAATAATTCGATGGTTTGGTGGATTTCCAGAGCTCAACTTCCTATGTCCATATGAGTCTTTTTTATTTAGTAGGAAGGTTTGAACGTGTGTCGAGTAAATGTTGAAGGAGCCAGATTCACAGGTTTTAAATCTAGTTTTTGCACAATGTATAAGGTGGGATTTGAAATTAAGTCGATAAATTTTTGACATTTCATAGAACAGTACAGAACATAAACATGATGATAAATAAAAAATGAGTTGTTTCACTTTTGAAATACTTGTGTGATATGAAAACTCTTAATATTAAAGAAATTATGTTCAGTGATATTAATAATTATTCCCTTACCTTAATGCTCCTATTTATAACAGAACTGGTTTACACGAGAATACGATTAGAATCCTCTAAATTGATGTTATATGGTTAATACTAATATAGTATTGACTAAAACCCCCATTAACACAGAAGTGCCCGCCAACTTTTTGTATCCTCTCTCATTTTCCCCACATTGATTACGGGTGCTTGGGGTATGGGGGACTGTCTGTTGAGCTAGAGATGAGACTAAGGAGACTTATGAATTGTTTCATAAGATTCATCTTTGGGGTTGGCAGACGGTCTCATGTAGTTTGCCGGTACAATGAGCTAGGTTGGCTTTTCCCCAATTTTCGACGGCAATACTTCCTCGGCACTTTCCTATTCCAGTCACTAACATTCAATAAACCTTCCCATATTCTAGACCTACTTATTCTGCGTTCCTCCATTCACCACCTGAATACAAGATCCCACCCTTCCAAAATATATCCCCTCACATAGAACTGACTCCTTTCAAAAATCCTTCGTCATCCGTGCTCCCTCTTTTTGGAATTCTTTACCTATCCATATTCGCAAAGCCTGTTCCATAACTTCTTTTAAACATCTTTTATTTATCCATCTCCTCGATCTTCAATCTTCCAAAAAAATGTAAGTAATATGTAAATGTACTTAATTGTGTTAAAATTTTTACTGTTGATTGTTTTTTATTTTTTTTTGTTTGTTTTTTTTTTTACTTAATTTTAATTTTTTTTTCTTTATTTCTTCTATTTTCTTTTTTTTTTTTTTTTATCAGAATTTAATTTGTAATACTAATGAGCTGATTTGTAACTAATCTTAGCCAGACAATTGTACCCTTTATTGTGCACTTTAATTATTATTAAGGGACAGTCTGTCCCAGAATAAAGTTTATTTTTCATTCATTACAGTTAACATAGTATATTTATTTAGAATATCTTCATTCTTCGGAGTGAGTGTCCAGATTTCACTTACATACAATGCAACTGATCTGTGACATTTCTAATATACTCTTATTTTAAGTTTCATAGGGGGGCCTAGTTGCACCAATTACATGGTATTATCCTTCTCTTAATTCCTCCATCCAATTCATTTCATGGAGCTATGATACTTCACAGGTACTTAAATTAGTCGACAGTTTCAAAGCGCTATCCTGGCACTACAGGTTTTCCAAACTGTTCTGTTCATTCGACGTCGCCAAATTCTTCTAGTTTACGTCATTTAAGTAGAAATAAACTTCTCTGGCGTTTTAATCATGTACATGAGATCATCTGAGGATGATTCTTTTTAATTAATCTCAAGAACACCAGACACTCCCCCACATAATAAGGAACTTTAAAGTTGGAGATAAATGTAATTGACGGCGATTTGGAACCATGTAATATCAGATTATGATCTGATTTTTGATGTTTATGTGAAAACATATCAGATAGTATTACTGATAAATATAATTTACAATTCTGACCTATTAATATCCAAAATATTCACGCGCAAGTTCTGCCCACAGTAAAACTTGTTTATTTTACCCCGCTTAGATAGTAGAAATAAGGGCGCCCCCGCGACGTAGTGTCCAAGCGTTCTATAATACAGAAGCTAGGAGAGAGGTCACAGGGTTGAATATTTAACAATAGTGAAGGAAGAGCCAGCGAGCCACATACGGGAGCTTGCAATATTCAGGATGGTTAGGGATGGTGGGATGGCAGGACTACGGTCTGAAGGGTACCTCCATATCTTCCCAGTCTACCCTTCTAGATCAGAAGTGAAGCAATTAAGTTTGTATTTCCACCTTATCCTTAAAATGACTAGCTATATCAAGATATTTTAAAAAGTTCTTATATTCTTATAATGTTTATAACTTGGAGTTTACAAGACTTCAGTAATGGGGACACCATTTTTTTATTTTTCCAGTCGTAAAGATATTTTCAAAATTGCCACTTGGAGACATTTGTATAACAAGATTTTTTTTAAACTTTATTTTTCAAATCTTACTTATCTTCAAGCTGATGAGAATCGGAATACATTATAAATAACATCATGACATATAAAAAATAGAGAGACTAGTACCCATTGGAACCTCCTCTTGACTTTATTTTTGGTTATTTGTTAATTAAGGAGATCCCTCAAACATCTTTTTTTTAGCCTTTGGTATGCAATGTCTGGTGAATTTGTTGTGACTATGTTTTGCATGAGTATTTTGGGATGGTCATGAAGTTTTTGGTGAATTATTCTGTATTTTGTTTTAGAGTAGTGGAGAGGAAGATTGAGTATGTGAGTGTACGTTTGTATTCCAGTATCCTCCAGTATATATATATATGTATTTAATATTTCTAATGAACCTAGATGGTTTTTGTGATATTTCAAGTTTTCCTAGATTTTTATAACATTAAATGGGAATCCGATAGTAAGTATTGTATTCATTTTATTTTTGAATATGATTGAATCAATTATAGCACTTGATTTGTAGACAATTCTCTAATTTCTTTATCATAAAAGATCATAGTATATAAAATTGATATTTATAAAAAATAAACTCCTAAAAGATGAATTACTCTGAAAGTTGTTGGAAGACTATTGAGTTTTCACTGTGATATTAAGAATTCATAAAACGAATAAAAAAGTATTGTTATTGTAATCCGACGTAGTTTATCAATGCCACTTTATTAACTGCCCCATTCCTTTTCTCGCATTACAGTGAAGCATAGGAGGTTTATAATTATTTCAAAAAATATAATTAACGCAAAGAAATAACATTACAATAAGAAATAAATAAGGATATGATATATTGAGGCACTCTAGGTAAAAAGGTAACGTGTCAATTTCGAAAACGGAAAAGTGATTTCAAAATAGGATTTTAGAAGTCTCCTAGGACGCATCCGCTACCATTTTCTGGAGTTCTATCCTATTTCTTGAATCTTGGAAATGGCGTATCTCTTTTCACCGAAGAGGTGCTTTCAAGAGTTCTGTCGTCACTGGTTCGGTCAAATTGACGGTGGCTAGATCACAGTGTTTTTTTGTTTTTTTTTTGGAGGGGGCTGTGTGATAAAAAACTGATTACGAACAAAATTTAATCTAATTCAATGAATTAATTGTATTATGCATTTTTCTTAATCAGGAATAGAAAAATATTATCCAGTACAAAATCATAATAATGTCTGATAACGTTATCAGATTTTAAGATTTCTGATTGGATTGTTAAAATTAATGAAAAAAATAACGTTTATTTTGGAACTAATTCGCTGGTGTTTAGGCAAAAGGGCTTAGGTCAACATTTATATACACAGAAGAAATAATAAATAAAAAAATATTTTGTTTAAGTTAGTATAGTACTATAATGAATAACTAAATATATGAATAAAACTAAATATTTTATATGAATAAAATAAATAATGAATAAGTCCATTATTATATAATTTAGTGATTCGTGAATAAAAAGAAATACTTAGGGAGATATAAAATGAGTTTTAAAACCTTTGCTAAATTGTCTTGTAAACTTCACATTCCAAGACGTCTTAACTGAACATCGGTGAATTGCCTCCTGTGAATAATACATAGGCACAATGACATGTTATTGTTGCCTTTCTACTTAAATTCTGAGAAGGTACAATAATAAATATAATATAAGAGATTTAAATGTGAACAAATAATAAAATTAAAACGGACCTGTAAGTATACAAACATAAAAAAAAAAAAAAAATACTAGAGGCTAAATATAAGAGGAAGATAGGTATTTAAAAAAAAAAATGGGAAAAAGAAAATAATACTATATAAAAATCGATCAAAATAAAATCAATAACATAGACATATCCTCAACATAAATTAAGCTAAAATATTGGATTATAAAATAAGTTTAAATCGTTCTTTATCTCGATTTATTATTACCGGAATTAACTGAATTACTGCAAATTGAACATATTTTTTTTGCGAAATTCCGCTGTTAGGAAGTAGCTATCTGGATTGTGAGCAGGTGTTAGGTAGGGTAGTTTTAAATTAGCCTAGATTGTCAGATGTTAGGAGAGAGGGAATTCCAGAGGGCGGTAGAACTGACAAGGAAAGTTGATTATAGGGCGGATTATGATTGGTAATGACTGTAAAGAAATGTACCTAGGAAACAATTTACTCGAAAGGGGGAAGGGAGAAAGCCAGTCCGGTTTAAAGTTGTAAAACATGGGGCATCATCAACAAATGTTTCCTCTTATAGAGAAAATAGTGTTTTAACAATTGTTTTACTAGTTAATTTTCACTTGTCAATAAACCAATGAATTATGTAAACGATTAAACAGTGAATGGGTAAATTAATGGTGAAACTAGATCTAACATTCATATCCACTTAGCTGTCATGTACATTGTCGCGTACATACTGAATGATGAATTTGTCAAATAAAAAATTTACAAAGTGATTCCACTGATTATTAAAAATACAGACCACTTCCTGATAACGGCGACCACTTCCCACACCGCGAATACTTTTAAAATCAGGGAATACTTTAAAAATGATCAGCGAATCGCCGTTATGATTCCGGCCACACTTATCTAGTGGTCTTATCTCACAGCACACCAAGGCCATCCTATTCAAAACCCTCATTTGCCCTTTTTTAATTTATGGTTCTGAGTCCTGGACCACTGTAAAGGCTGATGAAAAAGACCATTTTTTAAAGAAACCTCCTTCGCAGAATATATGGACCCACCTATATACGTATATAAATAATAGAGGCTACATATAAGAGGAAGATAGATATTTTTGAAAAAAATGAGAAAAAGAAAATAATACTATATAAAAATCGATCAAAATAAAATCAATAACATAGACATATCCTCAACATACATTAAGCTAAAATATTGGATTATAAAATAAGTTTAAATCGTTATACGCATGGATAAAAACAAAATGTATGCTGATTCTAGTGATGCTATTATTGTTGTAATCGGTTAAATATTTTTCTATTTATTATTTCTTCTGTGCATATAAATGATGACCTAAGCCCTTTTGCCTAAACACCAGCGAAATAGTCCCAAAATAAACGTTATTTTTTCGTTAATTTCAACAATCCAATCAGAAATCTGAAATTCTGATAACGTTATCAGACATTATTATGATTTTATACTGGATACTATTTTTCTATTCCTGATTAAGAAAAATGAATAATACACTTAATTCATAGAACAGTTGTTATGGCCGGTAGAAAACGTCAAAATCTCAACTTCAAAATTTTAACCTCCTCGAAAGGGGTAAAAAATCAATATTTTTTGATTTTGATAAAATTTCACATATAAGGGTTTTATTGTGCGTTAAATTGAGATTTGAGGTCAGTTGTTCATGAAAAGAGGTCAGTTGTTTCCACTGATTTACAGCGGATTTTCTTGGAATTTTGTCATTTTTTAAAAACTTTTTGAGCACCCTAAAGCCGGGTGGTGTCATGATCATAACGAAAGTATTTTTATATCAAATAGCTTAGATAATTGCAATTAAACGTGAAAGAATCATTTCTCTATCCTGACTGGGAGCTGAGAAAAAAAAAAAAATAAAACGTGATTTTCATATTTTATTTTTTTTTTTGGCTTCTAATGCCCATTGGCGGCTATAACTCTAATTATTATAGGTCTATACTACGCACACACAAATCGGCATTCAAATCTGTGAGTTACAACTGCAAACGTCCCCTTGTTTGTCAAAAAAGAACGATGTGCAGGGACATTGTATAGTTTAGTTTGGTTCCTTTGAGACAAAGGATTGAACTTAACTCTCAAAAATGCATAAACCCTTTCTTGCAATACACACGGTTTGTGTTCACTGCCTAGCCAACAGGCTAGAACAAGCTTTTTTTTTTCCCCCTCAAACAGTAAATCGATGGAAAACTAACCCTTCTTATTTACAATAGTTATACAGATTTTATATTTATTTATTCAATATAAATTCATAAAAAAATAAAATAAAATAAATGAAACTCCTCGTTGACGCAGTAACGCCTGATAAGGGGGAGTATACTATATTTGAACAATTTCAGATATTTATGATTTTTTAAATAATTTATCTATTTTGTTTTTTTATTATATGCAGAACTTATATATGTATAGGTATACAGTATAACTTTAGCAGATTGTAATGGACGGATAGGATGCAGAGAGGCCTCACCTGAGATGAAATTTAAATAAAAGAAGCAACTTTATGCGCTCTGACTCCCTCCTAATGCTCCGGGCTAACTTTTATTAAAATTCCTTCCTAAAAAAAACGTGTTATGCATAAATTTATCTCGTGACTTATAATAAGGTTGACTAAAACTTGTTATTGAACTTTCTTTTACGTGTCAAAATACATTTTTTGCTACTAACGTATATTTATTTATTTTTCTTAGATGACAGTTTCCTGACCAGAAATTAAATGCAGAATATTTTTGTTCGGTAACATTTTTCGGTTGAACCCACCATTTAGGAGTAGTATTGATTTGAACGAAAAAAAATCATGCCTGAAATCCCTATTATCTTTGAACTTTGTTTATTTCATTTTATTATTAATTTAAGTAATTTCACCCTTTTAACTCTAAAATAAGATTGGAAAGAGCAGTAATTAATTGATATTAATTCAAAATCAATTTAGTGTCTTATATTTTGATATTTTCTTATTTCCACTTCATTATTTTCTTATTTCTCATTTTGATATGAGGAGGTAAACAGAAGTTAATATTACTTTGAACAGGGATTTAGAGTTTCTCCGTAAATGAAAGAGAATAACCTTTCCCCTCGAAAAGATGCGACTAAAACACCGAAATAAATCGGGAACAAGGTATCATTTTTTGGGCTAAAATCACAAGAGTTTTGTCAAAACCTGATTCAAGTTGAATTTGCGTATTCGGGAACATTAGACATTTTTAAACATAACCAGCCAAAAAACGCAAATGCACAATAACGGAATTGGTAATCTCACAGACGATATGAGCATTGCCAGCCAAGGAGGCAACTACTAAAACTTTTTCCGTGTTAATTTTTCTTTAGCCGACAGTCTCTGAGCTAATACGTCTGTAATATTAAAAAAAAACAAAAAACAAAAAAAAAAAACAGTTTTTCACACAAAAATTCAATATAAATTCATGAAAAGAGAAATATGTATGTACATCCACTTGATATAAATCCCTTAAAAACTAGAGCACAATGAAGAAAATTTCCATAAATATTTATGGGATATTAGTTGACAGGAAAGTATTTTTAGAGGTAGGTGGTTGGGGTATACAGTCATAGATACACAGCAATTAAAAATGAATTTTAATTTATTATGCCGATGTTTCGAGTTGCATTGCAAGCCTTCATCAGGGCTAGAAGAAAAAGAAAACAAACAAAACTGTTAAAACAAAAACTGTAACAAACAAAAATGTACTGCCATGTACTCCTCATTGGTATACTTTAGATATTTATTATCAGTTATATTGTCAACTTTCTACTATTGTTATGTATCATTTGTATTTACTCAATAACTCAACCTCATTAAATCATTTACTTTATATATACTCATAAATATAAAGTTTTTTATATTTACCTATTAATTTATTGTATTTAGTCATTAACTTTTATTTAATTAAAACTCATTTTAATTGTTAATTCAATAGTCTTCTTGGTCTGTATATATTGCCTTTATGTTATAGTCATTATTCTCATAAATTTATTCATTTCATCCTTTTTTATACTTTCTGCAATTTTGTCATATATTTTTGTTTGTTTTCTTTTTCTTCTAGCCCTGATGGAGGCTTGCAATGCAAGCTAAAACGTCGGCATAATAAAGTTTTTTTTTTGTTTTTTTTACAATTTATTGATGAAAAACTATACATTAAGTACATTACAATAACATACCAAAATCTGAAAAGAACTACTCATCAGTAGAACGCTAAAAATCTACACAAGAAGATCTTCTTTTCAGACGCCTCGGAGGATTATCGGAAATTGAGTGGGAAGCTAGCTGAAAAACTAGTGGTTTTTAGTGGTTATGGACATTACTATGAAAGGATTGGTATTTGGTTTAGGGCTAAATCAGCAACATATGGAACATTAAGATCTTTATGGATGAATTTATTGGTGACAAAGTAAGGAGCATTGAGGATTTTTCGAAGGATTTTGGATTGTAAGGATTGGATACGGGATAAATTGGATGGTTTAGTAGAGCCCCAAAGCTCAACTCCGTAAGTCCATATTTGTCTAATCACTGTCATGTAAATGAGACATTTTTAATTAATCGGGAGCTTTAAACGTTTGTCTAGTAATGTTGGAGTAGTCTGTAACAACGAGCTGTTTTTTGTTGTGGATTCCAAGTATAACGTTTGTCCAAGTGGAGGCATAATAAATTAAAATTTATTTGAAATTGCTATGTATCCATGACTGCATACCCCAACTACCAACATCTTAAATTTCCATAAATATGTCGATTGTCCGTAAATTTGCATTAACATGTATTTCCCTATAAATTTTAAACATATGCAATAAGAATCTTCCTCGTTTGAGAGAGCCGGATAAGTGTTACAGGGAAATTGTAAAATAAAAAAAATAAAATTGTCAACATGACTGCATCCGCGACTAATTTATTTACATGTTTTACATCTGTAATGGGATTATCTTATACATCTTTGAATAGTTTCCTGAACCGGAACGCTTAGCTCGTCTTAATTTTTTTTTTCTTTCGGAAACTCTGCCAATTATTTTCCTCTATAATAGAATCGATTGTTTAAATTCGACCTCGAAACATAGACTTTAGAATTATTTCATTCTATTAAATGTTTACCTCGTTGTGTCAAACAGTTTTTGCGACGAATAGAGTAAACAGAATGGAAAGCAGTTACAGACAACTAGGATCGAGGTCCCGTGTCGGTTGATCAGCTGACAGAAGGCTAAGTGCGGCAGGTTCTATTGAGTTAGTTGCGACGGGTTTAGTGTCAGTCAATATGTCACACCATCCATTCCTCTCTACCTCCACACCGTTCCAATGTATTTTGGTTTTCGGTTAGCCCCGAAGTCAGGTCCCTAAATCATTACTTATCTTTATTCCTTTTCAATAATGCTTGAAGGAAATGAACAGTTCTTAAGAATTTCGGTCATCAACATAAAAGTAAATGCAGGAACTACTTAAAAAAAAAAGCACCAGAATCCACATTCCACATCAGACTTCTGATTGGTAGAATAGTATTAATATTTCAAATATGATTGATTTTATAAACATAAGATAAGGTATTTTTTATATACACGTATACATTAAACTTTTTCTAAAATGTTTAATTTTTTCCCAGACTTAAAAAAACAACAAAAAAAAAAACATAATCGCTGTTTCCGACAATTCCAACAAGACAAGCGCTCTAAGTTCCCAATAAATAACAAAAGACCTATTTACATGATAGTAATTAGACCTATTTACAAATGTTAATAACAACAACATTTTCTATTTATTTTCGAATAGGAAAACTGTCGTCAATTTTCCGATATGAGCAACACCAACAGAGTAAGAGAGTGTCAAGATACTAAATTTTTGAATGTGAAAAAATTTTTTTTTTGAATGTTTCACCAAAAGACATATTCATGTAAAAATAAATCGTTATAAAAACGTTGGGCTGTATTATATTATGTTATTGCATCGAGTAGTAAAAAGTGAAAACTAGAAATAAGTCATAAATTGAGTAAGATGACAGATATCGAGAGGAACGGTATCGAGTGACAGAAGAGCGTGGCAGTTACCCAACCAGGCTAACTAGATTATGTATACCTCACCAGTTATCGAACCAGGATTGTATAATAACATAAACATCATATAATTTTTTTGCTGTTTGTTTCTCCAACATTCCTTCTAGTGCTTGTAACATGAACTGTTCTTTAAAATTAAGAACTATTAAAAAATTTTATGTCTAATTACATATTCAGTTAGCTACAGTATTGGAACGTCTCCAACCATTCGTCAATAGTTAGAATAGAATAGAAAAAAACTTTATTCTGGGACAAAGTCGCTTAAGAATAACATAGATAACACAAAGTAAATTCATAACTGTCCGAGAGATTATAAAAATAACACAACATAGATAAAAGTGAGTACAAATTTGTGTGTTAACAAATACCAATTAAAAAAAATAGATTAAAAGAAAAAACTATAAATAGAAAAAAGAAAAACATAATATATGAGTTAATATTATAGACAAAATTACTAATGAAAAAAATTGACAAAAAAATGAGAATTTAAAAGAAAAATACCAAAAATTATACTTACAAGAATTAAAACATTATCATAAACAAACTTTAAATGTGAGCTAATGTTTCATGTCTGACATACTTTAGGATTAAATTATTCGATTATATGTATTGTGAGACATCCAATCATAAGAGAGCGTCAGGTTGGAGAGAAAGAAGAGGATACATAAGATGGTGGAAGAGAAGTGTCTTAAATGTTCCAAGGGAAGAAGCATTGCGAATGCAGGGAGGGAGGGAATTCCAGATGCCAAGGAAGTTACATTATTAAATGATAAACTTTTGTATTTATTTATTACTAATAACATACTAGTTACGCTATGCTAAATAAAAACGGATGGTTATATACTTTTTAAGTGTAATTTTTTTCCGCCTTCAAAAATTTAACATTTCGAAATGCTCTGCATCTGTTTGAAGGGGTAGAAAATTTGATGACAGTTTCCTGACCAGAAATTAATGGAGAATATTTCTTGTTATGTAACATTTGTCGGTCGAACATACAAGTTATGTTTATTTGAACGAAAAAAGTCACGTTTGAAACTGCTATTTTCATTCAACGTTTTTAATATATTAACTACGAGACAAAAACACATAATTGAAAAATCAAAGATAGTCCAGTAAAATAAGGCTCCAAAAGGCCGTTTTCAAGAAAAAAACTGCGGAACTTTTATTCTCAACGGATCTTTATGTTTTTTGGGGTGCTGAATCCGAATCTGAAGTTAGAGAATTCGATCTCAAAATCGCAAAAAACCGCCGAAAAACCGTTATTTTTGTTTTTTTTTATCTATAACACGTTAACGAAGCTTTTTTCTAAGAAAGTCTTCAAATATTAATAGTAGGAACTAGTACCTACATAATGAAAAAAATAAATCCGAAATCGGACCATTTTTCGCGAAGTTACGTTGTTGGGAAAAAATGGAGAAATTGGCCAACTTGCTGTCAGTCCCACAGCTCCGCGAAAACACGTTTGTCGTACTCTTTTGGCTATAACCCTGAAACTATTTGTCCGATACAACATTACTTTTTTTCATCTTAAAGCTGATGAAATCGGACAAATACTTTCGTTTATAATGATAAATGTGCCGAAACCACGGATTTAACAACAGTACGGGTTTTTAGGCGTCTGGGATATTATATTATATGGGATATTATAACTCCGAAAGTATTTGTCCGATTCAAAATGTTTTTTTTTAATCTGAAAGTAGGTTAAATTTACAATTAGATTCTATATATGAAATTTTTATAAAAATTCTTGTAATACACGAGCTATCACGCTGAAAATCACTTACCTTTGTAAAATACATTTTTTTCTGGCACATTATTCGCTATAACTCCAAAACCATTTGTCCGATCCAAAATTTAATAGTTTTATCTAAAAGCTGGTTAAATTTACAATTAGATCCTTTATATATGTAACTTATAATTGACACTGTGAAATACCCACACCAGTCTACTGAACTTGTCATAATTTACCTATTTTGCCACAACATACACATTTAGCGGCAAACCCTTATTTTACTGGTCTAAGAGCCAATATATATATATATATATATATATATATATATATATATATATATATATATATATATATATAAATAGCTCAGTTAATTATAAAAACATAGAAACAATTGGAACCATATATGCTAATATAATAGATGAATTAAAAATATAGATTGTCTAACTTAGTAATAGGAAAATACAAACAAAATAATAATGAAATATTATTATTGGACCCAATTAAGGAGGGTAGGTTAAAATAAAGCATATAATTTTTTCTAGTCCCATTCCCAGGGAGAAATAGATTTTAAACAGATTCTGTACTTTTGTTTTTAATTATTTATTGATATTTACAAGTGTATACAATATATAAATGGAGCAGATGCGTACAAAATTATTACTATGACTTGTAAACTACTCATTAGTAATATTTCAATAGACGTTCAAGATTAGAAGGTCTCTGAGCTATTTTCTTTTCAGACACCTCGGAGGGTTACCAGGAATCGAGTGATAAGCAACGGTCAAAAATCCATAGCACTTATAAAAATGTAGGCAAAAAGTGGCATTTTTATTCAAACAAGTATAGATCTCTAAATTGTAGGTTCTTGCGACAAATGTGTCATAACAAAAAGTATTCACTATTAAATTCCTAATTTAGAAATGATCGGCAAATTTTTCGATCCGAGCAATACTTACAGAGCAGGAGCCTGTCATAAAAGCCCCAACATTTAAAATATATGGGAACAACGTGGATTTTTTCATTCTAACCAATATAGCTTAAAAATGTTTTCTTTTAAATTCCTAATCTGGTAACTTTCGGCAAATTTTCGTTCCGAGCAAACCCAGCTAGAGTGAGTCAAAATGTGACATTTTGAATCTGAAAATAACAAAAACCTATAAAGCCTCCCCCCTCCCCTCAGCAAAAGACATATTCATGTCAAAAGATTCATAAAACTCCATATATGGGAAATTGTAAATGTATTCGGAGAAGAATTTCGGGGTCAAGACTAAGACCCAAGAGAGAAGGTTAGGGCGGGAAAATTTCACGCGACCTGAACATGAAATTGGTGGAAAAAACATATCTTTTTCCTGCTCATGGAAATAGCCTCTTACTCAAGGATCTAATAAAATATCATGTATGTTTCATTGAAGAAAAAACATATCGCTTCAAAAGAAAATATATATAATATTTTGTATAAATTAACAAGTAACTAAATATGGAATATTGCTCTCTTTCGTTACTATTTGTAGTAATGCACAAAATTAAAAATGATTTTTTTTATATAACAATTTTGAAATTTAAACCATATCTTTTAAATATGGTTTATTTACATTTTTTCCTCCCTGCAAAGGATTCATATATATTTACGTGTTACATTTCTCAACATAACGCATGTTTAAATACATAATTATACAACTATATAATGATTTATTTTGAATAAATAGGGATAAAACGATTATAGAAAAATAAACTTCAAGAAGGATGCTTGGCTTATTCTGTTTAAGTTACCATCGCTTCTGCACAAACTAAGATATAAATGAAGTTTTTGTTAGAAAAATAATTATATATTCTTATCTATTATGGTATAGAAGAAGTTTATTAAAACCCGACAAATATGTACGACATTGACCTAAAGGACCAAAAGCCAAAGGACTAAACAGAAAGAAAAAGTGTCCTTTTAAAAAACAAAACATTTTACAACAAAAACAATTTTCGAATGAACAATAATGGCAGAATACCCAACGACCATTAAAAATCGTCTAACAGATCTCAAAACATTATCCTTTAGTGTCCTGTGAAAAGGATTAAAAGGGGGAGAGAAAGTAGCTTTTTAAAAAATGTAAATATTTAATCAATTTTCAAAATAAAAAAAATTTATTTGTTAGGAAGGAGTGGCTAAGGTTTTCCTTCGGCCTCAATAATCGTAAGATCCTGGCAGATCTGAAACCAGTATCCTTACATAATTTAAATTATTTAAATAGGTTAGATCTATGGGTTTTCTGGGCCTCCGATTTTTCTCCTCAGGTGAGTACCAATGTATTTGATGTCAGGTCTTTCATTTAAAAGAAAAACTTTATTATATATTATCTATGTAACAAAGTGTATATGTTTTTAAAACTTTTGTATGCTTTAGAACTGATGATAAATATTTAACAATCGGAACTAGTTTTCAAATAAAATAAGTCCAATAGAAGTGGCAATTAATTCCTCAATTCCAATTGTATTGTTCCTTCTATACCATCATGCGTACCTCAAGTAATACAGCGAATATAGAATTTCAGGAAATCTTGTACTGAATTATGGAATTTAGCATTATTTCTTCAATGATATTTTCACGCAGTAATTTTTAACCTGGTTAGAATTGCATTGATTAGGTGTTTGAAGAGTACTTCAAAGCATAATTAGACATCCGATTTGGCAGAAATAATTTTATCGATCCATCTGTTTGTATTTTAATTTCTAACCATAAAAGTATATGACAGTTTGGCAAACCTCGTTCCTGGCATTCAAGAATATGCATTTTAATCATTATTATAGTAAAATTATTTTATTATAAACCTTCCTAGAACAACGAAAATGTAGTTAAAATTTGGTACAGTTGGGTTTCATAGTTTTACCATTACAAACTCTGTTCCAAAATGGTCACATGCTAGTCGATTATTAAACTGCACTGGTTCCCCATGTCACTTTATATATTTGTAGCTTTTTTTAATAACAGTTGAATTGAAAATAAGTAAAATGTTATCATAAATTTCTAGCTTTATATAACACCGTACCTTTATAACCTCTCTCGAATGGTGCTCGCCACCTATCGGTCGATTATAATACTTCATTGCACACTACATATTTATTGTTTTTTTTTATGGCAATATAATTGAAAATCTTTATATTTCATTTTTGCTTAATCTTCCTAAAACTATAAGGATGGTGTGGTTGAAATTTGGTAGAGATTGGTTCAGTAGTCTTCGCGGTTAGTGATCACAAACGAAAAATGGCTTGTCCTTTTATATAATAAAATAATATAGATGTTAACAATCCTACGGTTAAATGAATTACTAAGGATATAAGCTAACAGCATACGATTTTATTATTTATTTTGGAGCAGATCTAACGAGGACGCGAAAATTGCCTATAGCTTGAGAATCGCCCATTAATATATTTATTGATACTTCATGAACTTAGTGTTAAGTAAGTTCGACTCAAGTAGTCCCTTTGAGCTCAGAGGGAATAGAGATCATTTATACAGAGGAACCGGATTAAAGCAGTTACTCCGAGACAGTTAGAGAACAGTGGAGTGCGATATTAGGAAGATAGGCGCGCTAACATCTCAGAGGATACTTACGATTATAGCCGGCGAGGTTACCTGAAGAAAGTTTAAGTCCGGCTAAGAAGTTAATTTTGGCTAGGGAGCCAATATCGAGGCTAATAAAGTTAAACTGCTTGGGCTGTAAATGTTAATAGCAGGCTCGAGTACTGTATTAATTCCTTTGCCCACGTGTGGCTAGGCCACTCCTAACCCAATTCTACTGTAGTTATGAATTCATTATTTCCTTTATGAACTGCAATTAAATGCATCAATATTTATTAGAAGACCCATTTAATTCAATGACTCAAATACCACAGTATAATAATAATGATCCATATGTACTATTATATAAAAAGGGCAAGACATTTTTAGTTTGTGATCTCTAACCAGAAAAAATACTGAACCAATGTGTAGCAAATGTTAACATCATCTTTATAATTCCAGGATTTTTTATTAAAAGAGCAATAATGTGTGGATAAAAATGAAGTTTGAAAATTGACCGATAGATAGCGAGCGCCATTCTGCAGGAGAGGTTACAAAGATACGGTGTTATATGAAGGTTAAAATTGATAAAAAACGTTAATTATATTCAATTAAATTATTTAAAAAAAATTTAACTATGTGGTATGACAGGTAAAGTTTGAAAATATCGGTCGATATGTGATTAGTGCCATTCTTCAACAGAGTTTACAATGGTAAAACTACTAAACCCATCGGTACCAAACTTTAACTATATCATATCCATAGTTCCAGGAAGGTTTAGCAATAATAAAATTTACAATTATGAAAATTCAAATGTATAATGTTGAGTGGCAGAAACGAGGTTTCCCACACTGTCGTATACTTTAATGGTCGAAATTAAAATTCGACCAGATGAAATGAATGAAATAATTTCTGCCGATTAAAATCAAAAGGTCGAACCTTTGCTTTTTGATTTTGTGTGTAAAAATATGATTCATGAGCCTTTGGTTGCCAGCAATGATAATTACAGTCTATTGTTAGCAAGAGTTTCTTAATAGTATCTATTCATCTGGATTACCAACTAAAACATTCAAATTAAAAAGTTGATGTCCAATTCTTATTTTACCAATCAGGTTGTAAATTACTGCTGTGAGTGAAAATTGAAGAAATAAACCTCGATTGCAAACTTGAATACAAGTGTTTTTTTCGATTAACAAATAACGTTCTGTGCGAAGCCGCAAAGGGGGGGGGGGGAGATGCTAGTTTATTTATATTTATGAATAAAAATTATTCAATATTTTGTTCTGAAAGATGATTTTTAACTGAAAATCGTTATGTATTGTACCCTATTTCAGGAGAATTTTCGTTTGCTTATATTGGGTTCATTCACTCTTGTTTTCTTTAAATTACCCTTGTGTGTAATGGCTATATCTTTTGACAGGGTATCTATATTTTTTTTGTGTAACGTTTTTTTAACCTTCAAAGCATTTCGACAAGTTCTTGCTCTTCGTTGCTCAAATCAAAAATTTTCCGAATGTTCACAGAATAGAAATTAAAAAAAAAAATTTTTCATTATATAACATTTTAGGAACTAAATTGGTTTGAATGAAAGAAGTGACGTATTGCCTACACATTTTAAGTGTTGGGACTTTTCTTGCCATGCTCTTGCTCTGTTGGTATTGCTCGGGTCGAAATTTAACGACAGTTTTCGTATCAGAAATTTAGTGGAAAATAGTTTTTGTCATATTAGATTTTTTGTTAGACTTTACCATTTAGGAGTTATATTGGTTTGAACGAAAAAAAGTTACATTTGAAACCCTTTTTTCTTTCAAGTTTGTTTATTTTGAATAATCATTGATTGTTAATGTAATTCAAACATCAATTTAAATTAATTTGATTAATAATTTAAGTAATTTTATTCTTTTAATTTTAAAGTAAATTGGGAAAAGTTACCATACAGTTATACATATCCATGTTCTAATGAAGTTATCCACTTCTTTATCTCAATAACGTTCCTATTCAGTTCACAAACTCTGTCAAAAACCTCGGAGTAGTACTCGATCAACATCTGTATTGGAATAACCATATTTCCCACATTACCCGAAAAACCATCTCCATCCTCAAACAGCTTCTACGAGGGTGAATCAAATATAAACGGTAATTTTCAAAATTATATTTATTGAATAATATTATACAGAAACTATACCTTCAACATTTTTCAATGTAGTCTCCTGCATTATCTACACACTTCTGCCACCGATTTGAAAGCTTGAATATTCCCTGTTCATAAAAAGACTGAGGGAGAGTTTTTAACCATTCGCGCACGTGCTTTTCGACGTCTTCATTGTTTTCAAATCGTTTTCCTCCAAGTGATTCTTTCAGGGGCGCAAACAAAAAATAGTCACAAGGGGACAGGTCTGGACTGTAAGGAGGGTGTTCGAGAGTTTCCCAGCCCATTTCTTCCAATTTATCCCATGTCGACAATGCGGTGTGAGGCCTTGCGTTGTCATGGAGAAGGATGACATCTCTAATGGGCACACCTCGTCTTTTGTTCCGGTAACTGGTTTTTGCTGACTGTAGCACCTGGCAGTAGTAAGCCGCATTCACTGTTCGTTGATCGTGAAGAAAATCAATGAGTAGAACTCCCCTTGAGTAAAAAAAAATTGTTGCAAGAACTTTTCCGGCTGAGAGACGAGTTTTGGCTTTCACTGGGCAGCCTTCATCCTTCCTTCGCCACTCCTTACTTGCCATTTTCGATTCGGGGGTGTAATGGTGGACCCACGTCTCATCACATGTGATGTGATGTGGAGGAAAACGATTTGAAAACAATGAAGACGTCGAAAAGCACGTGCGAGAATGGTTAAAAACTCGCCCTCAGTCTTTTTATGAACAGGGAATATTCAAGCTTCCAAATCGGTGGCAGAAGTGTGTAGATAATGCAGGAGACTACATTGAAAAATGTTGAAGGTATAGTTTCTGTATAATATTATTCAATAAATATAATTTTGAAAATTACCGTTTATATTTGATTCACCCTCGTAAGATTCCGTGAATTTCTCCTTCGCAATACCCGTCAATTGTTAGTATCTTCCCTCATCCTTCCCCACCTCGATTATGGATGCTTATTATACAGAGGACTGTCTGGCGAACTTGAAATGAAGGTGAAAAGATTAATGAACTCCTTTATAAGATTCATTTTTGGGATCCCCAGGCGTTCTTACATCACTTGCTGGTATACCGAGTTGAGGTGGCTTTATCCAAGTTTTCGGCGACAATACTTCCTTGGTTCCTTTCTATTCCAATCCTTAAAGTCCAAAAAACCTTCGTACATTTACGACATCCTTGCCCTTCGTTCTTCCATTCATCTTTTGTACACCAGATCTCAGCCTATAGATTTGTATATCCCTTCTCATCGAACTGCTTCCTTTGAAAAATCGTTTATTAATCATGCAGCTTTATTCTGGAATTCTATACCCATTTCGATCCGCAATGCTCCTTCTCTCACTTCCTTTAAACATAATTTATTCGTCTACCTCCTCAATTATCAATCTTCTGAAATTATGTAATAATATATTAGTGTTAGAATATTTCTTTTTATTTTATTTTATTTTTATTTTTATTTTATTTTATTTTAATTTTGTTATTTACTTATTTTGTATTTCTTATGTAAGCCCAAAGACTTGTTTTTAAATCTAAAATTTCACGTTATATATTAATACGTATATAATTTACATTCTATATAAGTAGCAGCCAGACAATAATACCTTTTTATTGTTCATTTGTATTATTCTTAGGGGACAAGGTGTACCAGAATAAAGATTATTTTTCATTCATTCATTTTCATTCTATTGTTTTTTTCCAGTCACTGTAAAATTGAGTATTTTTTTCAATTACGTTGATGTGGTGAGCGTTGTTTGATTTGCCGAATTTAATTTTCTTAGAGAAAAGATGTCGAACCCTTCCGAAGTGTTCATCTATTAATCTCTAGAGTATTGTCATCCAGTGAAGTCCTGCCTAGAACTTCCAAGTCTTCGCAATTTCTCTCTGACTGGGAAAAACAATAGATCATGTATACGCCTATCTATAATCTAATGCTTTTCACATTTTACATTTTAGAATTAAACGGAATTAATTACTTAAATTAATAATTAAATTAAGTTAACAATCAATGATTATTCGAGATGAACAAATTTTAGAGAGAACAGTGGTTCCAAAAGTGACTTTCTTCATTCAAAACAATATAGCTTCAAAACGGTAGGTCCTAGCGACAAATGTTATAAAACAAAAAAATATTCTCAATTAAATTTCTGATAAGAAAATTGTCGGAAAATTTTCGCTGAGAGCAGCACCAAAAGAGCTAGAGCATATGAAAATAGTACTTTTTGGGTTTTGAAAAAATGTTGAACCAAAAACGTGTAGACCCCCCAGCCAAAAGACATATATCTAATTTAATGGTCGTATCATATCATATTAATAATTCAAGATCTTGAATTATTAATAACCATAATAATTCTGGATATCTTACCATTTACTTCGATTCAAAGTAAAGTGGAATATCAACTACGGCGAGATTGCAAAACCGGAATTGGTTTAAATCCTTCAGAAACATAAGAATCACCTCTTAGCAAGAGAAAACAGGACCAGAAAGCTTAAGAGGAATAAAAGTCTAAGTAGAGAAAAAGAAAATGCGGAAGATAGAATAGATTTCCTTGAAACTATTTCCCAAGCGGAGGCAGTTTAATTTCCCTGGAGGCTATCAAAGAGAATATGTAATATATACCCTCCTTTGCTAAATGTGACGGCGAATCCCCTCCACCCCACCCCTTTCGGCTCAGTTTCAATTATAAAAGTTTAGCTGTCTCGGAAGTGAGTCAGGAAATTAGGTCGAGTTCATCTGTCCAAGTGTGCCTTGTCGATTTCCCCTCTCTTCAACGTTTTTATCGCTAGAACCTTTTAGAGAAGAGGCGTCGAGGAGGGGTTTAGTGTTGTCACCCGAGGATTACTCCGCTCGCTACGGGTTGAGAGGTCCGAATAATTAATACGCTCTTTGTGAAATTTTAACTGATATCCTAAATGGAATGCTTGGCATTGTTAATTCAACTGGAACATAATAAGGTATCGTATTCCATTTAATGAAATATCTTGATCGTTTAAAATTGGGGTAATGAAATTCACATGAAAAAGAAAAAAAATCAGTTTCATATAAAAGAGAATAGACATACCAGGTATGCAAGTTTAAAATGTCGTTTTAATTCCAATAGAATGCGCTCTTAGCCTATTGAAGGATTTGCTTATCTCTAAACGCTATTTTGTTTGTTAGTCATTTGTTTACAAAATTCAGTTGTTTTTAAGTCGTTTACGTGGACGTATCATACCATTCCTTGGTGTTAAAAATGTCTAATTTTAAGCCAAATAAAGAGCATTTGCGGCATGTCATGATTTTCTTATTTAATCAAAAGAAAAAGGCATCTGAATGTCATCGAATTCTTGTTGAGACTTATGGCGATGTTGCTCCAACCGTCAGGACATGTGAACGTTGGTTTCAAAGTTTCAAACGTGGTGATTTTGATGTTACTGATCAAAAACGAGAAAATCGACCAAAAAAGTTTGAGGACTTCGAATTGCAATCTTTATTAGACGAAGACAATACCCAAACCCAACAAATGATGGCAGAACAGTTGAATGTCACTAGGCAAGCCATTTCCGATCGCCTGAGAGCTATGGGAAAGATTCAAAAGGTTGGAAAATGGGTTCCACATGAATTGGACGAACGACAGATGGAAAAAAACGAAAAACTGTGTGCGAAATGCTGCTTTTACGCCACGAAAGAAAGGGTTTTTTGCATCGAGTTGTAACTGGCGATGAAAAATGGATTTATTTTCAGAATCCCAAACGAAAAAAATAATGGGTAACGCCAGGACAACCTTTCACATCGAGTGCAAGACCGGATCGTTTTGGGAAGAAGACAATGCTGTGTGTGTGGTGGGATCAGAAGGGAGTAGTCTACTACGAGCTTCTCAAACCCGGCGAAACAGTCAATACCGAGCGCTACCGACAACAAATGATCAATTTGAGTCACGCATTGATCGAAAAAAACGCCCAGAATGGGCTCACAGGCACGCCAAAGTCATTCTTCAGCATGATAACGCTCCTGCACATTCAGCCAGATTGACTAAGGAAACGATTTCTTCGCTTGGTTGGGAACTCCTACCCCACCCGCCGTATTCACCTGACCTGGCGCCTTCTGATTATCACCTCTTCTCACCGATGGGACACTCATTGGCGGAGCAACACTTCAACAATTTCGAAAACGTACGAAAATGGCTCGATGAATGGATTTCAAATAAAGATGAAGCATTCTTTTGGAATGGTATCCGTATATTGCCCGCGAGATGGGCAAAATGTGTAGAAAGCGAGGGTCAGTACTTTGAATAAAATATATTATACTTTTTTTTAAATTACTGTGTATATATTTTAAGAAATAAACGACATTTTAAACTTGCATACCTGGTACAGTCCCAAGGATTTGAACCTAAAAGTAGTTGGGTGGTATGTTAATTTTTTTTTTGTTTTTTTTAAATTTTACTTTAATAACCTAAAAATACCCTTTGTCCTTGATCTCATTCCTTCAAAATTCTTGAAATTTCATCAAAATATATCCAATTATCCTAATCCTCTGGCTCAATCCCTGTCCAGCTTTAAAAATCCCAATAACCCTCCCTGAAGATTGTAACGGCAATGGCCCCATAATAAGTGGGGGAACAGACTCGATTCTGGGTTCCCCAGGCTGAGTGTGTCTGTATGGTACATATATTATAAATGTATTTTTAAGTTTTTTTCCTATTTTAATTTTTGTCAAATAATTTTTATTATTCATTTTATTTTTGATGTTTGTAAGTAGCTATGAATGTTTGTAAGTCAAAAAAATATTGTGAGGAAAGAAGCGTATTTTAGTAAATGGATAAGTTTTCTTATCATTTATTTTATAGTTTCATTTTAAAACCATAAACCTACAATAACTACCAGACTACTTGATAAATACTAACTTATATGGAATGCCTGTTAGAAATTGAACAACTTACACACAACTGCAATGATCCAATTATTTATTTCTAGTGATATAAGGAATATTGTTATTTTATAATAAACTCTTTAATAAGGGAATTATCCTTTGTTATAAGTTTCCTACCCTGACATCTGCTCGCTAGTTCCTATTATTTTCCTCCCACACACCGCAAAAGGGCGGGCATCATATCTGAGGCCAATATTGGCTTGGCGTTCCAGTAAACCAAAGCTTTCCACCATCGAATGCCTATTGCCTTTTAAATCATTCCACTATTTTATAGATCAATGAAAACACTATTATATAATTTTTTTTTTTTTTTAATATTTTATTAACAGAAATTTACAACTGTATTAAAACAAATACCTCTAGTAAAAAAGCGGATTACAATGAAAAAAAAAATGACATGCTGAAAACGTGTAGAGGAAGTACTCTAATGAAATATTTACAAAAGAAGAATATCCCGAGGCCATCTTCTTTTCAGACGCCTCGGAGGATTGCCAGTAATGGAATAGGAAGCAAGTTGTGCAATAAGTGTATTTGGATGAACAGTGAGTTTATTATGAAAGGAAAGGTATCTGGTTCGTGCCAAATCTGCAACACGTGGGATATTAAGGTCATTGTGGATCAGTTCATTTGTGACAAAGTAAGGAGCCTCTAGGATTTTCCGAAGGATTTTGGATTGGAGTGATTGGATGCAGGAAGAATTCGATGGTTTGGTGGATCCATATAATTCTATACCGTAAGTCCAAATAGGTCTGATAATCGTCATATAGATACGTTTTTTGTAGTGAATCGGGAGATTTGAACGTTTGTCAAGTAGGTGTTGTAGTACTCGAAATCGACGTGTAGCTTCTTGTCTTTTCAATCTTGTATGAGGATTCCAGTAAGTCTCTTGTCCAGATAAAATCCAAGGTATCTTATCTGTTCTACATTATTTAAAGGTACTGGATGATAGAATGATGTAGGTTTTCGACGTAGGGTAAAGTTTATTTGCTGAGATTTACTGGAATGACACCATTCTTCAAGGGAAATATGTGGCTGGAGGGTCTAGGAATTATATAATTAAATCTCGTGGTATATTACTGAAACCTCAGTTTGTAGTAATAATAATAGGTACATTAAACTTTCAATAGTTCAAATTTATTGGAAAAAATTGGCTATTATTGAAATAGGCAGGCCCTTATTTTTGTTCTCCTTTCCTCTGCTATGTATCAAAGTTAGGCTTTTTAAAATAAACAATAAGGATATTTACCGAGTTACAAAATAGGCTTTCTAAATCCATGTAGGCTAGGTAGCAATCCCTTATTTATATTCTAGGTAAACACTTTTGCCCCAACAGAAATTGATACTTCCCTTCACCATACTAAGCTAACTTCCATCCTTGAACTACTATGAAATCAGTAGGTGAGTTGGTTAGACCTTCTAGTGTGTAAACGATAGTATATAAAGGGCCGGTAAAATATTATTCTTGTCTTCTCGTCCTCTTGTCCTTCTGATCTATCCTTTTAGGTCTTCATCCTTTGGTCATTATACCCTCATGACAACAAACCGATCCTAGACCATGGACTTCCAGCGACGACGCCGTCTCTCACTAAGATAGTTTAGATTTTTATAAATCAATTTATTGAAATTCGCAACTGTATAAATATATAGATTAAGTATATGAGCTGATAACGATTATAATAACAAGTCAAAACTTGAAAAGAATTACTCATCAGTAGCACTTCAATAAAAATTCTGCACTAGAATATCTCTAGGTCATCTTCTTTTCAGACGCCACGGAGGATTATCGGGAATGTAGTGGGAAGCAAGTTGAGAAACTAATTCATTTGAGTGGTTATGGAGTTTACGATGAAAGGATAGGCATCTGGTTTGGGTTAACTCAGCAACATATAGAACATTTAGGTCTTTATGGATAAGTTTATTGGTGACATAGTAAGGGACATTTAGGATTTTTCGAAGGACTTTGGATTGTAAGGATTGGATACGAAATGAATTAAATGATTTAGTAGAGCCCCAAAGCCCAACTCCGTACGTCCAAACAGGTCTAATCACGGTCATTTAAATAAGTCTTTTGTAATGAATTGGGAGCTTTGATCGTTTGTCTAGTAAATGTTGAAGAAGGCTGACGTTTAGATTAAGTCTGTTTTTTACTAACAAGTGGAGGACACATCTCACGGATCCTAATGGCAAATTTTTTTAAGGCTCCTGGTCAAAAAATATTAGACACGTATTTTGCCATTCCGACCCAGAAAAAAATAAAATAGCATTAAAATAATTTATTTTATATCTCGAGTTTAAAAAATTATATCGACATGATTCTTGCACCAAGATTTTTATTTTTGATTGCGGATTTAAGGGACAATACCCCCACCATAGTTTTGTGTTTAGGTTAATTAAATTATTTAAAAAAATATTAGATTTTTAAGCAAACTACCCTTATAGATTTTTTTCACACACGAAAATTGACGTCAGATTTTTGGTAACTTTTCTTTAAATTGCCATTACATTGTTACGCGATTCATTGATTGGTATAGCTGGAAAGAGGAGAGCCTCAGCTTTCTTTTGATGTATATAAATGCAAAATTTGATAAACAAAAACCTATTAAAATAATTGGAAAATCTGAAAAACATTTTTATTTTTAACTTGAGTTTGAAACCAGTGAGGAAGATGACACCAAAATCATTTCAAGTGTACTTCCACCCTATATTAAAACTAAAAATGTAGAATTGATACGATTTACCGCCTAAGCGTAATTCATGTTTCTGTCAATTTAAAAAAAAAAAATTGCCTGCAATTTGGTAAGAAATTTTGAAGCTTATAAATCTTTATTTTTCTATTCGGATGAAATTTCGTATATATGGGTTCTTTTGAATCATGAATTCGAATCCGATGTCGGTCCATGTGAAAAAAAAATATATTGAACGTAGGTACTTTACTTGAATAATCTTAGCTTTTGCACTGTAAAATGTGATATAAATATTTTTTTTAAATCACACTCAAAAACTTAGGAAACGTATGTATATATATATATATATATATATATATATATATATATATATATATATATAGATATCAATTAAACAAATACATATATACTAATTAAGAGAAAACAATTTTATAACAAATAATTATTTACATAATATACAAACAGAACCACAGATTTGATTGTTGTATATTTACGATTTTGGATTTATATTGCAGTTGAACATAACAATAAAAAATTTTTAATACATACGCCTTAATTAATTAATTAATTAATTAATTAATACGCCTTATAACTATGTAAGACCTATAACGCTCTCGAGATTCCCAAAAATGTAACAGCTTTGACCAACTTGGGCACGGGTAAAACATGTTCCATGTTTAAGCCCAACATCACTGTTTAATTTTATCATCGTTTCATAAAAATTAAGGGATCATCTAAGTACGGTACTGTCAATATTACAATAATTCTAAAATTTTAGTCTTATTCAAAATCATCGCAAACGTTTATATCTTAAATTCTCTAGTACGGAAATAAAGGTTGATGGTATCACGATCAAACAAAACTTCAGTGAACCCTTTACTCAGTTCCTGCATTTCCTCAGCTCTGTTCCAGCGCGGTTACCTGGGTACACTGCTGGAGGAGGAACAAATTAGGTAGCTAATGACAGGGGCAGGATCGTAATCAGGGCGCTCGGCCCGGGGGTGAGTCGTTAATGAAGCTACTAGCGCATGTTTAGAATTATATTCTCTCCCCCAAAGCTGCACCAGTTCACTCTTCTCAACAAGCATGAGTGTTCAGGATCGAAAAAACCTCAGATTTTAAAGTGTCCATTGTAAAAAAAACAAAAACAATTCTCATTATTTTATGCCAATACCTGGGGGTCTATAATTTTTTGTTCACGCTCATTTTGACACTCTCTAGTTCTTTAGGTGTTACTTGAATCAAAAATTTTCTGACAGTTTCTTATTAGAAATTTAATGGAGAATGTTTTTTGTTATATATCATTTGTCCCTAGGCCCTACCAGTTCTGAGCTTTATCGGTCAGAATTAAAAAAGTCACGTTTTGCCCAGAATTCTAAGTGTTGGGGCTTTTTGACTAGCTTGGTATCGCTCGGATCAAAAAAATGCCGATCGTTTTCAGATTAGAAGTTTAATGGAAAATATTTTTTGTTATATAACATTTATCGCTAGAACCTACCTATCATAAAAGAAACGTTTCCTATCATACCTATCATAAAAGAAACGTTTCCTCTTAATTTTTTAAGTGTTGTGACTGTTTGACAAGCTCCATCTATGTTGGTGTTGCTTGGATCGAAAATTTGGCGACAGTTTCCTATTCAGGAGTAGATATAAAATCACTAAATGTTAGATAGACATCCATGGCCTATTGTTTTTTCCAGTCAGGGAGATTTTTTTTTTTAAACGCATAATAATAAAATTTTAAGACATTTCTACCTTCAAAATTTTACTAACAAGGAGACGTTTGGAGTTGTAACTCACAGATTTGAATGCCGATTTGTGTGTGGGTAGTAGTGACCGATAATAGTGTAAAACTAGAGTTATAGCCGCCAATGAGCATTAGGAGCCGAGAAAAAAAAAAATATGAAAATCACGTTTTATTTTTTTTCTCAGCACTCAGTCAAGATAGAGAAATTATTTTTTCACGTTTAATTACAGTTATGTATGCTATTCGATGTAAAAATACTTCCGTTATGCTCAAGACACCACCCGGCTTAAGGGTGCTCAAAAACTCTAAAAAAATTACAAAATTCCAAGGAAATCCGCGGTAAATCAGTGGAAATTTTTTTTTTCATGAACAACTGACCTCAAATCTCGATTTAACGCACCATGAAATCCGTATATGTGAAATGTAAAAATAAAAAAATATGGTTTTTTTACCCCTTTCGAGGAGGTTAAAATTTTGAAGTTGAGATTTCATCAACAATTTCTATCGGCCATAACAACTGCTGCGTTCAACCGATTACAATATATTATGCTTTATATACATGCATATGACATTGGGATTACTTCAGATTTTAGTAGACAAAAACTGATGTGAATGAAAAAATCCGAGGTGAGCTATAAACTTGAGATATCTCGACTGGCCGACTACAAAAGCAGCCGACTAGTTGGGCCATATCTATAAATAAGTAATTTTATGCAAAGTTATCGATAGGATATCTTAGGAGGAGAAGATCCTGGAATAACTCAAACTCGGATATACGAACTTAATATGATCGGCATGGAAATGACTTTGTTGAGCAAACATAAAGTTACGAGTTCGTCGTAGTACGTGTTGAAGCCGACATTAAAATACCTAGTCCTTTGTATAAGGATTCCGTGTGAAATAATTGACTTAGTGAATTCCCAACTAGGATCTAACTGTTGATAGTTTAATGATTATTGGTTTCAGATAATTGACTTTTCTAGTGAATGTGACTATTGGTACTATTTCTGAAATAGTGAGGAAATTAATAGGGATGCTAGAAAAATGTTTCTTCAAGATTTGCTTGATTTTCACAAAAAAACTGTCAGTATCAACACGTCACACAGTGGTCACTTTTACCCATCTGGGCGAACAAAAGACGAAAATCTGACCAAAGGAATTTTAATTTTAAGTTAGCTAATTAACGACTTATTGCCTTACAGTACGAATCCTTTAATAATATTCCATTAATCCCTGTTGAACAGATCCGCTATCTAGAACTCCATCTGTAGAAACCTCCTACCTGGAATTCTCATACAAGACTTTAACGACAAGAAATTGCTCTAAGTTTTCGTTTGCTCAAACATTTACTAGAAAAACATTTAAAAGAGTATTAATTACAAAATACTCAATTACATGACAGTGGTTCGACCTTTTCGGACGTTCACAGACGCGCTTTGGGGTTCCACTCAACCCTCCATTTCATCCTGTATTCCATAGTTACAATATGAAATATTTTGTAAAATCCTAAATAATTCTCACATCCGTGGTGACAAAGGAAGTTGGGTCAGGAAAAGCCCAAGAAATGTGAAAAGCCCTATGATGAAGGGCATTGGAGTTTTAGTTAAGCTTTATCCAGTTTGGAAGTAAAGAAACCTCCCTATAAAAACGAAAATACGGCTTTTCAGTACAAACATGAAATTGGTCCTGCTATATGAAGCGTGAAAGTAATGGAAAACATCACCTATCCATTACAGATCTTTTTGATAAATACCTGGACAGAATACTGGGAATTCGGTGGCTATAAGGGATATCGAATCAAAAACCACGAATCAGCTTCCGGTCAATCTAGAAATAAGCAAGCGGAAATGGAAATGGGTAGTGCATACGCTGAGGAAGCCAGATAGTGATAGAGAAAAAGCTGCCCAACAGTAGAAATCCTTTTGAAAGGGAAAAAAAGAAGTAAAGGCAGACCCAGTGGGATATGGTTTAGGTCTGCAGAGATGGCATTAGGTCGGGTTGTTAAATCATAGCAGAGAATTAGGATTGCTTCAGGTCGGAGCGAATGGAAATCAGTCGGGGATGCCCTATACTCCAACAGGAGTTAACGGAACAAATACGAATATAATATATATATACAGGGTGACTAGAAAATAGATGCGGAGCCGGTAGGGGGAGATAGTACGGGCTAATCAGAGTCGATTTTACTATAAGAACTACTGTCTGAAAATTAGCCGTTTTTGAGTAATACTAATTTTTTAAGAATTTATAAAATCAACGTCCTTCATACGTTAAACAAGTCATGAAACTTGAATTAAGTTGAATTGAAGCAGTAAGCTTCAAAAAAGTTCAATTTTCGTTTAAAAAAATCTTCATTCATCACAAAAACAAATTTTTCATACGAAATAATAAGAAAATATTTACCTTTCTTACCTTTTCAAATGAGGCTAAGAATTAATGACTATTAAAGAAGAGAAAGGAAAAAGCAAGCAATGAAAATACTACAAATACAAAATCATACTTCAATATAGGATGATTTGTTTGAAACAATATTTTTTATTTTATAATAAATTTTCAATGTGGCGCCCTCTATTTCGAATGCACATAAGTGCTTTTCTTATAACAGCTGATTTTACTACCGCCGAATTTCTAAGAGAGGCTTGAAATTCTTGTGCTGCGTGCATTATCCTGTTTCTAAGGTCTTCTATTGTGGGTACAGGATTTTAATCACATACTATAGTTTTCAGGCAACCCCACACAAAAATTTTTTTTTTAAAGTTTTATGACTTGTTTAACGTATGAAAGTCGAGGAAAATTAGTATAACTCGAAAACGGCTAATTTTCGGACAGTCATAAAACTTAAAAAAAAAAATTTTTGTGTGGGGTTGCCTGAAAACTATAGTATGTGATTAAAATCCTGTACCCACAATAGAAGACCTTAGAAACAGGATAATGCACGCAGCACAAGAATTTCAAGCCTCTCTTAGAAATTCGGCGGTAGTAAAATCAGCTGTTATAAGAAAAGCACTTATGTGCATTCGAAATAGAGGGCGCCACATTAAAAATTTATTATAAAATAAAAAATATTGTTTCAAACAAATCATCCTATATTGAAGTATGATTTTGTATTTGTAGTATTTTCATTGCTTTTTCCTTTCTCTTCGTTAATAGTCATTAATTCTTAGCCTCATTTGAAAAGGTAAGAAAGGTAAATATTTTCTTATTATTTCGTATGAAAAATTTGTTTTTGTGATGAATGAAGATTTTTTTAAACGAAAATTGAACTTTTTTGAAGCTTACTGCTTCAATTCAACTTAATTCAAGTTTCATGACTTGTTTAACGTATGAAGGACGTTGATTTTATAAATTCTTAAAAATTAGTATTACTCAAAAACGGCTAATTTTCAGACAGTAGTTCTTATAGTAAAATCGACTCTGATTAGCCCGTACTATCTCCCCCTACCGGCTCCGCATCTATTTTCTATAGTAAAATCCACTCAGATAAGCCTGTACTATCTCCCCCTACCGGCTCCGCAACTACTTTCTAGGCACCTTGTATATACAGCACTTATGGCGTGATATTAATATTATTTCCCCACTATTTCGATTGCCCAGATCAGCTAAAGTGGCCAATGTGCGTCATTTCATATTTCGTAGCTCCTTAAGCTAGCTCCTTTGAAGGAGGAAAATGCTTAAAAAAAAAATTGAATCGATCTAATCAAACATTAACATTAATCAATGACGTAACATTGCAAAGAATAATGACGCTAATTAGCTTGTTGGAAGAAGAAGTTGAAGCTCCTCGGAATTAATAATCTCCTTTAGTTGATGCTGCTAAGAGCTCAATTACTATTAAAAAGCGAATGACTACTAAAAGGAATTAATTTTAAGGAACTCTCGAGTAGGACAAAATGAATTTAATGAACGATAATTAGGAAAATCTGACAAAAATAAATTGATATAATTTATTTTCCCCTTTATTTACGTCATAATTTATCAAACCCAACACCAACGGTCTGGTAATAGATGGTAGTGAACTTATAACAGCGGTGTAGAAACATTTAATATATCAAGAAAATGTGTGTGAGCCTAGTGAATTATAAACTCAAATATTTTAAATTATAAACTTAAATGCTTAGTAACACATTAAATGCAACTAAAACTAGAAGAGGCTAAATGGCTGTATATTCCAGGCAATGAAAGTCCAATGAAGGTCATTTTATTAATTTATATTTTTAAGCTCAAATATAAGTTGATCTTAACAACTTATACTGCTGATATTAACAAAAAATAAATTCGATAACTGCTGCAATGCAAAATAAAGAACTTATATTTGTGTTGAATTTAGTAGGGGCACAAAACCTTAAGAAATAAAATGAGTCAAAACTGTATAATAGAAACATATAAAGTCGATTTTGAAAAACTATCTAGAAAAAAGCAACATCAAAAAAAAAAAAAAAAAAACTCATTTGAGTTCAAAGAAATCTATCTACATACAAAAAAAAAAAAAGTGCATGAAATATTGTGAGACATTGTTAGAGGTAGTTAGGGATGGTTAGGAATGGTTAGGGATGGTTAGGAATGGTTAGGGATCATTAGGAATGGTTAGGGATCGTTAAGAATGGTTAGAGATGGTTAGAAATGTTTGGGTATTGTCAGGGGTTGTCAGAAATTCTCTAGGATGGTTAATTTTGGATTATAAGAATTGGATACGAGAAAACTTTGATGGTTAGGTGTGGTTAGAAGTGTTTGGGGTGGTTAGGGGTGGTTAGAAGTGTTTGGGTTTTTACTTGGGTGGTTACGTATGGTTAGATATATAATAAAACATATAAACTATATAATGAAAACAAATAAAATCGATTTCGAAAAATCATCTAGAAAGGAGCAACACAGCCAAAAAAAAACAAAAAAAAAAAAAAAAAACTCTAGTACAAAGACACCTACATACAAACCAAAAATTTAGATTAGGTAAGGTCAAAGATAGTCAGAAAAGCTTTAGGATTTAATTTTAGATTATTAGGATGGGTACGAGAAGACTTGGATGGTTAAGGATGATTAGAGGTGGTGAGTCATGGTTAGAGGTGGTTAGGAATGGTTAGAGATGGTTAAAAATGTTTGGGTATTGTCAGTTGTAGTTAGGTATAGTCAGGGATTGTCAGAAATTCTCTAGGATGGTTAATTTTGGATTATAAGAATTGGATAAGAGAAAAGTTTGATGGTTAGGTGTCTTTAGGGGTGGTTAGGGGTGGTTAGGGATGGTTAGGGGTGGTTAGTTATGGTAAGATATTCAATAAAACATATAAACTATATAATGAAAACATATAAAAGTCGATTTCGAAAAACCATCTAGAAAGGAGCAACACAGCCAAAGAAAACTCGAGTTCATAGACATCTACTTCCAACCTAAAAATTTAGATTAGGTAAGGTCAGAGATAGTCATAAAAACTCTAGGATGGTTAATTCTAGATTATTAGGATTGGATACGAGAAGACATAGATGCTTAAGGATGATTAGGAATGGTGAGTCATGGTTAGAGGTGGTTAGGAATTGTCAGAAATGCTTGCATGTTTTAGTGAATCCTAAATATCAACTCTAAACATAGTTTTATAATAGTCATATAAATGAGTCATTTGTTATTGAAGTAAAGTTTAGAGCAATGGCGTTGTAAATGTTGTAATAATTAGGTATAAGTTGGCTTTGTCATTTCAGTACTTTATACTGATTTCATGACGTTAGCGTCTATGGAGTCCAGAGTAACGTATAAGGCCAACATGGATCAATGGAATATCAGTAAAAACTTAATTAGTACGATAGTATGTTTCCCGTTTTAGTGAATACCTTTCCCATTCATGTAAAAAATATTCAGGTTGATATACTGTGCTTCTAACTGCACACTACTATAACAAATTATGTATTGCTTGGTGTATTTTTTGTCAATTCGTATCAATACTATTATGAGATTCTTATGCTATTATTAGAGGATACTGATATCTTATATTAATGTCTTCGATATACTCACATAATAAAATTTATATCTTTCCTTAACATTTCGCCCACTCCTTCTCAACTAAGCTTCGCTAGTTATTGCTCTCAAAATATAAACTGAAGTTCTAATGAAATGCGACATCTTTATGCTGGTGAAGTTATTTAATCACGAACTCGAGCCCTTGACATTTCCCGTGTAGTTTAATGAGACAGGTTCTTCTCCCAGTCAGATGGAGTTTGTTCCTCCACAAAGGTCCCAGCGAAGAGAACAGCACGAACTAACCTAGGCCACTAGCGGGGTCGCACGAGCAACGCCCGATAGAATCACATGTAATCATTATTCCCATTTATAGCACTATTCTTACATTTAGATCTACTGCGTCCTTTGCGTAAATTTATTACTATTTCGTTTTTATAAACTTTGTGTTTGATCCATTAGAACATCATCTAAGTCTTCTCGTATCCAATCCTTATAATCTAAAATTAATCACCTTAAAGCATTTCTGGCTATCCCTAACCATCCTTTACGTCTTACATGAAATCCGTACACTTTGTTTTTGTTCCATGAAAATACTTTATTATTTGTTTATTTTTTTAATAGAAATTTACAAATTTTATTGTAATTATATTTCATACCAGGTATGCAAGTTTAAAATGTCGTTTTAATTCCAATAGAATGCGCTCTTAGCCTATTAAAGGATTTGCTTTTCTCTAAACGCTATTTTGTTTGTTAGTCATTTGTTTACAAAAGTCAGTTGTTTTTAAGTCGTTTACGTGGACGTATCATACCTTTCTTTGGTGTTAAAAATGTCTAATTTTAAGCCAAATAAAGAGCATTTGCGGCATGTCATGATTTTCTTATTTAATCAAAAGAAAAAGGCATCTGAATGTCATCGAATTCTTGTTGAGACTTATGGCGATGTTGCTCCAACCGTCAGGACATGTGAACGTTGGTTTCAAAGTTTCAAACGTGGTGATTTTGATGTTACTGATCAAAAACGAGAAAATCGACCAAAAAAGTTTGAGGACTTCGAATTGCAATCTTTATTAGACGAAGACAATACCCAAACCCAACAAATGATGGCAGAACAGTTGAATGTCACTAGGCATGCCATTTCCGATCGCCTGAGAGCTATGGGAAAGATTCAAAAGGTTGGAAAATGGGTTCCACATGAATTGGACGAACGACAGATGGAAAAACGAAAAACTGTGTGCGAAATGCTGCTTTTACGCCACGAAAGAAAGGGTTTTTTTTGCATCGAGTTGTAACTGGCGATGAAAAATGGATTTATTTTCAGAATCCCAAACGAAAAAAATCATGGGTAACGCCAGGACAACCATCCACATCGAGTGCAAGACCGGATCGTTTTGGGAAGAAGACAATGCTGTGTGTGTGGTGGGATCAGAAGGGAGTAGTCTACTACGAGCTTCTCAAACCCGGCGAAACAGTCAATACCGAGCGCTACCGACAACAAATGATCAATTTGAGTCACGCATTGATCGAAAAACGCCCTGAATGGGCTCACAGGCACGCCAAAGTCATTCTTCAGCATGATAACGCTCCTGCACATTCAGCCAGATTGACTAAGGAAACGATTTCTTCGCTTGGTTGGGAACTCCTACCCCACCCGCCGTATTCACCTGACCTGGCGCCTTCTGATTATCACCTCTTCTCATCGATGGGATACTCATTGGCGGAGCAACACTTCAACAATTTCGAAAACGTACGAAAATGGCTCGATGAATGGATTTCAAATAAAGATGAAGCATTCTTTTGGAATGGTATCCATCTATTGCCCGAGAGATGGACAAAATGTGTAGAAAGCGAGGGTCAGTACTTTGAATAAAATATATTATACTTTTTTTTAAATTACTGTGTATATATTTTAAGAAATAAACGACATTTTAAACTTGCATACCTGGTATAATTACATATTGTACATATTTGTTTTCGGAAAATCATCATAAACATATACTAATTCATAATGGATATTTTTGAATTTGATGCTCTTTATTTAGAGATGGGTCGACCAGTAGGTAAGATCGACTAATCGGCTGCTTTTGTGGTAAATTCCCAATATGGAATTAAAAAATGAAAAAATGGCCCAATATCCACTAAAGTCGGAAAGGAAATAAAAAAATTAGGTTTAAACCCTGCATTTAAAATTCACCTTCACCTAAAGACAAAATAGACCCTTTCCAAAAAAATTTTTTTTTTTTTTTTTTTTTTTTTTTTTTTTTTTTTTTAAAGCCTCCGATTTTATTTATTATTTTATTCATACAAGAATGATAATGATAGAAATGATCTTTTCTTGCCTATCGGCATTTTAAGACGTAATTCTGCTCTGCCATCTCTGGAGGGTCTTTGGTCCACTGAAGGTACTCCCTTTACGTGTCGAGTGTGGAGGAAACACTCTGCCGGCTATGGTGGTCATCGGGTCAGTCCGTATGGTCTGAACCCCTTCCCTCGGCGAGTACGTCCGCTAAGGGGATTGTGCCTTGCCACCTCCCAGGCCTTGGAGGCGGGGCTATGTCCCTGAAGAGAGGGTTGGCGCTGTAGCTCAGCCCGTCAAAGAACTTGACGTGCCGGCGTCCGATGTAAGCCGGGATCGTAGGCAACCTCAGCTCCTCGAGGATCCGAGTATTTTTGGCCCTCTCTAGGCGGGTGCCGCGGACGATTCGCCGAAGGACGGAGTTCTGGAAAGTCTGGAGGGCGCGAAGTGTACTTGTGTACATATGATGCAGCAGTGGAGCACCGTGGAGGAGGGTGGGTCTTATAATGGATTTATAAATTTGGATTTTAAGTCTAAGGGATATCTGAGGAGAGGTTAAGAGGTGATGGAGGCGGTATGTCCGCGCCCGGGCCAGCTTTATCCTGCTTTTTACATGGGTCGAAAAGGTGAGGTGCCTATCGAGGCTGACGCCTAGGTATAATATTGAGCTAGAAATGGTCTGCTCAATACCGTCTACTGTAAAACTTTCGGCAGTTTTTGGTACTTGCCGCGTTTACAGAAAGACATCACTATGGCGTCAGTCTTTCTAGGGTTCACCTTGATGCCGCATGACTTCAGTGCCTCGACGATGGTGGAAGTTGCCCTCTCAGCCATCTTGAGAGCCCGGCCGGGGTTGAGGCTGGACGCGTAAACGGCGACGTCATCCGCGTATGCAGCCACCACCGCCTCAGGGTGCTTTATAGATACGACTGGCGCCGTAAAGATGTTGAACAAGATCGGTCCCAGCACTGACCCCTGAGGAACACCACAGGTGGTAGGGACTGGCGAAGACAGACTCCCACCGACTCGCACAACGAATGATCTTCCACTAAGATAGTTTCCGACCAGTCGGCACAGTGCGACGGGAAACCTGTACTCCTCCAGTCGGTGCAGCAGCAGGGGGTGTGAGACACAATCAAAGGCTTGAGTGCAATCCAGCGAGATGAGCGCCGTGGCCTTGTTCCGGTGCATCTGTTCGATGGTGTACGCCTGCAGTTTAGCCAAATGATGTTCACACGCGACACCTCGCTGGAAGCCTGTTTGCTCTAGTGGAATAACATCTTCACGGCGGCAGTGGTCAATGATGTGATAGTAGATCAGTCGCTCAAACACCTTGCTGATGTGCGAGAGGAGGCTGATTGGACGATAATGCTCCGCAACGTTCCCTGACCTCTGGGGTTTCAGGAGTGGAACCACGATAGCTCTCTTCCAGGCCACAGGGAAGTAGGCGGTCCGGAGGCATGCGTTGAAGATGTTAAGTAGGAAGGCCTTACCCTTCCTGGGTAACATCTTCAGCAACGTTGTGGGGACACCGTCCAGTCCGGATGCCTTTCTCCCTTTGATGCGCCGTAGGACGGATTCGAGCTCTTTGAAGGTCGAAAAGAGGGCCGTCTCGTTGGGGTTATGTTATCATATAACATAATATAGGTTATGTCATCATATAATTCCAAAAAAAGCGGTGTATACGAACTAAAATATAATGACTGTGAAACAAAATACACGGGAAAAACTGGACGATCGGTAAATCAAAGAGCTTATTTATTTATTTATTTTATTACTTTTCGCATCTACTCACATGAGTCATTAGCGGCTTAGTACACATATTAATTTTTTTCTAACAATATACAAAATTTCAGAAATTCAAAAATGTTTTTGATTTTGTCTCCTGTGTCTTCCAGTGCTTTATCTATACTTGAGGGTATATTGTACTTAGTTCTGGCGTCAGAGTATAGTGCACATGTTACAATGTGTTTCAATGTCAGTGTTTTCATGCAAGTTGTACAAATCGGTGGTTTTAGGCTTCTCATTAGGTAACCGTGGGTGAAAGCTGAATGTCCTATTCTTAGCCTCGTCAAGATTATTTCTTCTTTTCTTGATTTTCTAAAAGATGTTGTCCAGGGCCGGGCGTCTTCTTTAATTTCTTGAAGTTTGCTGCGTATTTGATTCCACTTTGTTTTCCAATGTTGGAGCAAGTTTTTTCTACATTTTTTTCAAGTTTATAAGTCAGGAGTTGTTGTAATGCCAGTAATTATGGTTCATATTTGGTTTAGACTCGCGAGATTTGCAGCACTGTCTGCAGCTTCATTTCCGGAGATGCCACAATTTGAGGGTACCCACATTAGCACAGTCACCCCCTCCCTTATCGACTCATGCATCTCCCAAAGGCAATTGTTAATCTTCCGTACTAAGGAATTTTCAGAGTTTCCTTCAGCTATTGCCAATAATGAACTTAGAGAGTCTGTTACCTACTGTTATAAATCAAAGAGTAAAAGAACATATAAGAGCATACATTAATAAGACCCAAAACTCCAATTTCACTATCTATCTAAATGAAAATAGCCATAAATTTAATTAAGATTCGGGAGTAAAAATACTACATTAAGCAGAAAATAGCTTAAAATTAAATATTTGTGGATCATTAGAAATAATAAAATCGTTTAAAACCGGTCCAGATTTTTGTTTAAATGATCAGATAAACATATCCAATTGGCCCCATTTTAACTTTGTTATAGGAACGGAAAAAATACTATGTCATTAGGGTAATTCCATAGTAAATCACAAAAACTTAACCTACCTGCCCCCGTCCACTTCTCACGGTGGGTTTATTTCAGTTATCTCTTAGATCTCATAAGATGACTACTGATGTTTTCATTTCTTGTTTTAAATTTTTGAAAACTTATGTATGTAGTATGTAACATAATACTGATGTGTTGAAAAATTTTGTACGTTTTAGAATTGAAGATGAATGTTTAGCATTAGAAACTAGTTTTCTAATAAAATGATCACAATAGAAGTGGCAATTAATTCATCAATCCTAACAGGATTAGTTCTGACTGCTTAATACAATTATTTGTACCAGTCATGTTTGTCATATTGTTTATTTGTTTTCAGCTAACTACCGTGTCGTGTCACTTGCTAATTTATTAAAACCCAATATCTAACTCAATCGATTTTTTATAATTCAACATATATGCTTAAGGGATTAATAAATAAAATTGTTTCGTATCGGAGAGAGCGAAGAAGTTGACGAGTGCTCCTGTAAACAAGAAACGGGATATTGAGACTGGAAGAGCAGCACAGGTGGCTGCCACTGTTTGTCGAGCCAAATTGCTTTTTATAGTGAATTTATCCATCACTTTAGTCGGAAATATTCTATTCCATTTAGACACGATCTAGGCCTCGCCTCGCCAATCCACTTCGGGTACCCACTTCAATACAGCAATTTTTTTTATTGGATTCGATTTTCCGCTACAGTGATAATTCGAAATGGTTATTTGTTCGTTTTTGGTTAGATTTTCCTGTACTTTCAAAATTACTCATGTACAAATGAAAAATAACGATTCGTGCTATTTTTAAAATGAGGATTTAAAACATCAAGGAAGGGAACAATTCACTTTTTAAAATAGAACTAAAACATTGAAAATGAAAATAAAAAAATATATATTCTTGTTTGACAGGCCAATTTTACGTCATTCTTGGCTACATTAAAATAAGAAGTGAGAGATTGTGTAAGTAAGAAAATAGTCGAATACAGAATCATAAGAGAAAAGGAAAAAAAAAAAAAAAAAAAAAAAATCAACGTCATCCCGACTTGGAAAAACAATCATGGATAGCACTCAATTATAGTGTTATTTCTTTTTGACTGCATTCCTGATCATCTTCCTTTTATATCATGCTTATCAGTCAACTATGCTTTTCTCAACCTAAAGAACCGTATCATCCTTTATCCTTTAATGGTGTATCGCTAAATAATATGGAACAAATACGATACCTTGGATTTTATCTAGAAAAAGACTTACCTGGAACCCTCATACAAGATTGAAGAGACAAGAGGCTGCACGTCGATTCACTACGAAAATAAATATAATTTATAGTGTTTTTACTTGGATGTGTTAAATCTTTTCGACTACATCTCTGATCTTCGTATAATTCCTTAAATTGTGCTTAAGAAATGTATTACGGCAATAGATAGTAATAGTAGGTAATAATTATTACCTTTTAATTATTTATTTTCGTATTACACTTTATTCTCTAAAAAACGGAAAGATTTCTATTTATTTTCTTTTTCTTTTCTTTTCTTTGTTAGATTTAGTACAATGAATGTAGTACAATAAAATGGGGCTATTTTTGATTGTCCTCTATAAACAAGTTTATTGGTCGTTCCATAGAGTGGGAGATCGTAAATTTATATTGGAGGCTAACAACAAACATCAATATACCTAAATAAATATGTTTAGGCAGGCTATATTTACACTACGTAAGTTTACATTAAATTATTAATTGGTAATATTAAATGCACATATGTCATCCACAACGGAGTATTACAGACTTCCGTGTAACAGTTGGAAATACAACAGCACTGAGTAGAACTGAAATGAAATTCTGTCCTGTGAAATTCATTCGTACTTGCCTAATGTAAAACTAAAAAAATTGTAAGATTCAAAAAATCGATTAAATCTGCACGTTTTGAAAAACCCCATTTATGGGACAAGACTCAAGAAACTGTATGGAAAATAAGTACAAACGGAACACTGTATACACTCCTTGCTAATATGAGCTTCTTTTCTTTTGTTTGACTTCCATACAGAGTTTGAAGTGGCTAGTGCACTTGCTTAGAATGAAATAAAAAATAAATAAATAAAAAAAAAAAAAATCATAAAAGAGAGTTAAGAAACTATCCTAGTTGGTAAAGCTAAGAGAATGGCCTAGAGCAGATGGACAGAAATTGTCCTGGAAAATCTCAGAAAACTGACAGCAAGAGAAGAACAAGAACTGAACGACCTCAAAAGAAGGAATTTCTGATCAGAAAATGATCTACATATACATATTTTGCTCCTCAAAAAGAAAAAAAAAATGAGCGAGTTGGTTAAAGTGTTAATTAATAGAGTTCAATGTACATATGCACTTTATAGGGCAGGAAGATCAGGATATCCTGCAGGTTATCAACATATTCTGGTTCAAGTTGGTAAGTCGAGATTCTTTCAGTGTGTCCGATATGAAAAAAAAAATCAAAAATTCAATCCACCCGGGACGGATTCGAACCAGATCCGACAAGGTTACGAACGTTAATCCTAAAGGTCTTTGCGAACCAATGTGCTAAGTTACGGCGGCCTAGGTCGAAATGTAACTTTGTAGTATATCACATAAAACGATTTTTCCTTTTTTAATTTTTCATAAATTTTCAACTGCTATATATACAAAAGTTCTACATTAGAAGATCTTTGAGCTATTTCCTTTCAAGATGCCTCGGAGGGTTATAGGGAATCGAGAGTGAAACAAGTTAAAGAGACGTGTGGATTTGAATGGGTATAGAACTTCCCATGGAATAATAGTTATCCGGTTTGGGTGAACTCAACAATACAAGGTATCTCCTAGTGTAAAAAAAAAAAATTGGGTGAAACTAGATCAAAAATGTACCTAAATGCCGCAAACCTCATCTTTCTGTTCCAATCCGTTGTAAATATACCATAAATCAAAGACTTTTTTGAGTCTTACTTTTGTAAAATACATTGTACTTTGTATACATACATACAAAAAAACATCTTACTTTGTGAAAATCCGTTGAGAATAAAAGTTCCACAGTTTTTTTCTTGAAAACGGCCTTTTGGAGCCTTATTTTACTGGACTACTTTGCAGATCTACGATAAATCAAAGACTTTTTTGAGGAAATCACGTGAGTTAGAATCTCGTGATGGTTATAAACAACGGGAATATCGAGAAGACAAATGTGATGGTTTCTTTCTTACTCTTTTAAACGACCAGGAACTTGAAAAAAAATTGATGAAATTCATTTATGCATCGGAAAAACAATTAGTGAGTGGGTTGAAACAACAAAAAGGGGAGGAGTAGATGAGTTAAGACAGCCCTTAAGATCGCATTACTGTCAATTACTTGGACAAGGGCGCTTTGTCACGGCTATAACTAATTAGCGGGGGATCCCCATTGTACACTCCTCCCCTTACCGTCATCTCTATTAATAACTCTCCTTCCTTTCTTCCACCGCTTCCTAGCTACCGCAACGTCGTAACGTCACTTACGCCACGACGAACATCCTCTCGGCTAATTACCACTCAAGGAAGTCAGCGCCTGGTACTGCAATCTCCGTTGTGAACCTGCCTTCTTAACTAAGCTATAGGTGGATATTAGGAGCCCAGCCTAGGCAAAAGCAGCGTTAATCCGATAACAGTAAGCTACTTGAAAATCAAAATTTATCTCTTAAATGGCTCTTGAAAGGAAAATTAAGCCTTATTCTGGAACGAAAACTTATTTTTAGCGTATTTTTGAAAGATTATTAACCCTGGACCTGGCTCACTGGTTGCTTTTGTCAACAAGCCGGGTGTTTTCCTCTCCAGATTTCCCGGACTCGGACCCACTAGCTTAAAGTCTCTAACACACTTCCCCGACTCTCCTTTGTCCAATTAATAATGTTTCAAATTCAGTGTAGTGAGCATGTCTAACGTTTTTAGTAATTGAATACCTGAAGTCAAGCTCTAGTAGACTGAGTCAACCACGCACTTAGTCATGTAAGGCGCGGTGCACAATGCAGAAACTGATTTCATGCAATGAGTTTTAAGAAAACTGTTTCATTGGCACGTGCGCACAGAAGCAACGGTATTCCATCAGTTTTGTTATGGATTCTGACAAAGATGTACTTGTGTTGTGCTGGTGGCTAAGAAATAAGAAAAAAACCCAAGTCCTGGGTTCACTCGTTGATCAGGGATCGGTAACACAGCTGTTTTGTTGTAGCTCGCGAACTAAGAAGAGATCCTGATAAAATTATAAGGATTTTTTTAGGATGTCGAAGCCACTTTTTGATCGCTTGTTAGAACTTTTGAATCCACTAACAAAGGACACCCACTGGAGCTTAGCTTTGAGTGATGAGGAAAAATTAACAATGACACTAAGATAAGTGAAAATACTTTTATATTTTAATATTACATTAATATTATATTGATATATTTTTATAATTATCATTTAAAGTGATGGAAAATCATTATAAAAAGAGGAAACAAATAAAATACACCTGGACTGATAATAAGTGAAACTGAAGCAACAGGAAATTCATTTAAGGTATTTAATGAAACCCGATTTCCTGAAATCAATGAAACTAGCGTAGCATCTTTTGCAAGCAACTTCAGTTTTCCGTTTCATGAAACCAGTTTCTCCCGTGAGCACTGCGCCTAAGTATTTATTTTCTGTTTTTTTTTACTTATTATAAATTTCGACCCTCTAATCTAAATTTGACTAAGTTCTTATAGTTCTCTTTTTATTAAAACCGAAGTCACACCTATCATTTTACCAAAACTTTAAGATCAATCTGACGAAGAAAAATAAGCTAAAACATGCGATGCCAAATCAAAGGTGTCTGAATATTTTTACTGCGAAGATGAAATTATAAATCTGTCTGACTAGGAACATAATAAAATAACCGAGAAAGAAGCTGATTCTGAAAATGAAGTACATGTGGGCTACGATGTACTTCACCAAATGTTTTCATTAAAAATATGTAATAAAGTGCAATAACTAAGATAACCAAATTGGTGATGTAATTGATGAACAATCACAATCATGACATTATAAACAAACAGGGTATAAAATGTTATATAAGTTAAAGATTATTTATCATAATTTTCTTAGCGATATAGTCATTTTTCCTAATGCAAAGTAAAAAATGATTTTTTATATTAGGTTATATTACTCCCAATACAACTAAAAACAGTAAGTTTTTAATGCATAATAGCTTAGGTCAGGACTGGGTATACTCTCAGAAGGTAAAGAAAACTGTTAAGGCTGACAAAGTCAACCGCGCAACCGGATACGTGATTCCGATAAGCGCGCCGGTCTAGGGTAAACGTGGTGGAGAAATGTTGCCTGAAGAAGTGAGGAATCTTCCGAATAGGAACTACAAAGAAATTTCAGGAAACTCAAATATTCAAAGAAAGTAGTTCAATGAGAACGAGCGCACAAGGTTGAGATTTCAAGAGATGGATGGACAAGAGGAGGTCGAGAGGGTATTTAAGGAAAGCAAGTTAAGGAACAAGTGGATTCCAGTGGAAAGGTAAATAGAGTTTTAATGCTATTAAGGGTATTTTACTGTGACACAATAAGGGGAATTGAAGAGTTTTTTTTTTTTTTTTTTTTTTTTTCATTAAACTCTCCCGGCTAAGATGGGCAGGTCATGATGCCAGGATGAGTCGGGAAGAAATTCCAGCTAAGGCTATTGCTTAAGAGATCTGTGGTACGAGGTGTATCGAAAGACCTAAATTGCGATGGCAAGATAATACTTCTGAATCAGTAACTCTACATGGTGTCAGAAACTGGAAGGCTGCAGCACTCAACCGTGCTCAAGACCGGCCATCAACAATAGAGCATGCCAAGTCTCTTATATCAGGGACGTAGTGCTGTGTTAATAATAATAAGTTAAAAAAAAAAAAAAAATGAAAAATCAAGTAAATAGGTACAACTCAAATATGCTATACAGAATATATCATAGACTAAAGCTACCCGCGTTTATAATACCAGCTAGAGCTGTGAGAACGTCTGGGGACCCCGAGAATAAATCTTATAAAGCAGTTCATTAGCCTCTTAACATCACATTTCGAGCTCACCAGACAGTCCTTCATAAAAAGTATCTTAAAAATATATGTGACGACTGAAATTTGAAAACATAGATACATTTTACATAAAATATTTTAGAGATACGAGAAGAACTATATATGTTTTAGCAGAATGCCTAAATAGCTCTCCTTCTAGAACACAAGTTCCATTTATAGAATACACAGGATCCAATGCCAAACATAGCGCAACATTACATTAACATAAAATTCAACTATTCTCAAACGTTTATTCAACATCATCCAGATACACTTTTACAGACAATTTATTCATCCCTGTTATCCGGGAACCATTTGCCGAGTATTAACCGTACCACTACGAGAGATCTCTTGTTAGATTAAGTTGTATTTGTTGTTTAGTTTTATTCGTTTTCACTGACAGTTTCATCAAAATTATTTATGTTACAAAAGATCAAAAGCCAAATCTCTGAAACATTTCTGTTCTGATTTAAATAAATAAATTATGCTTAAATAAATAACCAATAAATATGAAAAAAAATTATATAATGATTTTTAGTGATAATATTTTGATTAGATTATACAAAATCAATAATTCAGTCTCTCAAATGAGTTTGTGGAAAACTTGTAGTATTAATTAGTTTCCATTAGTGAAAGGGGGCTAGATTAATGAATGTTGAACTAATTATGTGGCCCTAGATTAAATATTGTAGACTGTAGTACAAGAGGCTAGGGAAAAAAAAGACCCCTAGACCAATACCGCCTCTCTCAAAAATAATTTTATAATTATTTGATAATCAATAAATATTGTGTGCTCAGGGCGTAAGTAAATATTTATATTTTAAAATATATTATTATAGAAATATCCAGTAAACTCAAATTGAATTTATTACAGAGTAGGCAATAGTTTAGGAAGACGCATGTTTTTTAGAGATGGGCCGACTAGTCGGCCATTTTTATTCATTTATATTCCCACGCTTAAAGTAGCTCGATTGAAATGAAAAATTATTGATTATAATTTTTATTTAGATTAATCTTTGCAGTTTGTTATTTAATACTAAACCTACCAATACAAATTTTTACCACAATTTCTTGGGAAAAATCAATAATAAGTGAGAAGTGGAAATTGAAAAAACAAAAATCATTTGTTATAATTTGTAATAAAAGTGGGAAAGTCAAAAAGCAAATAATGAATGTTTCCAAGAACTTCTTCCAAAAATCCGTAAATGGTCATTTGACCCCTCATCAAGGTACTAAAACCAAAAAGAAATTCGTTAACTAAAAAAGAATTTAAGTAACCTACATTTTTTTTGTAATCGCAATTTCTTACTCTTCTGTTCTTTCAAATATTTCTTCATTACCTCAGCCTGATGCTTTGTTCTTTCATCTGACCAAATATATGCTATTATAGAAAAGGACAATTATTCGTTTGTGATTGCTAACCACGAAAACTACTGAACCAATTTGTACCAAATTTTAACCACATCATCTTCAAAGTTCAAGGAAGGTTTATCTATAATAAAATTTAAATATTTTCAATTATTTTGTCATAAAAAAGCGGTAGATAGGTGGTGAGCAGTGAAGTTTGATAAGTGACCGATAGGTGGCGAGCATCATTCCTGAGAGAGGCTACGGTACGTTGTTATATAGAGCTAGAAATTTATGATAAAATTTACTTATTTTCAATTAAATTGTCACTAAAAAAGCTGTGAATGTATGGAGCGACATGTGGATCCCAGGTCAGTTCAAAAATCGACTGATGTGTAGCCATTCTGCAACAGAGTTTACAATGGTAAAACTATTAAACCACTGTACCAAATTTTAACTACAACATCTTCATAGATATAGGAAGGTTTATAATAAAAATTTTTACAATAATAATGATTTAAATTTGTAGTCTTGAGTGTCAGAAACGAGGTTTGCCTAACTGTCATATTAATACTTTTATGTTTAGAAATAAAATCCAACCAAATGGAACGATAAAATTATTTCTGCTAGATTAAAATATATTGCCAAATCAAAATGTCGATCCCATTCCTTTTAATATTGCGTGTAATAATACGATTTATGGACTACTAGTTCTGAGTATTGATAATGCAGTCCATTATCCGCAATAGTTTCTTAATAGTCTCTGTCCGTCTGGATTACCGACTCTACACTAAAATCATAAATTGGATGTCTAATTACGCTTGTACTCTTTAAACACCTAATGAATGGAATTTTAAGCAGGTTAAAAATTACAGCCAAATCAAAATGTCGATCACGTCAAAATGACGTGAAAATATCATTGAAGAAATATTGCTAAATTTCATACTTCAATATAAGATTTTTATCAATAAACAGATGAAATTCAATTTATTTTTTTTCCTTTTCGCATGCTTTATACAATCGAATATTTTTATTGTGAAGCCGAGGTGTGGGATGTCTGTTCATTATTGATTTCCGATCCAAATTTATTTTGTTAATACGATAGGCAAAACGATAAAAAAAATTGTTAACATCAATTTCTATTAATGCTGAACGATCGGTTGAAATACATTTCGCTACGTTTATTGATATAAGAATTATTCTGTCAACAGGGCAAAATAGGTTCCTTTCATTCGCAATAGGTAATGACTGCGGATTGTTAAGTTGGTTTGGGATAATACGTTATTTACTTTTGATTCCAATGAAATAGCCTTTTAAATGTTTTGGCAACCTGTAATTTATTGTTAGGCCTCATTCACTAATGCAAACTATTGATCACTCTCTCTTGTAACATTATTCACACAATACGTGAGGTTTTTTTTTGTGAATTCTGTAGTATAATTTGGTCAGCACATTGAATCGGGATTGAAAAACAGGGAGTAAAAAGATTCTTACTTGCTTATATCATCCTATAAAACCACGGGGCATATAAAATATGCATTACCAGCAAGAGGTGTTCCCTTATAAGAGGGGAGTAAACATATCTCGCCTGAAAAATATACGTCACAGCGTAAAATATCAACAGGAAATCAAACATTGCTTTTCATGTGGCTAAAAAATTGCTTTTAAATAAAAAATCTTCCCACCTGACATGATGGCATAGAGTAGAACCTCACTAATCCGACCCCTATGGAACCAAGGATTAGGGCGAAACGGCCAAACGGTCGGATTAACCGGAGATTTAAATGAAAAACGTGTTTTTCATAGTTAGGAGTGTATTATGATTAAATTAAAAGTTAACCTATATTGAGAATAAAAAAAAAAAATAAAAATAATACGTATATAAACAAATAAGCAAATATGAACAGAAGCATTGGCCGTAGCAACACTACATTATGTTTTGTTTGTAGAAAAATATTCAAATTGTTCATGATGAAGTCGTTTTTAAGGACGAATAGAGCAAAAACTGTAAAAAAAAAAATACACTTTTTGATAGGATTTGAAAACCTGCATTTCAGTCTCTGCATAAGCTACACAAAGCTTATGTTCAAATTGTAGAAAATGTTGCTTAGTTTAAATTTCAATATAACGAGCTTTTCAATATAAGCAACCATGGAGGGTCGGATCACAAGGAGATTGGGACAAGCGGGAAGCGAATTAGTGAGGTTCTACTTTAGAAGGATCAATAAATCAGTTTTAGAAACATACAAAAATTCAAAGCATTAGCAATCTGATACACAGATTAAATGTGTATATGGGTGATTTCAATATTTCGGGACAATTCAAATTTAAAAAAATGTTCGCTACATAAAACATGTAAATTGATTTTTTTTTTTCACAAAGTGTTTCTCTAAGGTGTGTGAAGTGAGTCTGTAAAGTGGACATACATAATCTGCAATATTTCTAGATATATTAAATAAATAATAACTATTAACATCTAGGGAGTGAAAAAAAGTGACTAGGAAGTGAGTTTATTATCTAGGGAGTGGGGAAAATATCATATTTATTACATTTAAGAAAAGAAAAGCGAAATTAACGAGGTATGTATATTATAAACTTGGGGTGTATACTTACTGAATTACATTTTCAGCCTTTTAGGTACGTACTGTCACATCTACTTTAAAACCTTCAAACTAAACTTTAAACATACTAAAATAATATAAAATTGCACTTAATAGCGACAGTTCTATTAACTTATAATAATACCTAAATAGATTATAAATGATAAATAAGCTACGAATTAAAGACTATCACTCTAGTTATTAAATAAAATACAAGTATATTAAAAACATTGTTTTGTTAAAAATAATGTTCCTTGAACTTTAATTATAACTAAGTAGATGGGTATACTGTTTAAATATTAAATAAAAAAAATATAGGCTGTATGTTTAAAAATAAAAAAAATTAACGAGCATTTGAATTCGTTGGTTCCTGTTAGACTGATTTTGATGGTCCGGCTGTGCTGAATGCCTAGAAATTTCCCACATTTCATAGTATGAGAGGGAGAAATCAAGAAATTTATTTTTATAAACGCAGATAAACGCTAAAGCAATTTAAGTACAATATAACACGATATCCTCAATCAGTTGTAGGGAGTGAGTTGCTAGGGAGTGAGTTCTAACCAAAAAAACCTTGGAATCACGTTATACACGTGGCCTATTTGAAAAGTAAAAAATGGTATCTATTGGAAAGCAGAAGGGTTTCTTGGAACATGGGTTCCTCAAGTAAACTCAGATGCGATTATAAATTGTATTATAAAGCTAGATCTTGATGTATTTCATACTTAATTACGTAATTACAAATTTTGATATATATTTGTAGTTAAATTTGGTATCTTTTCTAATTTTGTTATAATTTGGTCACATCTAGTTTTTGAATTTTTTAGCCCTGAAGAAGACCTACAAGGTAGGCCGAAAGTCGGCACTCCATAGAAAATTTTATTAAACTTGGACCTTTATTTTAATACTCATAACTTCAACCCAGACCATATTCTTGACATAATAACAATAAGCTTTATCTTTTCATGATTTGAATATAAAACTATTTCCAAGTATAAAGAAGAGACTGATTCGGATTCTGTATCGTTACTATTGATTAGAGATTCAGTGAAACGTCAATTTGGCCTGACGAGAGGAATAGTTGAGAGGATCGTTTTGGCAAGAAGCAAACAGACGAGCCTGGACAAGGGAATTAGACACTGGTAATCAGTTGCTGGGCACAGCCGAATTCGGGGGTTCTACAATTGGCAAACTTTGATTAGCTAACCCTTACTTGCTAGTCCGGCCTCAAAGCAAACGTTGGTTTACTATTAAGTAGCTATGCCGTTGGGGAAAAAAATGTTCTTTGATAGAATTATTTGATTTTAACGAATAAAATTATTTTAACGAATTCATACACAATCAAAGGCAATGTCACAGTTTAGAAACTGTGCACAAGAGTACCTACACACTTTTAAAATATCTAAATACAAACTAAATGCATGTCATTATAATGTGTGAAGTGAAAAAAATCTTTATTTTGGCATCAATTGACCCTTAAAATTTTTTTTTTGAACCTTGATTATCTAGGAACTAAGAAGAAATAAATGATATTTTAACCGACTTTATTTGTAATTACGTGAAGTAATATGACGAGACGTGACACTGAATACGTGACTGAATATGAGGTGGCCATACATCACAAATATAATACGAAATTACTTTAATCACGTGACCCAATAGCAAATAGTCAATCTCATGAATTTCATCAGGTGACCTGATATCACGCGGCTTTTGATAAATTGATCTGATATAACGAGACTTTGATAGTGTGACCTGTATTCGATCGAGTGACCAAAAATCACATAAATTTGTAATGAGTTTTTTTTATCTCGTGATCAAATATAAAATTACTTTGATCATGTGACCAGAAACAATATGTGAAAAATATCACGTAACTTAATGTCTCGTGACTTTGAATACGTAACTGTAATGTCACACGACTTTGATCACGTGACTATGATAACGTGACCGAATATCACAAAAATTATGGCTTACTCTTTTGACGTGACTAAATACTACAGGCTAAATTACTTTACCTATTATCATTTGACCGAAAATTCTGTACCATTTGGGAAAAACTAAATAAGTTCATTTTGGTCCACTATAAGATAAATACTTAGGGCAACCCATATCGGTTTCCTACACATCTTGTAAAAACAGGCCAGTTGTAATCTCAATTGAATAAAAGGATACCATTACCATTACAACTAGCCTACTTATAGATGATGAGTAGGACTCCAATATGGGTTCCTCAAAAAATTTATCTTTTTGTGGACAAAAATGAACAACTGGAAAAAAAAAAATTACCTTACTGTATATTCTTTATTTTCGAATTCATTACTATCTTTCATTGAAAATCCTTTTCTATAAACTAATTTGAACATAATTTATACATCCATCTTCTCATTCATCAATCTTCCGAGCAAATGTGAAATGTGAAAATGTAAATGTGATAAGGATTATATTCTGATTAATGTACTATTATATGTATATGTTACTGTGTGTAACTGCAATTTGTATAAACTATTTAAGATTATTATTTTAAATTATCAAAGCCAGACAATTGTATCATACAGATGTTCCAGAATGTTGATATATTTTTATTTAAAAAAATAATGCCAATCATACGTTGCTCTCTTAAGAAGTTTATAATAAGGTGTACAACATTTTCCTCCAGATTATTATACAAAGCCTATTGATCCCCGAGGTCGTCCTAAAAACCTCCGAAGTAACCGGCTGGCTTAAAACTTAGTTTTTAGCTGATTACATTAGAGCCCCAGAAAATAAACTTTTTGATACGGCTGTGCTCCAAGACAAACTGTCCCTCTTTTGTAATCGTTGGAAATCTGATATTGATGGTAATGAGTTCGTAAACTGAATAAAATCACTTAAGCCTCTTTGTCAAAGTAGCTTTTGCAAATGAGCTCCGAGTTCTGGACAGTTGCTGACAGGATAAATTTACATAGCCGGCAGAAATGGCAGATATAAAGGGAGCAAGAAGTTTCCTTTTATTTGTCTCCTTATATTATAATGCTATCACATTACAATATTTTTCATGGGAAATGACAGAACAAAGTAGTTTATAGATAACAAATTCAAGCCGCCACATCGCTGGTAGAGACAAGACCGAATAACTTGACCGTACATAATCAGACCTTACAATCTGATATGTAAGTGTCATTGACACTTCTTATTTTTTCAATTCGTTAATATTATTTTATCATGTTTATCCTTCTAGATAGCCAGATAAAAATCGGAGATTTCACTTTTGACTAAGCCGAAGATTTCATTTATTTAGGAACTTAGGTGATTTCCGACAACATGCAGCAAGAAATAAATAGAAGGATAGCTGCAAATAAGTACTGTTTTGGGATCCTAAACCACTTTAGAAGCAGAAACCTATCACGCAGCACCAAAGTGCAACCGTATAATACCTTTATAAGACCTACTCTGGCCTATGCCTCTGAATGCTGAACAATTTGTAAAACGCAAGAGATCTTACTCCTGAGGTTCGAGGGACGGAATCTTAGAAGCATTTTTGGGCCAGTTTACAGAGACTTGAAAACTGAGAACCGATTCAGAGCTTGCACAATTATATGAAAATTCAAATATTTTAAGATAGATTAAGGTTGTTTTACACGGTCATTTCAGTTTCAGTTTTAGTCGGACTGTTAGTTTTTTCTATGTGAAAAAAGGAAAAAAAATATAGGAGAACTGAAACGGAGAATGAAAAGTGACGGAATGGAAAGACCTTTTTGTTCCGTTTCATTTCTCAAAGGCCCTTTACAAATAGGAAAACTGACAGTCCGACTGAAACTGAAACTGAACTGAGAACTGAAAAGGCCCTTTAAAGTTGGAAGGCTCTGGTGGGCGGGGCATATGGCGTGGGTGTATCCAAAAGAGATCCTAAAAAAAATCTTATTCTACACTAAAAGGTTTCTAGGCCATCTTCTTTTTTGTAAAAAAAAAAAAATCCTAAGGAAGGGTCGGCAAACCAAGAATAAGAAGGGCCGATGAACTCTTTATTAACTCCTTATAATTTATTTTAATAAATTACTATGGTATTACAATTAATATTGTAAACTAGATTTATTCCATGAACATTATGAGTCGAATGACAATGGATGCTCGTACTAAGAAGTGAAATTAACATTACAAGTGGTTATTTATTTAATAAAATAAATGTTACAGACTACTTCAACATTTACTAGAAAAACGTTCAAAACTCCCAATTAATTACGGAAGACTCATATCCATGACTGTGATAAGACCTATTTGGACGTATGGAGTTGAGCTTTAGGGCTCCACTAAACCATCCAATTCATCTCGTATTCAATCCTTACAGTCCAAAATCCTTCGAAAAATCCTAAATGCTCCTTACTTTATCACCAATAAACTTACCCATAAAGATCTTAATGTGCCATATGTTGCTGATTTAGCCCACACCAGATACCTATCCTTTAATAATTAGCTCCATAATCACTCAAATCCGTATAACCACTCAAATCATTAACCATTTATAAAAAAAAAAGTAAGACTTTTTTAATTATCATTAAATTATGTTTAAGACTTAGTTGGAGGCTGTATCGTTGAAGATTAAATATTGTTGCTAAATCTAGTCATTGATTTCTTCAAAATACTAAAATATTTATTTAATTATTAACGGATTATTATAAAAAGAAAAAAATTTATTTATGTACAAAGAACAGAATAAATGTTTAAATTGCAGGTATACAGCCCGGTGATTAGTGACTAGGAATCTGGGAATTGGCCCCAGCAGTTGGTGTCACGAAACGGGATAATTGCTACAGGTTGTCCCTTTCTCTATCTCTAGCGTCCTATGTATTCCTTGTATTTCATCTTAGATCCATTACTCTTAAGCAGGATAAATATTTGGTTTTCTAGTATTTTTCTAATTTGATAACAATTAAAAAAATGAAATTAAAAAAAAAAAAGGCTTGTCGCGTGACATACGATCCAGGATCATTTTAGAACGTTTTTCAAACTGTTCGATGAAGTTAAAAGTCAGGCTGGAGAGGTTTTATTTTTTTTTTTATGTCCGTTTTCAATGTGATTTAACTTATTTTGGAAGAAAAGCCTCAACCGAAAATATAATCTAGTAGAAAAATTATTTAAAAAATCTGAAAATTGGACTTGTCTGTTTTTGAAATTCTAGGTCTCAAATATAATCAATTTCGTTTGTTATCTTTATTTTTTTAAATATTCTCACTTGTTCCAATACATTTTTAAATGTATCTTGTCATCGATCACTATCCTTAAAATCGTGTTTTGCAGTGATTTTGTTGTAGCGTTAGCTTTTTCATTTAAATTTTCTCCGAAAATTGGTTTTATCCGCGGGCATTCTTGAGTGAACCATTCTAACAAGCCCTCGCAAGCAATAGCGGGTCCTCGCAAAGAGGCCGGATAAATAGGGTGTTGAACTAACATAGTGCCGAATCACTGATTATATTGTATGAGTAAAAATGATTTAAGCAATACAAGCAGCTGAAATGGTTTGAGCACCTCAGCAAAAAGAGGATCGGAACCCAAAGAGTTCTTCGAAGCTAGGCCGACTGAAAAACGTTCCCGAGCCAGGCTTATTTTCTTTTCCACACCATATAATCAAAAACTTCATCTGCAGGTAACATTGTTTTCATTTTATTATATGTTTTTTTCAAATGTCTTTAGTCTTGGCCCCCTTGGCAATCTTCCTCTACACAGATTGATCTTCCGCAGCTCTCTATCATGTGCACACACCCAGGAATCTGAGATCAGCCTCCACATCGCCCAGCCATTACAGTCTGGGCCAGCCTCTTCCTTTTTCTCCATCGGGACGTTCTTGTAGTCTTTTAGGACGTTTGTTTTGGGAGTCTTTTAGGATTCATGCGATGTACAAACCCAACCATTTCATTTTTCCCTTCTTGATACAAGAAACTACAGGTTCTCCGAATACGTTCTTTAGTTCATTATTTGTTCTTATGCGGAAAATATTTCCTTCTTTGGTTGGGCCATATATTATCCTTAGAATCTTTCTTTGCCACGTACTCAGTCGTCTTGCTGCTTGGCCGGTATCCATGGTTCACTCGAGTTTGAAAAACGTTCCTTAGCAACCAGTACCACTTGTTTCCATTTTTGATTCTCGTCTTAATCTTGTCATCAATTTTGTTATCTTTGGTTACAATGGAACCGAGATACTTGACCTTAACGCTCTCAAAGTTGAAACCTCTTATTTTTAGGTCTTCACTGACAGCCTAGATGAAAGCTTGTATTTTGTTTTACTGTTGCTAGTTATAAGCCTTACCTTTTTAGCTGTCTCTTCACATTTGGGGAATGCCTCTATATTACGAATAATTTTTGTCATATCATAATTACATTTTACGATAAATTTATTTGCTTGCGGAAATTCTAATATTCTTTCTTCCGTGTTAATATATCTAATATTTTGCTCAATGCGCGTACAATAAGGAATTAATAAATGGAACTCAAAGTTTTTGTTAGAAAATCTGTTTTCTTGGAAAATAATGTTCACCTTGGATACAAAAAAAAGTAAATACAACTTTAACGAGCTTAATAAGTTTTGACAGAGCCATCGATCCCAATTAAGTCTTAGCAAAGAAGAGAGAAGACGAAGCAATTAGAAGACAGGAGTCGTTAAGTTATCCCAGATGTGACCAGTTGTTGATTTATTGTAACGCTCATTTGACCCAAGCGACAAGCCAGCGCGACAATAAATCACAACTTACTCAAATCTCTGTCACAGACATCCTTTTCCTTTTACAATTTTTTTTTTTTATTCCTTCTTATTAAACGATTTTTTTTTTTTTTTTTATTCAAAGTTTTCTCGTTCTTTATTAACTTTTGAATAAGCATCTTGGGAGTTGTGAGGCAGATTTTAAATCTCGACTTTCTATATTATCGGATTTTTTTCCTTTCAATGTAAGCAGTCACTAAGTTCTTCCTTAGCAGAAATAAATCAAATACTTTTTACTAGCATTCAAAACATTTAAAATAAATAGAAAGACGTTATTTATCTTTTCTATGCTATTGTAGTATAAAATATTTTCCTAAGATAGACTTTCATCTATGGCACTCCAACAACAGATGTCTTAAAGCTATTTATGATGAATAAGCTACAATCTTCACATTTTTCGTTAGATATAATTTTTAAGCTATTATTTTTACAAAATATTTTCAAGTAGTAATCTTTGGCTATTCTCAGTTGTCTAATAGTTCTTATTTTGGTGATATTAATGCTGCATTTTTAATAATCTTCCGGTTGGGAGTAATTAAAATTTGAAATTTTCATAAACAATGTGTTATATCTTGTATTTAAAATGATTTTTTCTATTATGTTATTTTTGTTGGATAATAATTTTTGTGGATAGAAAAAATCTTGAAAGTATTCTGGGATGTTGCCGTTAATGGTTAATTGTGTAATTTGAGATACCCAGTTGTATCGAAAATCTGGTTTATTGGTATGTAAATCTAAAAGTCTCTCGAGGCAGATAAGGGGTAGCCGATTTTCTGGTAGTGCCATGATAATTAATTAATTGAAAAATTTATTATATTTTTTAATACTGGGATGAACAGCGGATTCCGTCCTGTTTCTCATCTTACAAGATAATTTAGTGTGCATTTGGGCCAGAAATATAGTGTTTTTAGAAAAATTTTTATTCTTTTAACTATATATATTTACAAATGTATTAGAAAATACATCTAGTAAATGTACAGTATACAATACAATATAATGACATGAATAATTTGTAAAGGAACTACCAATTAATAGTACTCTAATGAAATAATGACCAAAGAAGAAGATCCCGAGCCGATCTTCTTTTCAGGCGCCTTGGAGGATTGCCAGGAATGGAATAGGAGGCAAGTGGATATGGATAAGCATTTAGTTTATTATGAAAGGAAAGGTTTATGTTAAATCAGCAACATATGGGATACTAAGGCCATTGTGGATCAGTTCATTTGTTACAAAGTAAGGAGCATTCAGGATTTTTCGAAGGATTTTGGATTGGAGGAATTGGATACGGGAAGAATTCAATGGTTTGGTGGATCCCCATAACTCTATACCGTAAGTCCAAATAGGTCTGATAATCGTCATATAGATAAGTTTTTTGTAGTAAATCGGGAGATTTGAACGTTTGTCAAGTAGGTGTTGAAGTAGTCTGAAGCAACGTCCAGCTTCTTGTCTTTTCAATCTTGTATGAGGGTTCCAGGTAATTCTCTTGCCCAGATAAAATCTAAGGTATTTTATCTGTCCTACATTATTTAATGGTACTCCATTAAAGGGTACAGGAGGACAGGATGAGGTAGGTTTTCGACGTAGGGTAAAGTTTATTTATCGGGATTTATCTTAACTCTCCTGTTATGACACCATTCTTCAAGGGAAATGATATATGACTGGAGTGTCTGGGATTTTAGAAATTTAAGTTGAATATTTTCGATAGTTTCCAGGTAGTTTACTCCAGATCTGAGCTGCTACAGAAGTGTTGAAGAGATAGCATAGCATCCAAAAGAACCATTTTTGTTTCCCAAGAATCACTTTTACCCTTTCAAAGCATTGCTTTTACTTTTGTGCTTGAAATATTTGCTTTTTATACAAAGTTAACAATGACTTGTCACTTTATTATAATAGTATAGATTATTGTAATTTTATTTTACATATTAACTTGATGTTGGTATTGTATACAGTAGTAAATATCAATTAATAAATGGAAAAATAAATATTACTTTTTAATTTGCAAATATTTATCTTTAGATCTATTGTATAATCTGTTCGTTGGCAATTAATTAGAAGTACGCAAATTCGAGATATAAGACGTTAATTTGATAGTTAATTATTATAATTTATCTGCAATACATTAAATTCAGTTTCGCTAGTTCGAGATATCAGTTAAACAGCGAAACGATCGCCGGGAGCACCCAGTAGTAATTTAGTAACGTAAAGTTTAAGTTGGGGTTGTTAGGTAACTTTGGATAATAAGCTAGTTGCTAAAGTCACTATATCAGCTCTGTAATTATAGTTACAGGAACAAACGGAAATGTCAGGGTGGATCGTTCGCAGATGATTAGAGCGAGGAAAAACTAGTAATTTAAGACTTGGTTTTATGTTCTCTATTTGAATTTCTTGTTGTTATCAGCCACCAGAATTCGGAGAACCCAGTATAATGTTAATATCTTCAAAAATAAGTAAAAACGTTTAGAATGAAAATCAGCCTCGTCAAACAAAATACGAGTTTTAACGACGATTTTAGAAAACTAGAGAGTGTTAATGGCGAGTCGATGAAGAATTTTGAAAATTCAGGTGGTCATCTCAATGATGGCGAAAGCATCTACGCGACTCGACAACGAATGAAATCTAAACAATGTCTGAGGTATCCTTTTATTTTTTTTTTATATACATTTATTGAAATTTACAACTGTACAAAATATATACATCAAGTAAATATATTGACAACGATAATATTAGCATGTTAAACTTGAAATGAACTACTCATCAGTAGCAGTTTGTTAAAAATTCTACACTAGAAGGTCTCTAGGCCATCTTCGTTTCAGACGCCTCGGAGAATCATCAGGAATGGAGTGGGAAGAAAGCTGAGAAACTAACGTAGTCCAGTGCTGAATCCGAATATGAAGTTTGCTACCACGGCAACCATCGGCTTCATATTCAAAATCGCAAAAAACTCCGTTATACGCTTTTTTCAAAGAAAGTCTTCAAATATTAATTGTAGCTGGAACTAGTACCTACATAATGAAAAAAAGAAATCCATAATCGGACCATTTTACGCAATGATACGTTATTGGGAAAACATGGAGAAATTGGCCAACTTGCCATCAGTTCCACAGCTCCGCGAAAACACGTTTGTCGTACTCTTTTGGCTACAACTCTAAAAATATTTGTACGATACAATATTAATTTTTTTCATCTTAAAGCTGATTAAATTTACTGTAAGGATCTATCAATGAAGATTTAATCAAACTCCGTAAAAACGTAGTGTTGTAAAATCCGTGTTTTTTTGGCACATTTGTCGCTCTAACGCCTAAAATATTTGTTCGATCCCAAATTTTTTCTTTCTATCTTAAAGCTGATTAAATTCGCTATCAGATGCTATATATGTAAATTATATTAAATCCTGTAAACCACCCAAGCTAGCACGCTAAATGTGTATGTTTTGAAAAAATATGTAAATTATGACAGTAGACTGGTGCGGGTATTTCACAGTGTTAATTATAAGTTACACATATAGGATCTAATAGTAAATTTAACCAGCTTTTAGATAAAAATATGAAATTTTGAATCAGACAAATGGGTTTGTAGTTATAGCGAATAATGTGCCAAAAATACATTTATTTTACAAAAGTAAATGATTTTTAGCGTGATAGCTTGTGTATTTCAAGAATTGTGATAAGAATTTCATACATAGGATCTAATTGTAAATTTAACCACCTTTCAGACTGAAAAAAAAAACATTTTGAATCGGACAAATACTTTCGGAGTTATAAATGTGCCGAAAACCATGGATTTAACAACAGTACGCGTTTTTTGGCGTCTGAGATATATTACATGGGATATTATAACTCCGAAAGTAATGAAACCTAGCTGACCAGCGCTACACCGACCAGTTCGATCCTTACACTTCCAGTTTACATTTATCGATAGTTCATTTCCATAACCTCACATGTAAACAATCACTTCTATAGTTTCAACTTGGATTGTGTTGTATTGATTTTTAGTCTTCTTAAATGTAAATAGGTAAAACAGAAGTTAACAACATGAGTTTCTTTAAGGATTTAGTGTTTTATATATTCATTTTTTCTTACTCCTCTTCCGTAATCTGTAAAAGTGTTACAAAAGTTAAGATTAATTTCTACATGAATTTGGTGTTTTTTGTATTTTGTTAAGATTAATATCTACATGAATTTGGTGTTTTCTGTATTTATATTTGTTGTACAATTTAAGTGAGAAAACTTCAGTATACATATTTTGTGAATGGATTCTTTGTTGTCCATATTACTTATTGCCCTAAAGTGAGACACATTGTATTATTAATTCAATAAAACACATCGATCTAATCATAAATGTGAAAAAGTATAACACAGGTTTCATACTTTCTTATTTCCACTTTCCTTGAGAAAATATGGCAGAAATTAACATCATAACTTTCAACAAAGGTTTTTTGTCTTTTATATATTTATAATTTGTTATTTACACTTCCCTGACATAAGAAAGTTTATTAGGAGTTAACATCAATGGTGGTTTAGCATTATATTAATTCTGGTTTAATATAATATTAATTCAAAATTGATTCAGTGTCTTATATTTTGATATTTTATTATTTCTCATTTTAATATCAGAAGGTAAACAGAAGTTAATATTACTTTGAACAGGCATTTAGATTATTTCCGTAAACGAAGAAGAATAACCTTTCCCCTCGAAAAGTAGCTTCTAAAACACCGAAAGAAATCGGAACAAGGTTAGAATCGGTAAAAGGTATTCTTGGCGCGCGTAGGGGCTGGAGACCGGCTTGCGGAACGGTACAAAGACATAAATGTAAAAAAGTTATATAGAATTGGCAAATTATTCATCGATCCTAATTGTATCGACCCTTCTATGATATTCGCTATTTTTCGCAGTATAAATTTATTTCACTTTCTTTAGGTTTCGATAAATGAGGATCCAATATTTTTGTTTAAGTTTTTTCTCCAAATATCACCTTAATAAAATTGATATTCTCTTTAAATTGAATGTACGACGTATAGGACTAAGCATTGCCCATGTCATGCTTAAATCTGTGATCCATATATTATATAAATTTAGACCACTTTAGACTTTTTCTAACATAAATCCTTAAAACTGTATTTTATTACAAACATTTAAGGTTATAGTCAATGTTGAAAACTTCTTGTCATTAAATAGCTTAATGCTTCCTAAAAGTTAAAATGTTTAGTCATAGGAAAGGCAACTACAAAGACAGTCTTATATAAGCAAAGCACTCCAGTTGCTTTGATGAGATGGATTAAATTCTTTTCGTTCTGATGTAATAATAACAAGGTCAGAATTTATAAGTCCGATGGTCCTTTTGATGCAACTTCTTTAATATTTTAGACAATCATTTACATATATCATAATAAAACATAAATAGCTAAAAATATTATTAATTAATTTCACTACAATATATGTAAAATATAAACTTTTTCCCTCCATAAATGCTATTCATTACCACACGAGCACCTTCTGAAAAAATGCCATCTTTATTATTTTTGCTTTGTAGTTTCACAATGTGCACCCATCGTTGCGAAAGGGGCTACAGTAATATTGAACACAGGGGTAAATTTGTAATTTGACAATTTGATTTCATTATAATTGTTGAATTGTAACTACTACTAGTCATAATTTTTAATACAATTTAGTTATTACTTATATATATATATATTATATATTATATACTATATATATATATATATATATACATACATATATACAGGGTGAGTACCTCTTAGTAAAAAAAAAAAAAAAAAAAAAAAAAAAAAAAAAAAAAAAAAAAAAAAAAAAAAAAAAAAAAAAAAAAAAAATTAGAAGCTATTGGCAAAATTAAGGTCAATATTCATTATCATAGGGTTTTAAACCTTACATTGAAAATCTAATAAAATAAATCCTAAATAATAATAAAAAAATGTAATAACATAAGATCCTTTGATCTGGTCTCGCTTTATTGACTTTAAAACAATTAAAATAACCTTTAAATAAATAAAAGTATTAAATAATAAAACAACCTTTATTTTCTATAAAACAACCTTTATTTTCTATAAAACAATTTTTTTTTCTTTGCTTTTTATTTGAAAATTTCATAAAAAAACAGGGTGTTGTAATTTTTACAACACGCGACCGCTCGTGTTCTGGAAAATGGCGCGCCCGGTGGAAGGTTAAACGAACATCCCACCTTGCGGCTTCGCTCACCTCTCGTATGTAAAGACATTAAATACTTTTAACTAATAATTGAAGTTTTACTTATTTATTATTTTACATTTTATTCACTTATTTTATTCACTCACAGTTTATTATTTACATTTATTATTATAGCATAAAGCATGCAAAAAGTGAAAAATAAATTTGACATTCTAATAAACTACATTCCGAGTTTTGTCTCCTGAATTTATGGGAAAGATTTGATTGTTAGGTTTTCCAGTTCTGGAACTAACAAAAAATACGATTTCTTCAGTCGCTGATCAAGTGAGAATTATTGTCCCAATGATATTTCAACTCATTACTGTAATTTTTAACCTGGTACCGTTGCACATATTAGGTGGTTGAGATTCACGTAAAAACATAATTGTAAGTTTAACTTTATTTTACGGATTATTGGTCATTGGTAGAAATATTGTACCTAATTTATTTTAATAAACTTATGCCCAGTTTATAGACTTCAGAACCTTTCTTATGAAAAAAAAACAGGTTTTTGTAAAATCTAAATAATTCAAAGTACTGCGTTACTTTTGACGGGGAGTTTATTTAAAATAAACATACCTATATTATTTTTCGGCCACAGTATTCAAAATCACCTATACATTAAAAATAAAGAGAACAATATCCTAAAGGCAGTTAAAGATGACAGACACCACGAGACGAGACTAGGACAATTAATGACTCCACCTCCAGCGGCAGAGCTACACTCCAGTCATGGAGAGCTGGAGAGCTCTCTGGAGGCAGTCAGCTGCCTTTTGTAAATAATCTGCCGACTTTGTTCAGGCTCGTTAAGAGAGTCGCTTTGACATTTCCTCCTTTGTGTCCTTTGAGATGTCAGTATTAGCCTACTTCCATCACTCCCAGCTCAAAGCCTCTTCTCTGGGTCTATTTTTCTATTTATCCCTATTTGTCTTCCATGGTGTTTGTAAGGGTGATTTTCAACAAAGAATGGTATTGTTTCATGTTATGTATGTTTTGGACATTAGTTAATTAGCATTGCACTAATATCCAAATGATCTAGTCATCTGGTAATGACAGCTATTTCCAGTTACAGAAAAAAAATAAAACATTTTTGAAAGAATTTGTGTTTAAATGCTAATTTTTAATATATCTATACTACTATACAAAATGAAAAGCTATTTTCGTTTGTGATCACTAATTACGAAAACTAATAAAACAATCTGCACCAAATTTTAACCACATCATCTTTATGAAGGTTTAGCAATAATAAAATCTACTAGTACTAAAAAAGCTATAATATGTGGATAATAGTGAAGTTTGAAAGTAGACCTATATAGGTGGCGAACGCAGAGGTAACAGTGTTATGCAAAGTATGAATTTGAAAATTTATTTATATATATTAAATTCAATTACTTAAAAATATTTAAATGTGTAGTGCGATATGCGGATCCCACTGAAGTTTGAAAATCTCGCCGATATGTGGTGAGCACCTTTCTGCAATAGTGTACAATCGTAAAACTACTAAACCCATCTTTCTGTATTTTAACTACATCATATTCAAAGTTCTAGGAAGGTTTAGCAATAATACAAATTTTAATTTAAATTGTAAAAAAGTTGCCACACGATATATATTTATGGTTAGAAACTAAAATCCAACCAGATAAAATCTATAAAATTATTTTTCTTCTTCTATCTTAACAGGTGCATTTAGCGCCTCCTGGCTTTTTCAACTTCTGCCTTCCATTTCTCTTCGTCCATTGCATACAACCCATTTATTCTCATTTGCCGTATGTCTTGGAGTACACTGCCTCTCCAGTGGCCCTTGGGTCTCCCCCTACTTCTCTTTCCACCTGGTGTGCTTTCATAGATTTTCCTTGGTATCCTATTGCCCTCCATTCTTCTTAGGAGACCAAACCATTTCAATATCGTGATCCTGATGCTCGCTGAGATATGTGTAGCTTTGTATTTGCTGTATAGGTTCTTATTTTTCCTTCTCTACCATATTCCATCTTGGCGTACAGGTCCCAGAATATTCCTAAGTATTCTCTCAAACCGTACCAGTAGATCGCTTGTCTTTTTGTCCATGGTCCAGGTTTCGCTGGCATAGGTTACCATAGGTTTAGTCAGTGTTTTATACATCCTGAACTTAGTTCAGTCGACTCCTCAGAATCTTAGACAAGCCGAAGTATGCTCTATTTCCCGTCACCATCCTTTTCTTTACTTCCTCCTCCTCATCCATTCGATCATTTATTGTGGATCCAAGGTACTGGAAGCTGTTCACCAGTGGTTTCCTATTATGTAATATTAATGGGGGTGGGCAAGTTTCTTCTTTCTGAGGACCATTATCTCTTAGCTTCGTTCTCAAGTTTAACGAAGGCTTCATTTATTCATCTTAGTGACCTTCCCAAAATAGCCACATCAAAATTATTTTTACTGAATTAAAATTTTTATCAAATTTCGATGCCGATCTTTTTCTTTTTGATATTGTGTGTAAACATATTATCCATGGGCCTTTAATTGAAAGTACTGATACGGTAGTCCATTATCAGTAAGATTTTCTTAATAGTCTCAGTGCTTCAAACTAACTCATACTTTAAAATTAAAAATTGGCTGTCTAATTATGCTTTTACTCTAAGTAGACCTAATAAACACCTAATCAGTGCAATCTTAATCAGGAAAAAAATATAGCTATGCGTGAAAATATTGAAGAAATAATGATCAATCGCATACTTCAATACAATATTTTTATCGATAGAAAAATAAAACTTCCATTAGGATTGATGAATTAATTGCCACTTCTATTGAGATTATTTTATTAGAAAACTAGTTTCGAATGCTAAACATTCATATTTAGTTCTAAAACGTACACAATTTTTCCAACACATCAGTACTATGTTACATATATTATAAACACTAAAGTTTTTAAAAAGGTAACACAAGACTTTTAAAGATTTTAAATCTTTAGCATTCGAAACTAGTTTTCTAATTAAATACTCTTAATAGAAGTGGCAATTAATTCATCAATCCTAATTGTATTGATCCTTCTATACCATCATGCGTACCTCAAGTAAATAAAACTACAATTATTATATAAAATTATCTAAGTTATTTATTTAAGAGAGCGGGGAAAGTTGCTAGTATTATATAAAAGGAAAAGCCATTTACGTCTTGTCATGGAAGGATAGGAATGTTTAAATCGTTACAGAAAAGTTAATTAGGGAAATAATAAGAAACGTGGAGGATTTTACAAAGGATTTTGGGTTCTAAGGATTCAGTACGAAATGAATTTGAAGGTTTAGTAGAGCTCCAAATCTCAACTCCTAATGTCCTAGTGGATCTAATTACTGTCATGTAAGTAAGTATTTTGTGATTTTTTAGATGCTTGCAACTCTTGTCTAGTTAATGTTGGAATAGTCTAAAATTACGAGAAGTTTCTTGTTTTTATGTTTCGTCTGTGGATTTCCAGGTAAGACATTTGCCCCAAAGGAGCCCTAGGTAGCGGATTTATTCAACTAGGGATAAGTGGAACATTATTAAAGGATAATGTAGGACAGAAAGTCGAAGGTTTAGGAGGGGGGTTATTTGAATAGGTGATCTGAAAAATCCCACTAGTCTACAAATCGTAACTTTTCATGAGGCACAAAAAACTGTTTATCATGAGTATTTTTTTTTTCTCCAATGAAGACATGTGTTTTCAATAAAGCGTTCCAAGGTACGTTTGTGACTCTAGTCTTGTTTTTTAAAGACAATTACATTGCTGACAATTGATTAACACGTGGGGTTTTTACGCCCAACGATAGGCATGTTGGGTTTTTCCAATCAATGGTGGTATTTCATGAAACTAAGTACCCTACCTAAAAAAAAGGATTACATTTTCAGGCAGGTTGTAGTGCAATATGCAAACATTGGAAAACATGTTCAAAATCCTCTATTAAACAGTTGAAAAATGTTCAAGAGTATAAACAACAAAATTGTTTCCATTACTACCTAGAGTGTCACAACCGGGATTGCTCGTCGTAGGCCATTGACAAAACTTCAGATAAAAGTCTTTACTTTCTTTACTTTATCTACTAGTTATCAGCTGATGATAAGCCGAATGAATAGTATTAGTTTGTTTATATAAATTGTTTATTAGAAGAGGGAGAAACGGCGCATGAGCATACATAGTTTTCGGAATCGGTTTCTCTTCTAAAAGTCGTTCATTATGATCACAATTACTGGAAAAACGGTGGTTACCAACCGGGATCGCGGTGCAGTATATCAAAAATAAAAAAAACAAATTTTAAAATATTAAAAAAAAAAAAATTAAATGATCGAGTTTGATGTCGTTTTCTAAGTATTTTTGGTCACAGAATCATATCTACTTTACTTACTGTTGTACAATAAACTGCATAAAAAATACAGAGAATCACACAAGCGAGAAAAAAAATAACTAAACCAATATAGCTGTTGAACGGTAGGCCCTAGCAACAAATGTTACATAACAAAAAATATTCTCCTAAACCAATATAGCTGTTGAACGGTAGGCCCTAGCAACAAATGTTACATAACAAAAAAATTTCTCTATTAAATTTTTAATAAGGTGACTACAGGCTTTCAGAAGAGAAACCGCGTCTAAAAATCTCTCGGAACCTAAAGTAAAGATCTGCTCTGAAACATTATTGGCTAATCATCCCGTATTAACATAATACAACTAATGTACAAAATTCTTTTTTAACATAGATCATGTTTTACCCGTAGCCTAGTAAGTCAAGAGTGCTAGGGCGTTGCGCGTGTTTTATACACATGTGCCAGCCTACACAGATTAAGAAAATGTATAAAAGTGGCATTCGTCAAAATGTGCACTAGTGTGGACTTTCAAATCACCGATTCATTTGGTGGGAATGGTTTGGATTTATTTGTATTTTCCATTTTGGAAAGGATTCTTGAAGGTTTGTAATATGAGACTGCAGTGATTGGGTTGATATGAAAAGATCGTTATTTACTGATAACACACACGTCTCAACAGCGTACAACTGATATGTATAATTTGTTTAAATTTAGAACTAACGATGAAGACCATGAAAAACAAGTCTTTGAATATGTTGAAAAACAAAATATATATAATAAATTCCAATAGAAGTGGGGAATAATTCATAAATCCTAATTATAATAGAAACATATAATAATAATAATAATTAATAAATAATATTAATAAGGTTCCCATAGGATCATAATAACACCAAACTGCTAACTCTGAGAAATCCCTCTTCATCCCTGTTCTCAAGCGATCTGATAACTGTTCTAAAGTTTAGTAGCCGCCTCACACGTATTCAGTAGTAGACCCTTGTCAGGCCTGAAGACTTCCCACTTGAGGCAAACCTTTGAAAACTTTAAGGCCGGCAGAACCCACGTCACATCGCTATCAGCTTACAATCTTCTTCACTTCGTAATTAATTAATTAGCTTCAAGTCTTGCAAATAGACCTTTCAAAGCGTTAGTGTTGCGAAATTTAACGGACCAGCAGTACTGGGAGTTTATTTTCTCTAATTTCAAGAAATGTGGTGTTTTTTTTATTGCTTTAACTGGTCCGTCTAGACAGCCTAGGTTTTAACTCTCACTGCAGGCAGTAAAATTTAGTTTATTTCCTACTAGCAGCGAATCAACTCTCGTTAAGTAAAGTTACTTCCTTGTGGACTCTAATTCTTTTATCAATGACGTTATCAAACACCTGTATGGATAGCATCTAGTAGGATAAATTGTATTCTTATTTAATATTGTTTTTAGACATTGATTTATTGCGGCCTCCAACTCTAATTTTTTTAAGTACTTCTTTAACGATGAAAAATTTATTGATCAAAACTCGGTAGAAATCAGAAATTGTTAATTATATGTATTCCAAATTCTATCCAGGAGCCAAAACGTTGGCAGAGATGTATTAAGTAGAATTTAGCGTATTTTGATTAATTTTGAAAATAAACCTTAGGAGTCCCTTACTTAGAATCAACATACCAACCAAACTTAACAGACAAGAGACAGCACTTTGTTTTCGACTTATTAGATAAGCGTTTAATGCTCCCAATAAATTACGAAAGACTTATTTACACGACAATTATTAGAACCATTTGGACATACGGAGTTGAGCCTTGGGGCTCTACTAAACCTTCGAAATTTTCTCATATCCAACCCTTAAAAAATCAAAATTCTTCCTAAAATCCTCCTCGATGCTCCTCATTATGTCACAAACAAACATATCCATACAGATCTTAAATCTTAATGCTTCATAAGTTGCTGATTTGTCCCAAACCAGACACCAATCATTTCATCGTAATCTTCATACCCACGCTAATCCATTAATCTCCCAACTTGACTCATACTAAATTTCCAATAATCCTTGAAGGCGTCTGAATAGAAGATAGCCTAGATGTAGAATTTATGATTTAAGTGCTACTAGTGAGTAATTCTTTAATTGTTATTGGCAAGTCATTGTAATACTTTCCTCAAATTATCTTATTGTTTACATGCATGCAGTTGTAAATTTCAATGAAGAAAAATGGAAAAAAAAATAGTCTTACTTTTACATAAACTATAGGAGTCTATCTGGACAAACGACTGACTTTGAACCCACATCCAGACTTAAAAGACAAGAAACTGTTCGTCGATTTCGACTTATTAGACAAGCGTTTAAAGCTCACAACAAATTACAAAAGTCTTATACGCTTAGACGGTAAAACTTATCAATTTTACAATTTTAGTTAAAATATAAGGTGGAAGTACGCTTGAAATGATTTTGGCGTCATCTTCATATCTTGTTTCAAACTCAAGTTAAAAATCAAAAGGTTTTTCGGTTTTTATAATTATTTTAATAGGTTTTTGTTCATCGAATTTTACATTTATATACATCAAAAGAAAGCTGAGGCTCTCTTCTTTCCAGTGATACCAATGAATTTTGTAACAAAGTAACCAAAAATCTGACGTCAATTTTTGCGAGAAAAACATCTATAGAGATAGTTTGCTTGAAAATGTAATCATTTTTTTAGAATTTAATTAACCTAAACCCAAATCTATGGAGTGGCTGTATTGTTCCTTAAATTTGCAATCAAAATGAAAATCTTGATACAAGAATCATGTCGATATCATTTTTTAAACTCAAGAAATAAAATAAATTAGTTTAATGCTATTTTATTTTTTTTCTCGGCTTCTAGGGCCCATAGGTCGGAACGGCAAAATACGTGTCTAATATTTTTTGGAACCTCCGAAAAAATTGCAAACAAGATTTGAGACTGAATGTGTCCTCCCCTTGATAGTAAAAAACAGACAATCTAAACGTCAGACTATTTCAACATTTACTAGGCAAACGATCAAAGCTCCCAATTCATTTCAAAAGACTTATTTACATGACTGTGATTAGACCTATTTGGACGTACGGGGTTGAGCTTTGGGGCTCCACTAAACCTTCGAAATCTTCTAATACCCAATCCTTAAAAATCAAAATTCTTCCTAAAAACATAGAACAGAATTTAGGGGTTGCTACCTTGACGGTCAATGCCCTTATGCTACTTTTTTCCCGCTTACCTCTATGGTTTTCAATCATTTAAATTGAATTAAATGACATACGAGCAGTATCAGTAAACAATTCCTTCACTGCCTCCCAAAAACTCCTATCCAATATCCTAAACATGGTGTTAAAAATGGAGAATCAAAATATATCTAAACAAATATCACCAAATAATCTTTACCCTTCGTTGTAAACCTAACATTTCCTGTCTTACTTTGTCCTTTAATGATATTCCACTAATCCCTGTTGAACAGATCCGCTAGCTAGGACTCCGTCTGGACAAACGTCTTACTTGGAATCCACATACGAGACTAAAACGACGAGAAACTGCTCTTCGTTACAGACTACTTCAACATTTACTAGACAAATGTTCAAAACTCCCAATTAATTACAAAAGACTTATTTATATAATAGTGATTAGACCTATTTGGACGTACGGGGTTGAGCTTTGGGGCTCCACTAAACCTTCTCAGCTTGCTTTCCACTCCATTCCCGATAATCCTCCGATTTAGATTTTTTTATTAAAGTGCTACTGATGAGTAGTTCTTTTCAAGTTCTGCCATGCAATTGTAGACTTTTTTAACAAATTTACTTGAAGTATATTTGTACAGTTCCAAATTTCAATAAATTGATAAAAAAAAAACATTGAATTAAATTTTAATATGTGTAATTAATGTAAGAAAGTCTTGATGTTTTAAAATTTTTCTTTTTTCAGAACTAATGATGAATGTTTAACATTTGAAACCAGTTTTTTAAATGAAATAATTCTAGTAGAATTGGAAATTAATTCGTCAATCTTCAAAATGGAGCAGAAGTTTTAAATTGAACGGCAAATGTTGTGTGTACTTCGATAAGCTTAATTCTTCAATAAGTCGAACAAAATCTACGGTCGGAAGTACATTACACTTAAATTTCACCTCAATGTGACGATTTCAGACAATGAACGTGAAAAATTGTGTCGAAAATAAGTAGAACTGAAAATAGGGTTCAAAAGAGAGAACTTCTAGGACCACCTCTATGAAACGAACTATTAGAAGTCATCGCCTCTATAACTAGCTTGACGATCGAGAATTGACTGTATGAACAAAAATAGACTCACCACTAAAAAGTAAAAAATAAAAATAATTTTTAGAGAAAAAAACAAAACCGACTTCAAGATTAAACCTACATACACAAACTTAACTAAAAAAAACAAAAAAAACATTTTAATTGCTTCAAAACAAAAACCATTCGATGAAAATCAATAAAATTATCGATACTTATATACCTATTCATAATTTATGATCAGTTATTTTTGGAGTCGGTGCCAACCAAAACAAACAGAATTTGAAAATAAATTGTAATCGTAAAGATCCTCCCACTGTTTCATCACCACCACACCGCTGTCTCCGGCCATTCGAAAGTTTATTGTAAAGGCAGGATTAAACTGCCCTTCTTGGCTGGCACCAACTCCAAAGATAACTGGTCATAAATTGTGAATAGGTATATAAGTATCGGTAATTTTATTGATTTTCATCAAATGGTTTTTGTTTTGAAGCAATTAAAATATTATTTTTTATTTTTTAGTTTAGTTTGTGTATGTAGGTTTAATCTTGAAGTCGGTTTTGTTTTTTTCTCTAAAAATTATTTTTATGTTTCTATTGGGTATCCATACATACCTGCATACCCCAACTACTTACATCTTAAATAATTTTTATTTTAAGTATTATGCATTTCTAATAAAATGGAAATGGTAATATGAAAGTAGATACACAAATACATATGTATGTTTTGTAATTTATAAACTTATTATATATTTGAACATATTTACGATTTCTTCTTATTTGCGTGCTTACGTTTATAGACCGATAAGATAGAATGAGTTAGGAGAGAACAAGACAATTTATTTTAAAATTTTCTATAAACAGTTTTCTGTGCGAACTGAAAATTGTTTAAACGATCAAGTTCGTATCCAACACAACATCTCTAACTACTGACAACAGGTACTCGAATTACCATTCCTGGTCTTATTTACACCTTCCGCACACGCTACAACATGATTCGTGATGCCGACAGGAGTTAAAAATCAAGTTGAGGATGGTTTGGAATAATTTAAAGAAAATTTAAATAAACGTCAAGTAACCTGGTGATTCATCATTAAACCACATTAGGGTTCCATTGAATCAAAGGTATCCCGCTAATTCCAAAGCCCTGTCAGGTTAATGCACCTTGTCTCTAAATAAAGATGAATGATTTTTTTTTCTTTTCGCTTCGAGGGTAAAGGTTCCAAAAATTTACAAATGTATCGGCCTGGCTTTTCATAATATTGTCTATATTTTCCTTATAAATATATTGTTTTTTATATTATTTTATGTTTTAATTAGTGATGTGTTGGTACCCTAAATTTTCGATCCGATTCCAGAAATGTATCCTCGATTCTCGGTACCGTAACTCTCATTAAACTTTTATAAAATACATTTTACATTAAAAAAAAAAATGGTATGAGTTTTTAAAAATAATGATAATTCAAAGAATTAATAATTGAATATCGTGTATCATCTACTGTCTTTATAACATAAAATACACCAGGTCAATCAAGAAGTTATACAATCCCAAAATCCTCAGAAAAATCCTCAATGCTCCTTACTTTGTGGCCAATAAACCTATCCCTAAAGATCTTAATGTTCCTTATGTTGCTGATTTAGCCCATACCAGATACCTATCCTTCCATAGTAAGCTCCATAACCACTCCAATACACTAGTCTCGCAACTTGCTTCCCACTCCGTCCCCGATAATCCTCCAAGGCGTCTGAAAAGAAGATGGCCTAGAGACCTTTTAGTGTAGATTTTTATTGAAGTGCTACTATTAACTAGTTCTTCACAAGTTATTTACATGTCATTGTATTCACTGTGAACACACTTACTTGACGTATATTATTTTGTACAGTTGTAAATACCAATAAAGAAAAAAAAAATCCCTGACTGAGAAAAAAAATAGATCATGTGTCCATAAGAAGACTGTCGGTAAATTTTTTGATCCGAGGAACACCACAGAGCTAGAGCGTGTAAAAAAAACCCAAATTTAAAAAAAAAATGTTGTCAAAACGTGACTTTTATCATTAAAACCAATAAAGGTCTTAAACAGTTGGTCCTAGTAACAATTTCTATAAAATAAAAAATATTCTGACTATGAAACAGTCACCAAATTTTTGATCCGAGCAACACCAACAGCTATATCAAACAAGTTTGAAACTAGTTTAAATATAACTTATTAACTGGATATTTAGTATCTCTCACTTTAAAACCAGACTTAAATGAAAAGAAACTGTTCCCGACTGCTCCAACATTTACTAGACGAGCGTTCACAGCTTCCAATAAATTACTAAAGATTTTATTTGCATGATAGTAATGAGACCCGTTGGAATATACGGAGTTGAGTTTTGGGGATCCACCAAATTTTACTTTTTTTCAATTTTACTCTTATTCGATCCATCAATCCAAAATCCTCTGTAAAATCCTGAATTCTCCATGTTACAAACATACTTATCGATAAAGATCTTAATGTTACATATGTTGCTGATTTAGTCCGAAACAGATGATCCTCAAAAGACGTTGTAATGTAGAATAATTTTAATTAATTCCATGTAATACCCATGCTACCACGCTAAATGTGTATGTTTTAGCAAAACATGACAGTTCTGAATCAACCCCTAGTGAAGGGCAGTTCCGACTTAAAAGTGGAATAAGATTTTACGTTCCGTTCAACTATTGGAACCAGTTACAGTTTTCGTTCCAAGTCAGTTTGACTAATCTACTACCTACTTACTATGCAGTTTCGTTTCATCCCTTGTGACTTCGGGCTGTTAATATCCTTCTATTTTATAATTAAAAATTGAAAGGAGGGAGGGGATCAAGAGCGGCAGAATCAACGCAACAAAGCAGTCGGAACGACCTTGGGGTAACGAAACCAGAGATGCAATCTAACCTCTACGACACCGGGAGACATAACTTGGAACTGTTTCTAGCTTTGAACCGTTTTGGAACGAAACGAGGGATCTATTGGAGTTGGTTTTCGTTCCTAGTGGAATGATGGTCGTCCACCCAGAACGACCCATCATTAGTTCTGATCTGTTCAGTGGACTGGGGTGGGTGTCTCACGGAATTAATCAAGATTTCATATATCAGATCTAAAAGCAAATTTTACCAGCTTTAAGGTTTAAAAAAAGAAATACGAGATCGGATAAATTGTTGAGGTGTTATAGAGAAAATTTTGCTAAAAAAAATTTGATTTTATAACAGTTTGCAGTTTTCAGCGTGCTGCATTACATGGTATTACATGGAATTAATGAAAAATTGGTATATTAGACCTGATAGTAAATTTAACCAGCTTTGAGATGAAGAAAAGGAATTTGGGATCTGACAAACATTTTTGAAGTTATACCGAGAAATTAGGATTACGCAATAGTACGGGATTTTCAGCGTGCTGGCATGGATGTTTTACGGGCTCAAAACTTCATATATGGGGTCTGACAGTAAATTTAATCAGCTCTCAAATAAAAAAAAAATGAAAAAAAAAAATTTTAGATCAAACAAAATACTTTCGGACTCATATACAAAAGAGTACAAAAAAACCTGTTTTCGCGGAAAAGTGCGACTTACCACAAGCACACAGAAAAATACAACAGAAATTTTTTTTAGATAATTGCAAGATGAACAATTTTTATTATAACCTCAACTGACCTCCAAGTAGTAGGTCGCGAGATATTCGCGGAAAACTGATTTTCACGACCTTTATAAATTCAGCTCACCATGAATTTTTCCGCAGTTAAAACCTAAAATGACTGGACTATAGAAATTAGATCTTCACATGTTATTGAAAATTCATTGTAATCATTTTCCTCAAGTTTACTAGTTGTATTTATTGTATACAGTTGCAAATATCAATTGTATCTTTTAAAAGAAACTTTCCAATTTTTTTTCATAGTGCTTCAATGGTCTCATTAAACATAGATTTTAAATAGTTTTTTGACGCAGCTTCCCTAAATAAAGTGAAGAATTTCATAAAAAGAAAAGTAGATAGGATTTAGGGCATTATTAAAGGGCGGGCAATTATCGCCTAATTTGCAGTAATTGTGTAAAGTTTGCACGTCAGATGTTAGCTGTGCCGAGTCGGGAAGAGGCTCGGCTAATTGTTTTAGTTAAGACATAAAGGTGTCGGTTCCGGCCATGTGTGCGCATCTAACGGCCTCCTCCAGCGAGTCCTACCCCCAGAATATTATCGCAGCAACTTCCTCCCAAGGTCCCAGTAAAATATTAAGAGGCTTCTTAAGTCCCCCATCGCTCCCTTAATCCCCAATCTCAAAACTCAATCTCGATTAAGCTTGATTACTAATCTTGTAGCCTCCTCCCTCGGCCCAAAACTGATTTCCCAAACCTCGTAAAACCTTCTCGCCAAACTCCTTTAGACGGGAAGTAAACCGTAAATAAGAAACGTGCCTCAATACTCCCTCTCGGCTAACATAAACTTATGTAATTTTCCACTATCTAAGATCGTTCACAAGCGGAGTTATCAATTTGTGTGCTACTGTGTTTTAAGTTTTATTGCCCAACTTAATGCACGAGGTAAAGAGTACTCTTGCTTAACCAATCTTCATAAAAATAACAGTTGATTCTTTCAATTAAAGTTCTCTGGTAGGGTCGTTTCTTACGAAATCAACACACTAATTTTTTTTTTACTATTTATTTAAAGATAGGATTACAATCTGCCTTAATGTGAGCAATAAGTAATATGGATGGCTTAATGGATCCATTCACCCTAATTCCTCCTGCGAGGAGAATTATAGGGGCGAGTGGAACAGAATAGGGATTATGCTAGTGGATTAGGATGGTGCGAAAGTTTTTGATGAAGTTTTGAAAATTTGACAGGTATGGATTCTAAGACAAAGTTTAAATTAAAATGTAAGGACAAAATTAAAAATGGATTCAATTAAAGTTCTCTGGTAGGGTCGTTTCTTACGAAATCAACACACTAATTTTTTTTTTTTTTTTTAATATTAATTAAAGAAAAGTATTACAATCCGCCTCAATGTGGGCAATAAGTAATATGGATGGCATAATGGATCCCTTCGCACAATATGTTCAATAAGAAACAAAATACAAAGAAGATACTTAAAAAAAAAAAAAAAGTGAATAATAAATAAAAATAAGTAAAGAGTCTCATAATATGTAATAAAATAAATAATGTGAGAAAAAAAAGGAAAAATAAATAAACAAACAAAGTACCTCAAACTATACAATACATAAAGTGAAGAAAAAAAAAGATAAATAAAATTAATAATACAGATATATATACATATATATACACACATATATATATATATATATATATATATATATATATATATATATATATATATATATATATACATATATATATATAAATTATAGCCCGGTGGCCTAGTGGATAAGGCGCCACGCTAGAGATGGAGACTTGGGTTCGAATCGCAATATCAAAATATATATATATATATATATATATATATATATATATATATATATATATATATATATAAAATCCCGGTCCTGAGTGAGAGCGCTATAATACAGTCACTCAGAGCATGAGTGGAGAAGCTGGTCATTGCCAAGACTCCATGTCTAATTTTATAATAGGACACTAGGCCACTGCCTTTTTAACCTGCGAGGAGGATTATAGTGGTGAGTGGAGCTAGATAGGGATTGTGCTAGTGGATTAAGATGATGCGAAAGTTTTTGATGAAATTTCGAAAATTTGTCAGGTATGGATTCTAGAACAAAAGGTATATTAAGATCGTTTTGTAAGGTTTTGTTTCTACACTAAAATAAAATAAAAATTACTCGAAGACCTCAGAATTTGATGGAATTAGGTATGATCAATATCTCAAACGCTTTCAAAATGAGGGCCACGTTAACAATTACAATATACACGGAAAAAATGTAGCCGAAACTACCAAGTTAGCTGAACTTTTTTCTTTTTTTTTTTTATAAATATGATTGTATTTTAATATATACTCATTTTTAAATAAATAAAGTTTCATGAAACGCTGTGTGCACCAACCTATGTTAATCTTATCTATCCATTGCAAGCAGCTTCAGTTTCATGTTTCATGAAACAAGTGTGCATTGCGACTAAGTATTGGTATTATGACAGCTAGGTGGGTACAAAAAGTTACCATGGCTATTTTTTTGGCTGGTGTTTTTTTTATTTTGTATTCTTTGTATGTTTGTTACGCAACTATTCTGTCAATTATAAATCGATTTTGATTATTCGTTTTTTTGATCGGTATTTAAACGATCCCATAAAAAGTTTATTGAAATCAATAAAGAAAAAAACAAAAACTGACTTCAAGATTAAACCTATATGTGCAAACTTGAACTAAAACGTAAAAATAAATAAATAAATAAAGGACCTCACTTACTACTAAAAATTGAAAAATAAAGTTAATCGAAAAAACGATTCCATGATTAAACTTTTATGTACAAATGTTAACTAAAAAGTGAAAAATAATATATTAGTTCCTTAATGATTGATACTTATAAACCTATTCACAATTTATGATCAGTTATTTTTCAGTCAATTATTGGGGTAAACTAAACCAAAAAAAATAAATTAATAAAAAATAATAATAATAAAAAAAAAAAATAATACGGAAATCGAAAGAATGCTGGTAATTGTAAAGAAGTGTAAAAAGTCAAAGGCAGAATTTAAACTGTGCCCTTCTTGGTGGGCACCGACTCTAAAAATTACTGATCATAAATTGTAAATTTTTAGAAAATTTCATTGATTTTCCTTTAGTGTTCTTTGTTTTCTAGTTATTATAATATATTTTTATTTTTTTTATACTTTTGAGTTTAGGTTTGTACAAGTAGGTTTAATCTTGAAGTCGGTTTTTTTTTCTTTCTAAAAATTAACATTATTAATGTGAGTGTCCCTAATGATTAGTCTAAAAATAAGTTGTGACCCTTTTTCTCTGAATGTACGATATAATAACTGTAAAGTAGTTTAGACGGATGATATTGTTAAAATCATTACCTGTAAAACTGTAATTACCATAAATGGTAGTTTCCGAAGAACGTTTTCAAGATCGTGACTTTTAGCAGAGATGAATATTTAGTTACGTTTATTTCATGGTATTTAAACCCCGAGACACCTTAAACCTTTTCCTTTAGGATTATTATTAACATTAGAAACAACTTCAGTAACGAGTAGGGCTTAGCGAGGGAGCCGTCCCGCTTTAAATACAGTTCAAGTAGCGAAAAGATTAAACGATTGAGAGGAAATGGAAATTAAGAACCCTTCAAAGGTGAGGAGTGCAAGGATTTTCCGAAATGTAAAATAAACTCAGAGCAAGAGGGCTCTGAGTTTATATCTGCTCAACCGGAGAGCGTCCCACAACAGTTCTTAGTCTAATACCTATCTAATGGCGGCTTATTTCTCTTGATCTGTTTGTACCTTTTGTAAGCCCGTTTATTTCGTTAAACGGAAAATACTCAGGGTATTTGAAGATTTTATTCAAGCATAATTCAAATTAATTGGCGTAACACAGATCGTCCTTTAGTTAAACGAACGAATTTATTAGAATTTTGCAGTATATTTAATTTATTTTTAAATATTTTTTTCTTATAAACGATTGCTACAACTCACAAAACTAATATGCTGTACATATATATATATATATATATATATATATATATATATATATATATATATATATATATAGAGAGAGAGAGAGAGAGAGAGAGAGAGAGAGAGAGAGAGAGAGAGGGAGAGAGAGAGTTAGAGAGAGAGAGAGAAGAGAGAGAGAGAGAGAAAATAAACTGGTATACTATAATAATATTTTTTTATTTTATAAGCAGGCTATACCTACCTATTTTGTTTACACTTAAAAAATATTTTTTTTAATGCAATAATTAATGTATGTTACACAAAATTCTTTATGGATAATTTTATCTTTTGTGTAGTATGCATGATTTCCAGTAATTCTAAGACATTTATTTTGAAATATTTCTAGTTTTTCGTAATTAGTTTTAGGCATATAACTGATTATTTGGCATGCATATGTTAGAATAGGTTTTAATAAGATAATAACTTATTATCTGTGTTAGTTTTGGATTCCTGTTAAAAGTATGTGTATATAGTACACAGAGCCCTGTTAGCTTCATCTACACCTAATCAGTGTGAGGAGTCAACGTCACTCCTTTATCCATCTTAAGTCCTAAATTTTTAATCTGGTTTCGATATAACCATCAAATATATTTTGATATAACTATAAGATAAAGGTTATATAAAAGAAACGATATAACTTATATCTATTCTATTTTTTTTTCGCTTTTATCTTAAACTTTTGCTTTTTTCTTAAATGGTATAAGTAAAATTTAACTTTTAAATTAATAGGTTAAAAATATTTATTTTTTTTTTTTTGGAACTTATACTCTTAGAGCTAAAAATTATTCAATACAAGAAACTCTACTAAAGAAACATCACAATCTAATTTCATTAAAATCAGTGAGCATGTAGGGATTCGATATTCAGATTTTATGTAAATCGGTAAATTTCTTTTTTTTACTTAATAAATCTTAAGGTCATCATTATTATCTATTATTAATGTAATATAATTATTTTTTTATTAATAGAGACGTGAAAGCAAAATGCTTTTTCATCACAACTTATTCAAAAGAGGTTGGAAATAAAAGTTCTGAAATAACAGTTAAATAAAAGTTCCAGCGATAAAAGTATGAGTTCCAAAAATAACTTTTATTGGTCTACACTTTTAATAAAAGTTGAACTTTCACTTTTATCGATAAAGGTTAACTGTTATTTTCGATCACTTGATATAAGTGTTTACAGTCAAGGGTGCAACCCATATGACAAGTTTTATGTTATCCTTTAATTAGCCGGTAAACTCAAGCGGGCCTTGAATTATTTTTTTTTACTTTCTGTAAATTCTACGAAATCGGCTTTCAGTCACCTAGATTTGTTGAATACCCCTATGTGCGATGATCAGTGTTAACTAATGCCTCAGCGCGCCTAACTTTCTGTTTACCTTGCGTTAGGCAGAAAAGCGGCAACAGTTGGTTGATTTGCTGAATGAGATATTCTCGGTAAGTTCACGAACAGTTGTTCTGGAATTTTCTTCGGCAAAAGATCTCAGTACAAATTATTCAAGAGAGGGAGTGCTTCCTCGATTTTCATAATTTCAAGGCTGAAACGATTCACCTGAAATTTTAATAACACTTCCATCTCTCCAGGCTGTGTTAATGTTTCTGGCTCCATTCCAACCAAATTTAAACTTGGAAATCGAAACCAGGTGAAAGTCACAGTTCGAAATCTTAGAACAACCTGGATTATATCCAAGCAGTGACATTTTTAATCCATACAGCCATACAAAAATATTCATCAATTATTATTTATGAATCTTTATGTGTATTACTTTTGATATTACAGGTTGAGTAGTGCAGTTGATTATAATCCTAAATCGGATGTAGCAAAAGAAAAATGTTAATAACCAATCCTGTATAGCCAAAAAGAGGGGGAAGAGCAGATAAAGCGGAATGACGTAGAGCGTGCAGTTTGGGGAGCAATTTAATCAGGACTCCGCCCCGAGAGGGGGCCCGCCGATAGCTCCCGGGGGGACTGGTAAAGATGCGATTTACCACCGAGTCTCTTCTGCGATAATCGAATTATCGTGGGGGTATTTATCTGTTCCCAGTAGGAAAGTTTGTGACGGCGTTGAGCTCTCATTTATCCAAGCCTCAGCAACAAGCACTTCTATTGGCTATGAAGAAAGGTAGGAAGAAATAGAATACTTACCTTCTCCAGGAATAATAGGAACAATAAAACGGCCAGAACAGATATTTGCTGAGTCTATATGAGCAAGTTTCCATATCTATGAATATTATTATTAATCCGTAGTGTGTGTGTGTGTACATATATATATATATATATATATATATATATATATATATATATATATATATATATATATATATAATGTTTCTTTATGGTGGTTATATGCGAATGCTAGTGCAATGTATTGTTCGTGATATTTATTTGTTTAGTAACAGACTTAAAAGACATGGAACTGCTAGTCGTTTCTATTAGAAAAGACTTATTTACATGACAGTAATTAGAACCATTTGTAAATACGCAGTTGTGCTTTGAGGCTCCACTAAACCTTTAAATTCTTTTTTATCCAATTCTAACAATCCAATATCCTATTATTATTAATTAAATACTTAGTTAATTATAAACAATATTGTTAGTGCAAGAACATTATGGGATATTATGGGCTAGTGCTTTCATATTATTATATAATTTTATTATATAATTCACATTTTATATAATTTTAGAATTGTTTATTTACACTAAAAGGCTATTGGACATTGCCGAGGATCTTGATAGATAGTAGATAGTTAAAGAAGTGATACTTATAAGTGGAAAGGGTGTTTGAAGGGTAATTTAGTTTACCTAGGTAGGATATTATCTCCACTCGTTTCTTTAGCCATCTTGCTACTTTAAATTATAATATTATAAATATTATACAATTTAACAAAAGGGTTCTCAATAGTTTTTAGTATTGCAAAGTAAATTGCCTCTCATACTATATCGTATATTACCATATAATTTTACCGCAACAGCCCACGAATGGTATCGATTTAAATACTTGGTAAGGAGGTATTTCGAGACCAACGGTCAATGAAGTGATGTGTTTACTAATGGCGCTCAACAGCCAGGTTTTTCCCAGTAATCAGAACCCCAAGTAAGAACTGATATAGAAATAAATTATTTGCCTCCAGAGGATTCAGGGAATCGAATTCATTAAAATTACAACAGCGTGCTTCACTGACCAAGGAAACAATAATAGCTTTATATAGAATATTTTATAGAACGACATAAACGCAGTGAAATAATTAGGACATTCAAAAGGTATTAACGATTCAGATTTTATTAAAAAATTAAATTTAAAGCATAATACCTTGATAGTATTAATATGCAAAAAGTAGTTCATGCTGGTGGTCACGTAGTCCTGGCTTTTTAAAAAAGAATCGAATCCAGTGAGTTAAACCATCTGTAGTTTTGGTGTCACGTCCTGAACGAAAAAAAAAATGGGAGAACGCAATTGAAACGGTTATATAATGACTTAGGTACAGACATTCTAAAAGATAGTTTCAGTTGGGTAATGTATAACTACAGAAATATGATATAGTTTACTCTTATAAAATCAAACATAAAAAACTGTTCTGAAGAAAAATATTGCTTCACATTATTTCAATTTACCCCTTTTTTTCTATGGCTAAGCAAACATTATTTTCTAGCAGGACATTTTATAATAACGAATAGTGCTACAAATATAGGAATAAGTGTATTTAATTTCTTAAACATTCATGGAGTATCACTAAATATTTTGGAACAAATACTATACCTTGGATTTTACCTGGACAACAGACTTACCTGGAGCCTTCATACGAGATTGAAAATACAAGAAGCTGCACGTAAATTTCGATTGCTACAACAATTGACAAACATTCAAATCTCCCGATTCACTTAAGAAAACTCATCTATATGATGATTATCAGACCTATACCTTACGGTACGAGTGGTGTGGGAATCCACCAAACCATCGAATTCTTCCCGCATCCAATCACTCAAATCCAAAATCCTTCGAAAAATACTTAATGCTTTAAGCTTGAACCGGATACCTCCCCTTTCATAATAAACTCACTCCTCATCCAAATCCACTTGTTGCACAAATTGCTTCCCATTCCATTCCCTCAATCCTCCGAGATGTCTGAAAAGTAGATGGCCTCGGAATCTTCTTCTTTTTGTAGATATTTAATTAGAATACTTCCAATGGGTAGTTCCTCTACAAGTTTTAAACATGTCATTATATTGCATTGTATACCGCTTATTTCCTAGATGTATTTGTAATAAGCGGTAAATTTCTATTAATAATAAAAAAAATAAATAAATAAATAAAATAAAGTAGTATTTGAGAATGTTCTCTATGCTATAATTTTAAGTTTACAATACACGGTAGAGTACCTTATATTTAGAGATGGGGTGACTAGTCGGGCAAGCCGATCATAGCTTCCTTTGGGATTCGGGTGTCATCGGTAATGTTCGAGGTTCTTCGTTTATAGCGTTATAATCGAATTTACATTCAGCAACTGGTTTTTGTTTATCTAATATTTTTTCTTCTGTTTTTTACTAACGAGTGGTTTATTAACGGAGTGTTTTTCTAGAAAAATTAAGTAAACGTCAGCAATTTAATTTACAAAAAAAAAAAAAAAAAAAAAACCGTGATCAGAAAAATAGTAGGTCACGTAAGTCCTTCATTCATTATTATAAAAGTTATCGAATTTAAATTTGGTTCCTAACTCATCCTACCACTGTTCTCACCACTGAGAGTAATGACATATGTGTGTTATCAGTAAAAAATGATCCCTTTATTGCCTCTCAAACTCTCCAATCCTATATCCTAAACCTTCAAGAATGGTGTCAAAAATGGAGAATCAAAATAAATCCAAACAAATCCCACCAAATAACGTTTACCCTACGTCGTAAGCCTACGCCTTCCTGTCCTACAGTATCCTTTAATGATATTCCACTAACCCCTGTAGAACATATCCGCTACCTAGGACTCCACTTGGACAAATGTCTAACTTGGAATCCACATAGAAGACTACCTGATACCTACCCTTTCATAATAAGCTCCATAATCACTCAGATCCGTTAGTTTTTCAACTTGCTTCCCACTCCATTCCTGATAATCATCCGAGGCGTCTGAAAAGAAGATGGCCTAGAGATATTCTTGTGTAGATTTTTAACAAAGAGCTACTGATGAGTAGTTCTTTTCAAGCTTTAACATGTTATTATTATCGTTACTAATAAATTTACTTGATGTATATATTTTGTACAGTTGTAAGAGTACCGAAAAACGTGTTTTCGCAGAAAAGCGCGACCCCAGTGAGAGTGCTGAAATGAGGGGTGTGCTACAAATGCTCTACAATTTGATTTTGCCGTTTTTTTCAGAGAAACGATTGTGGAACGTAATAGAAGCAAAAGTTTGACAAAAAGTGAGGTGACTTTTGTTTTTTCCCGAAAATTACCTATTTTCAATAACGTATATCTTGTAACCGGTTAGAATTAAGACAAATTTATATATAGTAAATTTTATAGTAAATTTAATTAGCTTTTATGTTTATTTGAAACATATTTTTCTAGAGTCATTAGTTTTCGAAATATTATGGAAAAAACAAAAAAAATGGAACTTCTCCCCTCCCCCCCACCGTTAGCTCACCACCCAGTGGTAGGGACTTTTAGTATGTTTACCTTCCAACTATTATCGCATATTCCATGCACTCTACAATGAGTTTATTGACTGGACTAGTAAAATAAAAAAAGTCGGCACTTTTTGTCGACTAACCGCCGATTACAACAGCAGGCGATTAGCCATCCCTACTACTCGTAATAATCAAAATGCACTCAATATTGGCAATTGATCACCGAAGATAATTATGGATGGAATCGTGGCTAAGGGGGGAGGGGAGACCATTAAAGCAGGAGGGACTCCAGTAAAAGTCCATTAGTCGTTCACGATCCCCGTAAGTTTATTTACGCCCCCAATAAACTCCACTTCCTATAAAACTTAATGTATTAACTCACTCCTGTAGAATCTAATCCATAGGACAAATTATACTCCTGGTACAGCCAGGTTTTATTTACGATAATAAATAAATCATGCTAAAAATATAAGATTTATAAATTTATATTTTTATTATTTATTTTTTTTAATACATAACTCAATAATAGCGAATATACAGATTTAAATTTTAAATAATCTTTATATCTTTCAGGGTTTTTTTTTTTTTTTTTTTTTTTTTTTTTTTTTAAGAATGGTGTCAAAAACGGAGAATCAAGATAAATCCAAACTAATCTAACCAAATACCCTTTACTCTACGTCGTTAACCTACGACTTCCTAAATTATCCTTTAATGATATTTCACTAATTCCTGTTGAACAGATCCGCTATCTAGGACTCCACTTTGACGAACGTCTATCTTGGAATCCACATACAAGACTAAAACGGCAAGAAACTGCCCATCGTTACAGGCTACTTCAACATTTACTAGACAAACGTTTGAATCTCCCAATGAATTACAAAAAAAACCATACACATGACTGTGATTAGACCTATTTGAACGCACGGAGTTGAGATCTGGGACCCCACAAAACCATCCAACTTATCTCGTATCAAATCTTTATAATCCAAAATACTTCGAAAAATTCTCAATGTTCCTTTCTTTGTCACTAATACACTTATCAATACAGATCTTAACGTTACATATGTTGTTGATTTAGCCCAAACTTATCCTTTCAATGTAAACTCCATAACCACTCAAATCCACTAGTTTCTCAACTTGCTTCCCACTCCAATCCCGATAATCCTTCGAGGTGTCTGAAAAAAAGATGACCTACAGACCTTCTAGTGTAGAATTTTATTGAAGGGCTTCTGATGAGTATTTATTTTTAAGTTTTGACAGGTTATTGTAATCGTTTTGAATACATTTACTTGACGAAAAAAGTTTTTTTTTTTTTTTTTTTTTTTCATAAATCTATGACGTTTTTTTTTACAGTTAAAACTCCAATAAATTAAAAAAAAAAAAAATTAAACTTTCATTTTCCATGGAAGTAATCAGATACATTTGTTGAATAGTTCAACTTCGGTGTTGAACAAAACCTTCCAATTTTTCTCGTTTCCATACAATCTAAAATCTTTACAATCAACACTCTTTTTCACAAATGAACTTTTGCATAAAGATCTAAATATTCTATGTGTTGCTAATTTAGTTCAAACCTATTATCTATCCCTTCGCTCTAAACCCCATAACAACTCAAACCAACTCTTACGTTGATTCCCATTCTATTCCTGATAAACCTTCGAGGCGTCTAAAATGAAGATGGCCTCGGGGCCTTCTTACATAGACCTGTTGTTGAAGTGCTACTACAAGCGTTGAAGCGTAGTTACTTTACAAGTTGTTGATATGATATTGTAATAATTTCTCACATATCTAATTGATAAATATTTTTACGTATAAATTTATTCTATACAATCGTAAAAATAAATAACAAAACGAATCTTATAAGTAACTATAATTGTGGTTTTTAAACTTCTCTTAACCCGCATATAAGGATGTTACTCCATGCTTTTCTCTTCAGGGTGGAGTCAATATTTTTACCATATATTTTCTCCTAGCTTCCAGAGGTATTTTTCAGTGACTGACTCCCTATATAACTTTTTTTTTTTCTAAATCTCGTCTTTCAATATTTTTAGTTCAGTATTTTTAATTTTTTAAGTTTTGTACTTATTAGTATAAGATTGATTTGCATATAAAACTACAAGACTAAAGATTCGATCACACATCAAAATTATTTCTTAATTATAATGCGTTTATCTGTTGAAATGCCTTGTCATTTCCTTTGGATTTCCTTTTTTTTTTTTCCATTTCTCAGTTATTTCACCTATTTCTTAATTAGAAGAAAATTATTTTGTCCCTTTTCAGAATTTACATTTAATCCAAGAGCAGAATATAGTAAGCAATATACAAAAACGATTGAAGAAGAACATGGAACTGTTGCCTGAGATTCGTTCTAGGGATAACGCCATGACCATGTATCTCACCACTACAAGAGATTAAAATGGTTATTTCCCTCCTTCCGAAGATAACACTTCCTTGGTTCGTTCCTTTACAAATCACTCTCCTCTCAGTCACCTCCCTATTCCCTCAAAGCATTATCATTAAAATCATCAGTGAGTTCCCGCAAAACCAGATCCCGTTCCTCAGGCCTGTACCTAACTCCCTTCAACACATCCTTTAAACGTTCCTTTCTTTCCAGAGATTATAACTTCTGGAACTCCCTTCCTTTCATCATTCGCCATTCCTCCACTCATAATAGCTTCAAATCTCGACTCTTCGTTTACTTTTTAGATGTTCCATCTAATAGTCATATCGATGAAGAAACTATTTTTTAAAATGAAACATGAATATTCAGAATGTAATATTGATTTTGTACAGTATTAGTTTTGTACTATTTGCACTAAATGTTTATAATTTTTTTGGCATAACTTATATTTTTTTATCAGACAAGATACATCATTTCTCCGGATAATATATATTTGTTAGCTTTTTTAACTATATTTTTCCATTAATTTTTTTTCCCTTACTTTTTGTTTTCATAGCTTATTTTAAATTTTTAATCTTAAGATACAATTTGATATTTTATTACATGTAATATTACTTTTTATCACTTTTATATTGTAATTTAATTTTCTTTAAAATTTCTTAATCTAATTTTAATTGTATGTTCTTGCTTTTATCATGCCCTTAATTATATAAATGGCAGCTAGGTCTCCGTTAATTGTTCATTATAATTATTCTTAAGGGACAATGGCCCCAGAATAAAAATTTATTTTCATTTCATTTCAAAACAGTAAAACCTTTGTGGATTATCCTATTAGGCCATTGGATTTTTTAAATAAGATAAAATTACCTACAATTTGAGCCCGAGATCTGCTCTGTAGCTTTATTAAGTTCGGAGATTCACCTCTTCAAAGATGGGGTATTTTTTCCAGAAATTTCCACTAAAGTCCACTTTATGTCATCTGTGACAAAAAATATACTGAATGGGCACAAATTGCAGGTAATTTTATCTATTTTAAAAAAGAAGACAGAGATATTTTTTGTAAGATGCATGACTCTCGAGATATTTACGAAATTCTGAAAAAAGTGGAAAAAATCTAGGTTTTTTGACCACCTCAATCCACCTAGGTTTTTGGAAGTTGCAAACTTGGCTTTACACTACTCTCATGTGCCATAACAACATATCAAATAATCAGAACTTCTTCATTTTTTCCGATGTTCATGTCTTATTTGATTGGCCTATATCTTAAGCATGAAAATAAAATAGTGTATCTCATTTATTACTGTATCTGCTCATATTATTCTAATACTATTAGTCCCAGAAACAAGTTTATTTTTTCATTTAATCTCATATTTACGAATAATGACGAAGTAAATCCTTAAACTTTGCTTACTGATCCTTGTAACAACTCATCCAATTAATTATGATGGATAATCCAGGAGCGGGAGGAGGAAATAATATATCGGCTATAGATAATTTTTTATTCGAGGACACTCCATCATCGCGAGCTGGAAGGATCCGCTCGACAGAATTGCGGTTGGCAAAAACCCCGAGGAGATAAAAGCGGGCGACAGAACTGTTATAAAGGATTATCGCGGCTCTATTATTCTTGCACGGTTGAGGGACCACGCTCAAGACAGATGATGGCGCTATAAAATAAAGAGCACGACGGCGAGAGATGTCCTCATGCAGACAAATTATTCCAAGGAGGAGCGTGCCAGTATCGACCCGGCTGTATCTACATACACCTACCTTCGGCTATGAATAATGCATTAGTGTCAATAACTGCTTGTATTTTTAACTAAGTCTCAATCTGAGTCTTGGGCGAATATTCAACGCTTTATTCAGAACTTCTGTCCCGCCTCTGAATAATTGCTCTTTATTCGTTCGAGTTTTGGGCAGGAGAGGCCGAGGGATAAAACGGAATGGCAAATATAGAGCTACGGCGAAGGTCCTTTTTTAAGGTGGACTATAACTTCCCCTACTGCCTATGATAACGAAAAGACAAGATCTGTTAAAATTAAGTAATCAAGGTTTTGACTGTTCCCTTACTAATTGTAAGTAAAAGATTCAAGGATCACTTAAAATCAAAACCTTTATTTAAAATATCGATAGTATTGTCCATTAGTATTATTATTAGACTAGCGTGTACCCCGTCCAGGCTTGTAAATAAAAAAACTGAGATTATTTTAACTAATAATTGAATTTCATTTGTTTATCGATAAAAATTTCTTTTTTGTAAAATAAAATAGAATAGAACAATAATTTAATTTCTGGGGCCAAGTCCCTTAAGAATAACAACTTAGTACATAAATAAATAAAATTAGTTACATCTGGTAAGAGACATAAAGAATAAATAAAATAGAGAAATCATAATATAACAATGATAATGTATACATAGATACTAATTAAATATATAAACAGGAAAATAAAAAAAGCATTCTACAAATGAAATAATAAATAGATTCTTTTGATACAGTGCTTTTTATATACAATAGAAGAACCTAAATGTTGAGAAAAAATTATTTCGATTGGTATCTAATTTATGCAAATAGTTATTGAAAATGTTCCAGAAAGAGCTTGATACAATTTAATTGAGAAAGTAAGTTAGCAAGCGTCACCTTGGATAAGAAGAAGGTACTGAAAATAGAGGAATTTAAATGTTTTCAGAGATATCGCTTGTCTAATATGTAAAGGAATGGAATTCTATGAAATGGTTGAGCGGAATAGGAAAGAGCGCTGGAATGTAGTAGTTCTGTGGGATGGGGTATATAGATCAGAAAGACGGGATCTTGTGTGCATTAAATTGACTCTAGATCTGAATTGAAGCATATTGTAAATACAGGAAGGATGAAGGGTGCTGATAGTTTGGTAAAGGAATGTTCCAAGGAAATATTTTCTACGGAATGTGGGATAAAGCCAGTTTAATTCGGAATGAAATATCTACAAAAGAAGATCACGAGGTCAGCTTCTTTTTAAACGCCTCAGAGGATTGCCAGGAATGGAATGGGAAGCAAGCTTCACAACAAGTAGATTTGGATGTTAAGTTTATTATGAAAGGGAAGGTATCTGGTTCGTGCCAAATCGGCGACATATGGGATATTAAAGTTATTGTGGATCAATTCATTTGTGACAAAGTAAGGAACATTACGGATTTTTGAAAGGATTTCGGATTGGATGCAGGAAGAATCCGATGGTTTGGTGAACACCATAACTCTATACCGTAAGTCCAAATAGGTCTGAAAATTGTCATAAAGTTTTTTTATAGTGAATCATAAGCTTCTTGCCTTTTCAATTCTCTCTTGTCTAGATAAAATCCAAGGTATCGTATTAGTTCCACATTAATTAGCAGTACACCATTCAAAGATACAAACAAAATATAAACATAAAAACAATTATTTCTCCACAAACTCATTTACCAATCAATCAAATATGTAACAACATAGAAGTATCCAGATGTTTTGTAGATAAATTCGAAGATCGGTCTCTAATTTTAATTCTTACCTCTCGGCAAGTTAAACTTTAAAATTCATTTTTCTTAAAATTGACTAGATTAAGCTCCCCCTCTCCCTTCTCTTCATATGCTATCATTAATTTGAAAAATAATTCCTGATAGTAATAAATAATAACTCGGAGATACCGCAACAATGATATTCGCTTTTAAAAGGTGAAGTCGTCTACTTGTTTAAAAAAAACAAAACGTAATAAATAATTCAATTGTAAAAAATGACAACAATGGCGGAATATCCTGTGACAGTTAAAAGTCTTTAAAGAACTCAAAACTTGGCAGATCTGAAACCGTTATCCTAATATAAAATTTCTTTTGTTGAAATTTACGAAGCCAGACAACACTTTTCATTCCACATTTATGTTATTCTTAGAGGAAAATGTTTCTCAGAATAAAGGTTATTTTTCATTTTATATCTATTTCTTAGAGTTTATAACAGTAAACTCAAGTTTGAGGGTCACTTGGTATAAAGGTTGCTGAAAAAGGCAAGAGCTTTGCATATATTAAGAATTTATGCATGATATCCCTTCTCTATGTACAGGCGAAAAGAGGAATCTTAAATGAATTTTTTCTTCTTGAGATGAGTTCTTAGTGAGGACTCAGAGAGACAATCATATATTCCAAGCTTATTACTTCTTAAGGTCATATAAATTCGTGCATTTATATATGTTTTTTTGTTGTTTTTTTTAAATTCAAAATATGTCAGTGTCCATTACCAATTTATACGTAACTAAAAAAAATAACAGTGAAAAGATTTTAAATCAATCCATAACCCTTGCTATGGGGTCATAACCATCACAGTTTTTTAAACTGAAATAAATACCAAAAACATAGTACATCGATTAAACCTAAAAATAACCCACTATTAATTACGTCACGATCACATCATCTCTGGGATGGGTCATCAGCTTGTGCCTAGTGAAATTACACTTGGCGAAAAATTGAGTTATCATATCAACCTTGATAAACCAAAGGCTTCGGTTTCTAATCCGGCTAGGGTAGGGAGGGATTAATTCTGAGTAATAACACTAAAGATAATAATTTTTTTTAATTAATTATTTTTTTACAATATGTTACAATCTGCTAATAGTTTAACGTTTTTATCTTCTCGTATATAAACTTTTTTCCTGGCGACAATATGTGCCGTGATTAACAACCCATTAAATTGTAAGTAAAACGCCCAAACTATTGTACCAGTTATTTTGTATTATTATTATTTTTAATGAATAGTAAGTCCCAGAATAAAGCTTATTCTTCATTTCATTTCATCTGCCACAGTTTTGGATAATTAGTAAGAGCGCTATAAGTTAACATTCATGCCTTTTTTAGAAAAAAAAATCGATTAAAAATCAATTACATTAAAATTAAGATACAGAAAAAGTAAATAAAAGCAATACAAATATTATAATAATTGCAAAATAAAACAAATAATTAAATCAAAATCGTAGTAAATTTTATAAAAATTTTATAAGAAGGTTTTTCACAGACTTGGATTTATGCATTCTGATATGACAATTTAAAATGAACTGTGCATTGACTAAAAGAGGAAAAAAAAATATTATAGACTAGGTTCTAGTATACTATACTATTCTCTAATTGTCTGTATCAAAGTTCTTCGTAGGGAACATAAATTTACAAACTTATGTAGAATAAATGCTGAATTAATCTCAACAGCCTCAGAGCGCCTGGTCGTTTTGGGCCAGCACAAGGCTTTCATGCAAATTGAATGTTCGAAGTAAGTCCTAGGTCGCATACATAGTCTATTGTAGGAATGAATACATAATTGAAGGACACCAAACTGCGGGGCCCTATAAATTTTTTAAGAAAGGCAAAGAACTCTGAGTGTCATCACGTTCAGAGAATTTTGAAAATGTTGAGGTTCTACATATGTAAAAAAAAAAAAAAAAAAAAAAAAAAAAAAAAAAAAAAAAAAAAAAAAAAAAAAAAAAAAAAAAAAAAAAAAAAAAAAAAAAAAAAAAAATTAATCAGATTTCTTTATTTTTATTTTTAAAGTTATTTATTGAAATTTACAACTGTGTACAATATATATAAAATTCAAACAAGTAAATGTGATGATAATTCCAAAAATGACATGTCAATTGCTTGAAAGCAACTACCCATTGTTAGCACTTATAAATATTCTATATGATAAAGTACTATATTACCAGGTCCTAAGGCCATCTTCTTTTCAGGCGGCTCGAAGGGTTATCTGGGATAGAGTGGGAAGCGAGTTGTGATACTAACGGATTTGAATGATTATGAAGTTTGCTATGAAAGGATAGGTATCTGGTTTGGGCTAAGTCAGAGACATAAGGAATATTAAGATCTTTGTGGATAAGCTTGTTTGTGACAAAGTAAGGACCATTGAGGATTTTTCTAAGGATTTTGGATTGTAAGGATTAGATATTGGATGAGTCCCAAAGCTCAACTCCATACGTCCAAATAGGTCTAATTACTGTTGTGTAAATGAGTCTTTTGTAACTAATCGGAAGGTTAGAATGTTCGTCAAGAAAATGTTGTAGTCAAAAATGACGTGCAGTTTCTTTCGTTTTAGACTTGTATGCGGGTTCCAAGTAAGACGTTTGTCCACATAAAGTCCTAGGTATCAGGTCTGTTTAATAGGGATTAACGGAATATCATTAAAGGATACTGTAGGAGAAAAGTCGTAGGTTTACGGCGAAGAGTAATGTTATTTGATGAAATTTGTTTGGATTTTTTTAGTTTTTCCATTTTTGACAAGGTTTAGGATATTGGATTGGAGTGTCTGGAAGATAATGAAGGGATCATTGTTTACTGAGTAAGAATTACTCAATAGATAATTGAACAATTAAAAAAAAAAGGAAAAAAAACAAGTTGGGTAGGTACGCAAACCAACTGACATCACTGTGAAGCTAAATACACTAGAGAAATATAGAGAAACAGAGCAGTAAATCAAATATTAAAAGAAAATATCGTCTGTTTGCAAGTAAGTCGTCAAGTAACGAAATCAATTTTTTTTCCAAATTTTCTCGTTCTCTAATGTGCATATATAACAGTTATATTCACATTGTGACTTTCTATACTAAATTTCACTCTATGAATCGATAACATTATGAAACCCTTCCGATAGTTATCAACATATTTTATTTCTATGATGAATATTCAACATTCGAAGTTAGTCTTTAAATAAATACCAATAGAAGCGGCAAATGCCTAATCGATTCTTAATATTAATAATTAATGCCACTTTTCATGTTTTTTTTCCGGGCATATCTTTCTTGTACCGAAAATACATTTGGCTCTGAAAAAATGTCAGGTGCTCTTGCACTTGCTCCAGAAGGGTAAGTGACTCTTCACGAGTCATCTAAGAGACAAAAGAAAAACAAAGGACAAAGTCATCAAGTATGCAGATTAAAGTAGGCTGGAGCTTTAATTTAAGCAACAGGTGCTTTCAGTCATTGTCACCCCTGCCTGAAGGGTTAACTTCTGCATAAGGTTTATCTTGCTACAAAAGGCGTACAATATATATTTGTATTCATATCTTTAATGTAGTAAGGTATAATTAACTTTTTAAGTTAAAATGTTTGGATACTATTATAATAATCACTTGAGGTACGCATGTTGGTATAGGAGGATCAATACAATTAGGATTGATGAATTAATTGCCACTTCTATTGGAATTATTCTGTTAGAAAACTAGTTTCGAATACTAAACTTTCTTCAGTTCTAAAACATACAAAATTTTCAACATGTGTCAAGTATCCTATATTTTTTTAAGAATGTAAGATAAGAAATAAAATAACGGTATTCACCTGAGGAGATCTAACAGATATCTGAAATATACCCATAGTAGAAGAGGAACGACCGTTTATGTCAATTTTTTTTACGGTTTTTCTTTAGGATTTTCCCTATGAATAACTTGATTTTTCCGTTCCTGTTGAAAACAAATTTAAAATGGGGCTATTGGAAAAGTTTATCTGGTCATTTTAACAGAAATCTTAATCGGTTCTAAAAGATTTTTTATTATTTCAAATGATTCATAAATATTTAATTTTAAACTTTTATTTACTTGATTATTTTCACTCCCGAGTTATTATTTAATTTATGGTTATTTTCATTTAGATGGGTAGCAAAATTGGAATTTTGGGTTTTATTATTCTATGGTAATTATTTTGAATTGACTCAAAATTCCAATTTCGCTATCCACCTAAATGAAAATAACCATAGGTTAAAATAGAAATAACCATAAAAAAAAAATGAAAATAATGAATAAAAAGACTGAAAATAACCATAAAAAGACTTGGGAATGAAAATAATCAAGTAGAAAATAGCCTATAATTAATTATTTATGCATCATTAGAAATAATAAAAAACCGTTTAAAACCGATACAGGTTTTTCTTTAAATGACCAGATAAACTTTTCTAATAGACCTATTTTAAATTTGTTTCCAACAGGAACGGAAAAATCAAAAAAATCATAAAATAAAGCCTATCTGGCCCTTCCCCTTCCACTATGGATATGTTTCAGATATCTGTTAGATATCCTCCGGTAAGTACCAATATTTGATTTTTTGTTTTAAATTTTTGAAAACTTTAGTAAGTATATATCATTCATATAACATAGTGCTGATGTGTTGAAAATGTTGTATGTTTTAGAACTGAAAATGAATGTTTAGCATTCGAAACTAGTTTTCTTATAAAATAATTCCAATAGAAGTATCAATTAATTGATCAATTCTAAATATTATAAGAATAGCTTTACATCAAAAATTGGTTTTGTGTTGTGAAGATTTATTTTCTCCAAAACAACTCGCTTTGCTGCCGAATGATAGATAGAAACATATGAACTAATAGATACTTCAGAACTGTTTTTAACATATAGTGTGGGTTTTTATTGAATCGTATAATTCCAAAACCAGATAAGTCCATTTTTTAAAATTATTTACAGCTGGTCGATAAAGTTAAAGGTCACACTGGATTAAAAGGGAAATTATTTTTAACGTTTTCAATGTGTTTCACTACTTCTTTTAGAAAACCTTTCACTTAAATATAGTCTAATAGAAAAACTATTCAACAAAAAATAAAAAAAAACTCTGGATATTGGAGCTAGTTATGGAATTAATATAGTTAAGTAGTAAATTCTAGGTTTGATATGAAAAGAAATGAAAAAAACATTATTCTGGGGCATGTTGTCCACTAAGAAAAAGACAAAATTACAAAAAGTTGGCACAATATTCGGGCTGCCTTTATTTCAGACAAAGATATTCATATACATAGAAAACATTAGTTCAGAAAATAGTAAAAATATTACTTTGAGTGCATATTCAAACATAAGAAAAAAATAATAATAGTGCTAAAAATAGTTATATGTTCAGCAAACATTTCACAATAGTTGAAGAAAAATAATAATACAAATCTTATGTTTCATTATATTTAACAAAAAAAAAAGTATTAATATGTTGTTTTTTTAATTAAATTTATTTATTTTTTGTTAAGGTTAAGGATACATTACGAATGATTCAAACCAGTTATATTTGAAAAAATTATAGTTAAATAATCTTTTTTTAATTAAAATTACTTAAATTTGACATACGTTACCATTACGGTAACGTATGTTAACATTTTGGTCACTCACGTTAAATTTGTGGTTCTATTTGTTTAGAAGGAATATGCAATAAAACCTCCTTTTTTTTTCTTATAAATATGCAATGGAAAAGACTTTTATAGCTAGAAATTAAAATTAGGTACAAGCAGTTTGTAGTGTTGTTAAAGTCGCTTAGACTAAAAGCCGTTTCATTTTAAATCTTTAATTAATTTGGCTGTTACAGGAGCTCACACCTACAAAAACATATAATATAAATAATAATATAAAGGTATTTAATATTTTTTTCTTAAAATTCATTTTTTCTAAATCTTTCTCTTAGCCACCATTAAGTATGAACATATTTTTGACATAGGTTACCAGCATTTAAAAATAAATAAATTAATCAATAATAATTTTTTGGTAATGAAGGATTATTGAAAGGGTTTAGACATACTTAACAGATGTTAATACCTTTTTTTTGGGGGGGGGGTTTAAGATTATTATGAACTTTTTAATAAATTGAAAAACAAAAAATGTTAACTTACGTCAAATTTGTTATAAAAAAAACTTTAATTTCTCACATAAAATTCATTACTATTGCTCATCCTGGGAAACCACTATACATTAGCAATGTTTAGTATCCTTTACCTATATATGAAACTTAAACGACAAGCAACTTCTCTTTTCCAACTACTCCAACATTTACAAGCGTTTAAAACTCCTAATAAATTACAAAAAGCCTTAGTTCAGTTATTTATTTCATAGAAGAAACATGACAGTGTCCTACGAAATTCTCGTAATTTTAAGACAAGCAAAAAAAAATTCACAGCCGCCGAAGCAACTCGTAAAATTATTAAATATAAAGGGGTAGGTGTCCTTGAAGAGCGCACGGCGTTGGTTTGAAAAACTTAGAAGTGTAGATACGACGATGGAAAGGAAGAAGGGCTCCGGGTGGCCATTAATGGATATTGAAGCTTCTGAAGTTCTGAAGGAAGCTGTTGAGTCAAATCCGTCAACAAGTACTTGCGAACTTGCCAGGAAGTGTGGTGTGTCAAAAAATACTGTTAGTCACCATCTTCTCTCCATGGGGAAAATGAAAAAGACCTGTAGGCTGGTCCCTCACGAACTTACTCCTTAACAATCAGCAGTCGAACCAAATAAAAGTTTACAGAACTTTATGGGTTTGAACTCCTGCCTCATCCACCGTATAGTCCAGACCTCGCACCTTCGGGTTACTACTTGTTTCGATCCATGGCCCATTTTCTTCAAGGGAAATTTTTTTATAATTTTGCGAAAGTTAAAAATGCTATCCAAGAGTTCTTTGCAACCATCCGAAGGAATGGTATCAGCGGGGCATCGAGCAATTGGCTAGCAGACGGATAATGTCGATAGACAACAATGGATTGTACTTTGAGTATTAATTGTGTTTTATATAAATGAAACAATGATACAAATTATTTTTTTCAAAAATGGACATTTTTTTTAACACACCCCATTACAAAGTTGTAAATATCAATAATGAATTATTTAAATAAAGAAAACAGCATATAGATGACCTCCTTACCTGCGCTCCTCCATCCACCTTTTACATACTAGAACCCAACCCATCAACCTGTACACTCCGGCGCATCGAGCTGCATCCTTCGAGAAATCCTTTATTATCCGTGCTCCCTCTTAATGGAATTCTTTGCCCATCTCAATTCAAGATCCACTCTTACTTCCCCTAAACATCATCTATTTCTTTACTTCCTTTAAATGTCATCTATTTCTTTACCTCCTTAATTTTCAATCTTCCGAGCAAATGTAAAACATGAATATTTATGTAATATACATCATATATTATTCTTAGGGAACAAGTAGTTCCAGAATAAAGTTCATTTTCTTCTTAGTATTCTTTTTTTAAATAAATAGAATGAATTATATAAATTGTATTTTTTTCTTTAACGAGTTAGAGTACTTTAACTATTTTGAAAAAAACATTTAATCAGATTTAAAAAAATAATATAAATGTATAAAATTTGATATTATTAACATTATTATACTTTCAGCCAACAGAGAAGCTATTTGCTATTTATTATAATATAATAAACAGTGAGCTAGTTTACACTAACGAATAATTTATATGTATTTTATGTACTAATTAATGTAAATACACCAACTGATTTGAATTTTCGTTGCGTTTTAATGACTCAATGCGAACGAAACTTGATTGAAAAGTTGTACTTCCATTTCTCCTTGATTTCTGAGCCAAGGTCGCCTTCGGTGCAATTAGCAAGTGATGAAATATCTAAGAAAATTACGTGGTCCTAGAAACGCCCTTTTAAAGAAATTTAACTAGTAATTAAATAAAAGTTGTAAGTAAATATTGAAAATTTTGTGGCCACTAGAAAAAAAAACGGCTGCTGATTGTTGAAAAGCGCTGTATTAGGTTTTAAAACGTATAACGAGGTTGAAGGATAAGCTTCTAAACGAAGGTTGGATTAAAAAAAAAAGTAAAGTTTAAAGCAATCAATAATAATAAGAAAAATCAAGAGAAAGTGCTCTCGAAAGATGAAAGGTTTCAGAGGTTTACCTAATTAGTATAAGGGTCTCTTTTTTTTTCTCTTGCCTCCTACACAACTTAAAAAATGTATATGAACCCTCTTTGAAAATGGCGGGGATGAACTCCTTTGCAAATTTTAGATTCAATGATATGTTTGTTAATTTAAACTTATACGATTCTTAAGGGCTATGATACCAAAGAGATCTAAAAGAAATTTTATACGGCGGATGTCGAAAAGGAATTCGTGAATGAGGTACCGTTCTGAAGTTTGCGATTTTTTTTTTCAGTTGGTGTAAATGGAAAAGGAATTATTCAAATCTTTTAGGCACAGAGTTTAACATGTCCTTTTTACAAGATACTTTTTATAAATTTAAAAAAAAAAAAAAGTAGAGGGACCGAATTAGGTTTTTATGTCTTATGAGTTGCTTAATCAAGGGTATTAGAAATGTAATATAGCATATTAATTATATTTAACATGTTATGTTATTATGTAATTATTAGAAATGGTTCGACTAGTCGGTTAAGCGGACTATTGGACTGCTTTTATGTTCGGCCAATTTGTTCGTTTATATTTTTACGATTAAGAATAGGTTGATCAAAATAAAACAATGGCCTTAATTGATCATATTTTTTTATTTTAAATTCATCTTAACAGTTTTTTATTGATTGCAGATTTTTAAAAGATTATGATATTGACAAAATATAAATCTGATAAATTGTACAATTCTGATTAAAGAACCTACGTAATTTTTTTTTCTAACACAGTTTTGGGCTTTGTATCATAGTTAAAAACACTAATTCATAATTGAAATGCAATATAAGCGGTTGGTACATGAAAATTAAACTGATATTTTAGCAATTTATATGCTTATTTATTTACAATTAACTGTTAAATATTTTGTGTTGTATTCAAATACTCCTTTCCAACCATCCCAACCCTCAGGCTCATTTATTATTTAGTTTCAGGAATGCTCATAATCCATCTCGCAGATTAAAACGGCATTGAAACCGAGACTAATTGTGAATATTTATTTTATTTGAGTTCTGGCTATGGCCAGCCTCTCTTTTCAAGTTCTGTGCGACTGTGCAATAGCGCTTTCTCTCAGCCTCCACTGGATTCTGCTAGTGACGCAGCTGAGATAATAGCGCTGAGAACTCTCTGGTTTTCCTCGGGATAATTGTATATAGAGTATGGTTGCATTAAAGATACTTTTTGTATTATTCTTTCTCAATTTCTGTAAATTAGTTCGAATAATTATTCTATTTCTTTATTTTATATCATTGTCCCTATTGTATGAATGAGTGTATCATATTACTCATCGCCTTTGAGTGAAGCAGCTTGAAATTATTCATTATAAAAAAAAAAAAATAATAAAATAAAATAAAAAAAGGAATATATATATATATATATATATATATATATATATATATATATATATATATATATATATATATATAAAGTATAAAAATAAATCCATAATAATAAGTCCATAAACACGATTTTTTAAAAGTAAACCGCTGACTTTTGCATATTTTTTTATAAAATAAACACTCTGTTACATACCCACCCCTTTGCAAAAAACAGAAGAGGAAATATAAGACAAACAATAACCTGATGCTACAATTACAGACAGCCATAAAGCTAAAAACGAAGCACCACGAAAATTGCCGATGTTACCCGAATTCCACCCGAAATAAATATCGGCATGGCCGTCAAGTCGGCTAATCTCTAATAAATATAATTAAAATAATTACAGTTGAGGAGGATTATAATTTGAAATTAAAACCTATTTTTAATACAAAATACATTTTCAATAATGCTAATAAATCATTCTTTAAATAAACTTTTATTAATAATTTTTATTATATGTCTGTTTATTTTGTTACATGAAAAAGGCTGTATTTGGAGAAAGATAAACACTAAGATCAAAATAGATAGTCTGTGGTAAGCGGTCTTGTACGGAAACATCAGGTTCCTGAGTATCTCGAGGAAAACCAATATAACTTCCTCTGAGGTAGAGAGGTTTATTCTTACCGCCATAGTTCCGTTAGGAAAAATAGCTTTTTTACTTCATTAATATTTTTTTTGTTTATGACTTCATAGAGTTAAAGTAAACAAATATTTAAATAGTGTTAATTGGTAGCTACAAAAGTCTTTGTGCATAAATTAAATTTTATTCAAAACTCAGTATGTTTGCTCATTAGAGTTATTTACATAAAAATGGGCCCATAATTGTTAATAGTATCTATCTTTCTGCCAGGTAATGGATACAACTATTTTTTTTTTTAAACTATTTATTGATGTTTAAAACTGTATACATTATATCATCATTAGCAATATCATCTTATGGCGCTTATGGCCCTTCCAGAACCCTGGCCTCCTTTACAATCCTCTTCCATTCAGATCTATCTCCGGCTGCCTTCTCCATCCTCTCACACCCAGAGTCCAAAGACCGTCCTCTATATCTTCAAGCCAACGAAATCGAGGCCTTCCTCTCCTTCCCTTTCCACCCGAGTTTCCAACATCGTCATAGCTAGTAGGCTCAGCTTCCGTTCTTTGCAAATGCCCTAGCCATCTTATTCTGCCTTTTATTATATTGGCTACAATATCTTGGAGTCTTTAGTTCTTCATTTGTCCTTCTTCGCAAATGATTCAGTTCATATTTAGTTGGACCATATATTTTTCGTAGGATTTTCCTTTCCCACTTGTTTAATACTTTTTCGTCGTATGATGTAAGGGTCCATGACTCAATTACGTACATAACAACCGGCTGAAGGATCGTTCGAAAGACTCTTATTTTGAGAATGCTTGATATATTTCTTCTTTGAAAAATTTTCGTTAGAGACCAACAGTACCTATTTCCTGCTATTATTTCTTCTTTTATACTATTGTTCTCAGTGATTATATAGAACAAATTTGAGGAAAATGATTGCAATGACATATCAATAACATGTAAAGAACTACTTACGAGTAATAGTTCAATAGATGTCCTACATTAGCTTCTCGATCATGCTCTTTTTAGACGCCTCGGAGGATTATCGGGCATTGAGTGAGAGGCAAGTTGGGAAACTAGTGGGTTCGGGTGGGTATGTTGTTTATTATGAAATGAGAGGCATTTTATTTTATTTTAAACCAGGTCTGTTCAAATTGGAATTAAATATCAGGAAAACATTAAAAGAAGTCCATTATTCTCTTTCATCATACACTTTTCTTAGACTGCTGTATTCAAATTTTATCAACTTAGTTAATTATTTTCTTTAAACTTATTATTTAATTTTTTCTTTCTTTAGTGGTACTACAGTCCTCGAAGGACCTTGGTCTTACACCCGGGCTCCTATGCCTTCCAATCAACTTTTTGTTTTGTCTTCTGCTTCATCCTTGCATCTCCAAATCATGTCCTTGGAAATCTTGTTTTCTCCGTCCTCACAATCAACCATCTCAACATCCTTTTCTTTATCCAGCCACCCAAATCTCGCACCTAGTACAGTTTTCTTAAGTCCTCATTTTGTACCTACCACCAGCCATTTACTCAAGATTGTACGTAGGATCTTTCTTTCCAAAGCGTCCAACATTTTTTCATGACAGCAATGACATTTTTTTGGTGAGCACCAATTATTCGCGTATGTGACAATTCCATAACAACCATAAAGCGAACTTAATTTAAAATAGAGGTGAGAAACATGGGGAGCACTTCGAAAAGAGGAACGAAGCATTCAAGGCAAAGCAGTTCATGGTCGGTCTCGAAAGCCGTCAAGAGGGCACTATAAATCAAACAAATAAAAGAGAAGAAATTATAAACTTCTTTCATAATATTACATTACTATATTCGTTATTATTATATTAATTATGAATTTGAAAATTTAATAGGCTTTACAAGCTCCACAGTGACACAAGATTATAAATTAAGTTTATGTTTACGAGTAAAGCACCCTGTATTCTAAATCTATTTTTTTGAGTAAACCTTTTTATTAAGTTGTCAGTCCCACTCAAGTCGTAAGTAGTTTCTGAAAACAATTTTCTTCCGAGAATAAAATTAAAACAGTTGATGGGGAATAAAATACAGGAAAACTAGAGCTCCCGGTAAGTTCCAACTTTTTCGCAAGCCGTAATGATACCTTCCGGCCATTTCAATTAAAGTTACTTTGAGCTTGTAAAATTGTTTTCGTTTCGTTTGATTATAAATGTATCTGAAAAGTAAAACAGAAAAAAAAAAAGATTAAATTTCATTTTTGAAAAATTATAGAGCTCTTTATTATTCTTTAATAACAATTCTTCAATGAATTTAAAATTAAATTAAGTTATGTGCATTCCAAAGATGCTAAACAAATTTTATGTTTTGAGATTAGCTCATTTCTCAATGTATAAATATCAAGATGATACAATATTAACACAAAAACTAATCTTAGCAATTATAGGTGTAAAGAAAATTTAAATTAATTAAAAACGAAAAGATATGTAGTTGGCGTTTATTCTGCTTTTATTTAACTTTATAATCAGAACCGAACCTTGTAAGAATTGAACATTCACACCTTTGCCAGTATAACCACCTTGACATTTACTAATTCTTCTATTTTTCTGTTCTATTGTATTCTCATAAATGTTACAAACGTCACTAGTATAAAAAAAAACATATAGAAATAAATAATTTTTTAATTTTTAAATTTAATCATTAAACATACATATTATAACTATATTAATTAATTAATTATAAACATAATTATATTTTTCAAACACTATTTAAAGAGGCAGTGGTATTAGTACATTCAATAAACAGATTGTAGAGTGCATGAAGTATGTGATGATTTTTGACTTCATAGCTTCGTTAGGGATAGTTAAAAGGTAAACATACTAAATGTCCCTGCCTCTGGGGGGGGGGGGGGGGTGAGCTAATGTTGGGGGAGGGGAGAAGTTTAATTGTTTTGGTTTTTCGATTATATCTCGAACACGGTTGAATCTAGAAAAATATGTATCAAATAAAAATTAAAGCTAATTAAATTTTATATAAAATTAACTCTCTAGAAATTTGTTGTAATTTTAACGGTTCTAGAGAAATACGTTATAGAAAATCGGAGATTTTCGGGAAAAAAACAGTCAAATATTTGCTTCTAGTATTGGGTTGTTTCACATTAAATGCCCGTTTTCAAGGTATAGGGATTTTAGTAAAAATACAATATGAAAACAATATAATTTTATTCGAAGTATTTACCTTCTTTTTCTACACATTTTTCCCAACGTGACAACAACTTTTTTATCCCGGGTTTGAAAAACTCTGAGCTTTGAAGTGAAACAAAATCTGAAAACGCACTTTTGATTTCAGCATCATTTGCAAAAAATTTTCCTCTGCAGAAGTTGTCTAAATTCCTGAAAAGGTGATAATCTGTTGGAGACAAGTCGGGAGAATATGGTGGGTGCGGAAGAACTTCGTACCCCAGCTCTTTCAATTTATGCATGGTAAGTTTTGAAACGTGGGGTCTAGCGTTTTCGTGTAGGAGTATAGGGCCCTTCCGATTCACCAATCCAGGTTGTTTTTTCAATAATTTTTCGTGCATTTGGCCAATTTCATTGCAGTAGGTTGTAGAGGTAATGGTCTCACCTCTAGGCAAAAAGGAATAATGTATGATTCCAGCCATGGACCACCATACTGTAACCATCAATTTTTTCGGGTGCAAATTTGGTTTTGGCATTTGTCCTGGGCTTTCGTCGATGTCTAACCACTGCCCTGACCGACGCTGATTGTCATAAGCAATCCATTTTTCGTCGCAAGTTATTATTCTTTCAAGGAAAGGGTCGGTTTTTTGCCTAGAAAGCAACGAAACGCAGGTCTCAAGACGTTTCAATTGCTGTCGCTCAGTGTGATCGTGAGGTACCCATGTATCGAGCTTTTTCAACAACAGAGACTCGCAAAATCCTCTATGTATTTCAAATATTATAAAATCGGACATTTCATGTGAAACAACCCAATACCTTCCTCAATCGATTCTCAGAAAAAAATGTTAGAATCAAAATTGCAGAGCATTAAACTTACTTTAATTTCATATACACGTTTCTGGCATTTGAAGCAAATGTTTAACAAAAAGAGAGGTGAACATTTTTTTTATTTTTGAAATTATCGATTTTTAATGACGTATTTACAGATGATTCCCAAGTCTATCTCTCCTTCTCCCCTTCAGAGCTATCCACTGCTTTCGCTAAAGTTCAGGAAGATCTGGACAGAATTAGTGCCTGGGCGACTTTAAATAAATTACAACTTGACCAAAAGAAGACTCAGGCCATTCTAATAGGCTCTAGCTCCCTCCTTAATTCCTACTCACAATATCCTCCTTTAACCTTAAATAATCATCCTATCTCTTTCTACTCCTCTGTAAAAAATCCCAGGTTTGTTATTGATCAAAACCTTTCTTGGAAACTTCAGATTGCCCAAATTTCCCGCCGTTCCATAGGCCTTCTCAAATTATTCCACCGAAACCGCTACCTTCAACCCGCAAGCTTTTAGTCTCTTCCTTATTATTCCCTTACATTGACTATGGTTGTCTGGTTTACGGTGGCCTCTCGACGGTTCTCGAGGACGGACTGAAGTGAGTCATGAACTGCTTCGTCAGGTTTGTCTTCGGTAGTCCGAGGCGTTCCCATGTTTCCCACCTCTATTCCCAACTAAATTGGCTCTATCCCACTTTCCGTAAACAATATTTCCATGGAACATTCCTATACCAAATTATCAATACCCTTCAACCTTTTTATATTTACAATAAGCTTCAATTCAGATCTGCAGTCAATCCAATACATACGAGATCCCGTCTTTCTGATCTATATACCCCATCCCATAGAACTTCAACATTCCAACGCTCCTTCCTTTTCCGCTCACCAATACTCTGGAACTCCATCCCTCCACACATCAGACAAGCTAAATCCCTGAAAACATTCAAATATTTATATTTCCAATACCTCCTTCTCATCCAGACTGACGCTTGCTAACTATCTAACTACATAGTCAAAAATTATTATTGCATTGCTGGATTCAGTTCTGGAATAGTTGAGATTCCTTTTAATAAAAATTTAACTTTCCATGAATATAACATTGGGTACTTCTATTGTACATACAAATCATATCATTGTACCAAACGATTTTTCTATATCATTTTATTTTATTTTTTTCTCATTTAATTTCATCTCCTCTAATCTGTAGAATGGTATCTTCTTTTCTTTTTATTTAAATGCCATCTATGTACATAGTGTCATTAATGTATTATTGTTTTTCTTTTCTTTTGTACCTCATTATGTCTCTAACCAGATTTAATTTAGTTATACCTGCACTTATCTGTTATTCCTAAGGGGCTTTGTCCCAGAATAAAATTATTTTTCTATTCTATTCTATTCTATATCTCGAAAACCGTTGGAATTTCGTCAAATAGGTGTATAATTAATTTTATAGGAAATTCAATTACCTTTAATTTTGATTTGTATCATATTTTTTTTAGAATCAACAGTTTTCGAGATATAATTCAAAAATACAAAATTGGGACCTTCTACCTCCCTTCCAACCCCTAGCAAACCCCCAGGGGCGGTGACATTTAGTATATTTACCTTTTGACTACTCCTGACGAATCTGTGAAGTAAAAAATTACCGCATATTTCGTGCACTCTACACCCCTCATTTCAGCAATCTTTGACTGGTGTTTCACTTCTTTGCGAAGATACGTTTGTCGGTTCTTTTATAGCTTCGAAACTAATTGTTGGATCCCAAATTTATTTTTTTCTTCTGAATGCTCGTTAAATTTACTATAAGAACCTATATAATATGTTTTGATCATGTCCTATTAAATATCCATACCGGCACGCTAAAAACCGCTTACTGTTTTGAAATCTATTTTTTTGGGGGCATATTTTTCACTATAACTATTAGCCCGTCCTTATATTTTTTTTTTTAACTAAAATTTACTATCAGGCCATGTATATGAAATTTTGATTATATTTCAGAACGGACAAATAGTTTTGGAGTTATAGAGAAAAATATCCCACAAAAACATGGGTTTCAAAACAGTAAGCGGTTACTACTGGTTTGATAATAATGTTGTGTTACAAATATGTAGTGTAAAAATTCTATATATATTTTGAAAAATTATTTAGTTGCTTAACAATGAGTAGTGATTAAACGAAGAAGAAGGTGCTGATATAGAATACAGTGAAGAAGATGAGAAAGGAGTTTTGGCTAGAAGAAGCACTTTGAGTTGGGGGTCCAGTCGAGAATCATATTAGATTTAAATATTTGGTGTGGTAGTATAATCATTTAATATATACAATATATTGAATATGTACATTATCTTTTTGATGTTTTAGTTTCGTTTGTACTCTATATATATGTAATAATTTGAAAAACATCCCTCAGATATTTTATATACCAACATAACAAATATATTTTATTTAGATACTCTATCTAATTATTATTTACAATTTTATTTGTTATATATTGATTGCAATTATTTCAATATAGAAATATATAGAAATAAATGTATATACTTATGTATTAATATAATTTTCTGCTTCAGGGTTAGTTAGGGAAAATATAAAAGGTAAAATTATTTCTGATATTTTTGCGAAGTCCTGTTGTTGACGACAATAATGGAAAAGTCCTGTTATTATAATTTTAGAATGGAAATTTTGAAATTAAATCAATCCCATGATAGAAGAGACGTAATGAGCCTCAAGGCATTTAGAATGTAAATAGCCCCAGCTAACGAACAGGATCCTACACTTTGAATAAGTTCCCAGAATCTCTTGTTGAAGGCATTGAATTTTCAACTGGGTGCCTTTAAAATTTAAGCTTTTGCTTATGACTAAATACCCGAGCACTTGAAGAAGTTTATTTAAAGAATTCATTACTTTACGATACCATAATTATTGTGAGAATAATTATATTTAATGATAATCGTGTTGTCTTACAGCCAAATCTCACCGCAGTCAATACACAATAAGGTAGAACATTTAACGTCAGGTAAAGATTGCAGAATATTTCTTCTTTTTTTTTTATTGACAAGAACATAACTGAAGATACCGCATACTTTGCAAGGCTTTACAACTTTCAATAGACAGCGTTTAACTTGGGGAACAGATAAATATTCGAACATCTAACGCATCCAATCCTTCAAATTCATATTCCTGAAATAACTAACGCCCCTTACTAATAACTCCAACAAAATTTTACAAAATGACCTTACATAGATACATATATAAACGCCCTCTTGCAGTTTCAACCGCCAGTCATCCCGTATATTTTCAGCTGCTCTCGAATTCTGGATGTGAATGATGGCCCGAGCGTCTGCTGCCACACCGTCCATCGGCTACGTTGGGAGTCTGTAACCCATCCGTAGCGCGTCCCCAGGTGGCGGATAGGGGAATGCCCGCTAGATATAGAGGGCAGGAGGGAAATAAAATACCTCTCGCGGACCAAACAGACTAGGGGAAGGAACCCCGAAATATAAACCAAATATGGCGAGTCAGAATCTGATGAACCTTACGGTGCAGGGAGTAGGATCCCCAGTACCGGCGTCTGTCAGGGGCGAGAAAGTGGGCTCCGAGACGTCGTTATCAAGCAACCGCAGTGCTACAGTAGTGGCCCACTTGGCTACTGTCGCATCTAACACTTCAAGTGAAGATAAGAGATCAGAATTGTGGACTTTGATGAGAGAAAAAATTTGTAGTCTTCACAAAGTTGTTAAAAAAAAGAAGACTACTTCACTGACGGTTAAAGCGTACGTGAGTGCGATCCATGCGCTTTACGACAGTATGTCTAGACTCAACGAAAAACATGTAAAGTCAGCTGTTAGTCATACTGTCGGTATCCAGACCTCGACAGAAAAGACTCCAGGTCCTCAAAACAACAGTAAGAGGAACAAGAGAAAGAAGAAGAAAAAACCAAAGTCCAGTAATAAAGGGACAATAGAGGACAAAGAACCAAATAAACATCCTGATGACCAATGGCATACGGTAAAAAAAAAAGGAGAGAAAAAATAACAAGGAGAGACGTCCAAGACCTCCTCGTCCCGACGCGTTGATGGTGACGGCAAAAGAAGGCTCGTCGTACGCAGACATACTGCGCACGATCAAAAATGACCCTGATCTTCAGGACTTAGGGGAAAATGTAGAAAAAATAAAAAAGTGTGCTGCAGGTAACCTCCTTCTGGTATTAGCTCCAAAGGCGCAGAACAAGACGGAACAACTGCGCATGGCGATAGCAGAGAAAGTGCTTGACAAAGCAGAGGTCAGTAGCAAGAGGGACTCAGTAGCAATCGAAATGAGGGATTTAGACGAACTGACTGTGGCAGAAGAGGTGCACAAAGCAATCCAAAAGCATGTAGAGGGGGCGGAGAATATTGATATATCCGTTGTTAAATCTATTCGCAAGGCTTATGGAGGCACTTTGACTGCAGTAGTAGTTTTGCCCACGGTTCTAGCTAGAAAAGCCATTGGAAAGGGACACATTCGAGTTGGATGGATAAACAGCCGTGTGAGGGAGAAGATTTCCCCCCAAAGATGCTTTCGATGCCTAGGATATGGGCACTTGGCCCGCCACTGCAAGGGACCTGACCGAACAAAAAATTGTTTGCGATGTGGTGAAGAAGGGCATCAAGCCAAGGAGTGCACTAGGGAGCAAAGATGTCTCCTATGTACTGAAGGAGGAAATCGCAAACACACAACTGGGAGTTTTGGTTGCCCATTTTATAGAAAAGCGGTTGAGGCTGTAGCTAAGCATCGTAAATGAAGTTTCTACAGCTAAATCTTAATCATTGCGAAGCTGCCCAGGACCTATGCTGGCAAACAATACGAGAGAAGAACATCGACATTGCTGTGCTTTGCGAGCAGTATAGGAACGTCGATGGATCTCGCAACTGGATGACGGATGATGATAGCCGCGCAGCTATTTGGGTTAAAAAGGGCCACTTCATTCAAGAAACTCAGTCGAAGAAAACAAAAAATTTCGTTTGGGTGAAAGTGGATAATATCTACATATGCAGTGTTTACGCACCACCGAGTGCCTCTCAAGTGGAATTTGAAGTTCTCCTTGATAGAATTACTCAAGAACTTCGAGGTCGTCATCCTCTTATCATCGCAGGGGACTTTAACGCATGGGCTATTGAATGGGGAAGTAGGGAGACCAATAAGAGGGGCGAATGTCTTTTAGACACATTCGCAGCACTCGATGTTGTGCTCCTCAACACAGGCTCAAGTCCAACGTTCTCAAGAAATGGCAATACCTCAATCATTGATCTGACTTATGCAAGTGCAAACTTTGCGCATGGTAACACCAACTGGCATGTGAGTGACCACTATACTCACAGTGACCATCAAGCTATCATCTTTGAAGTCACCAACCATTGTGTCAATAGGAAAAAGTTTTAACGACAGCCACCAGTGTGGAACCATCGATCCTTTGATAGGGATTCCTTTATAGCAATGATGCAGGAAAAAGTTGAACTTACAGGACTTGCCGAAGAGAAAGTTTCACAACTAATGAAGCTTATTTCTAAGGCATGTGATGCATCAATGACGAAGACCTCGAAGAGAAACCAGCAGATGGCAGTTTACTGGTGGAACGAGGATATAGCAAATCTTCGGCGAGTATGCTTGCGCACTAGGAGGTTAGCTCAGCGTGCAAGAGGTCGACAAACGTATGAGTTCCGAAAGCAAGACTATAAGGATGCAAAAAGAAACCTTGTAAAAGCAATTAAGGAGAGTAAGCGCAACAGCTGGAAAAAGTTGTGTGATGAAGTGGACGAAGATCCATGGGGCAGACCCTATAAAACTGTTATGGCCAGACTAAAAAGATCATGTCTGTCACCACCGAGCTCTCCGGAATTGTTAGAAAACATAGTTGCGGCTTTATTTCCGAGCAGACCAGAAGTTGTCTTTCATAGCAACCAGCTTCTATATCAAGAAGTGCAAGAAATAACCCAGGAAGAACTAGAGCTTGCTTGCATTAAAATAAAGGATTCAAAGGCGCCAGGTCCGGATAACATCCCAAATGTTGCCTTGAAAGTGGCAATCAAGTCAAGGCCTGAACTTTTCCTGGAGGTATATAATACTTGTATCCGTGAAGGAATCTTCCCAACCCAGTGGAAGAAGCAGCGCCTCGAACTTCTGCCAAAGGGTAAAGGACCACCAAACGATCCAACTTCTTATCGCCCGATTTGTCTTTTGGACACTGCGGGAAAGATACTGGAAAGGGTTCTGAGTGGCAGAATAGCTGATTACAGTGAAGGAGCTAGAGGGCTATCTGATTACCAGTACGGATTTAGAAAAGGGAGATCGACGATCGACGCAATCGATTTTGTGGTCAAGTCTGCTCGAGAAGCCATCGCTGGAAAAAGGTGGAGGAGAGGTGGAAAAAGGTACTGCGCCATTATCACGTTAGACATAAGGAATGCATTCAATTCAGCACGATGGGATTGCATTCTGGAGGGATTGCGAAGGATGGAAGTTCCACAATACCTTATGAGAATTATCGAGAGTTATTTCTCCGATAGAGTACTGAGGTATGATACTGATGCTGGACTAAAAACCTACAAAATCACAAGTGGCGTTCCTCAGGGCTCCGTTTTAGGGCCTCTCTTGTGGAATGTGATGTATGATGCAGTGCTAAGACTACCCATGGAGGTAGGGACAGTTACTTTGGGTTTCGCGGACGATCTTGCAATCATATCTTGTGGAAAACTGCTAGAGGAAATTGTCTACAGTGCTAACACAGCTGTAGCCACAATACGCCAGTGGCTCTCATCAGTAGGTCTCCAGCTTGCTGATCATAAAACCGAGGCAGTTCTCGTTACAAGCAGGAAAGTAAGAGAAACAATCACCCTGACCGTTGGAGATTATAATATTTCCTCTCAACCATCTATTAGATATCTTGGGGTGCAGATCGACGCCAGACTAAGATTTGACGAACATCTGCAAATAATTAGCAAAAAAGCAGCCCAAGTAACGAATGTACTTGCTAGAATCATGCCGAATATGGGTGGCCCCAGACAAAGCAGAAGAAAACTTCTAGCTAGTGTGGCTAGCTCTGCTCTTTTATACGCCGCACCGATCTGGACAACCGCATTCCTAGTGCAGTCATACGCCCGAAAGGTCAATAGCGTATACCGAAGAAGTGCCATTCGTGTCACTAGAGCATTTCGCACTGTTTCATATGATGCAGTGTTTGTTATAGCTGACATGCCGCCCATTGACCTTCTGGCGGATGAACGCAATCGGATCTATCGCCGAAAACGAGAGGAACCGGGTGCTTATTGGCCCTCAATCACCAAGGAAGAGAGAAATAACACTCTACAAAGATGGCAAAGACGCTGGGATTCATCATCTTCTGGAAGATGGACCCACCGTTTGATACCAGATATTGTGACATGGATAGCCCGGAAACATGGGGAGGTTGATCATTACCTCACCCAATTGCTTACTGGACATGGGGGTTTCAGGGCCTATCTGTTTCGGTTCAAACTTGACAATGAATCGTCTTGCCCCAATTGCACAAACCTTGAGGAAACTGTAGAGCATGTATTCTTCCATTGCCCCAAATTTGCAAATGAGAGAGAAGATCTAGCCAGGACTCTGGGCCATCAGTTGGTGCCAGAAAACCTGGTTAGCCAGATGACTTCTGCCGATGAAAACTGGAATGCTGTTGCAAATTACGCAGCTTACATCTGCAGAAAGCTACGTAAACAGGAGCGGGAAAGACGAGGCCTCCTAGTGCCTCAATAATTAGCAGTAGAAAATATAAAGTAGGCAAATAGCCAGTCCGCCCCCCGTGAAGTAATGCTTGACAGCAGTTCCGCGGGGTGGTGAAGAAGAATAGGGAGGTGGTTTTTAGTGAGTAAGAATCTCACACTGTTGTGGTCTCTCACACGGCCCACTTCGTCTTATGCAAGATTTTTTTCCTCCTCCCATTACAAAAAAAAAAAAAAAAAAAAAAAAAAAAAAAAAACACCGTCCATCGAAGCCTCAGACTACCAACCCTTCTAGGCCTAAATAAACGTTGAGGAGTTTTCTTACTATTTCATTGGTCTTACTATATCCAGCCCAACGGAGTCTTTTAATCTTTATCAGTCTTACCACATCAACATCTCTACACAGTTTCATGACCTCTGTGTTGGATCATTGCCTCCTCGAGTTACTGGAAAGTATTGGTCCAAATATTCTCCGCAGTGGTCTGATTTTGAATCTCATTAGGGTAAGCTCTTGTTTTTTAGTTATGTTCCAACACTCTGAAGCGTATGTTAAGACTGAAGTTTGAGAGTTTTATATTGTCTGGGTTTTGTGGTATGGGACAGGGCTTTACTTTTTAAATGCTTCTGCAACCCGAAGAAACATTTGCCACCATTAATCTTCTTTGGATTTCCTATTGAATTTCATTATTCGAAATCACCTGAGAAACATAATGACCCGAATGAAACATACTCTTCTAATTTTCAAAATTTCATCAAAAAATACTTTCTTGTCATCCAAATCCACTAGCGCCATCTATATCAACTTTCCTCATCCTTACAAACCTCCTCGCGGGTTGAAAAGGCAGTGGCCTCGCGATCTTTGACGTGGAGTCCTGGCAATGACTCATGCCCTAAAGTCAATGGCTTCTAAGCAAGTATACAATGGTAGCACTTCAATAAAATATCAATATTAAAGGGTCTCTAGGCCATCTTTTTTTCATAGTACTAGGAAGATTATCAGAATTTAAAGTAGGTAGACTGGTGGTTTGGAATGGGTACGGAGATTATCATGGAAGGATGGGAATCCTGTTCGAGCCGAATCAGCAATAAATAGGGCAATAGATCATAGATAACAACTTTATAAGTCAATTAGTAAGGATTGGATGTTGAATGGCATTGTGGAGCCCAAGCTCAATTCCGTACATGAAAATACATTTGATTATAGTCATGTAAATGAACAAGTTATAGTATCATAGAAATATCATTATTGTTAGTTAATGTTGATGTAGTAAAACGAAGAACAAATTCTTCTTCGAGTGCTTTCTTCTATCGAAGATGAGCAACGAATTTGGTGAATTCTTCTCTCTTTTCGGTCATCCACAGCAAAACATTTATGCTAAAGCCTTTTCATTCTCGAATGGTATTGAGGAAGGAGCAATGTTTTGTCCTGATACGCGTTTACTTTCGATTTTACCAAATATTCACTAGAAATTCATATATATGACCGAAATATCCGGTTTTTACTTTTTTATTATTCCATAGAGCTCACGTTTTCTGCTATTTTTGGTTCAGAACTTCCAAATGTATGGTTTGGGCAGTCTAAGATATCCGTAAAATTCGTTGAAACGACTATTCAATATATTTCAAATGCCACACGCCTGTTAAACTGCTAACATTAAGCGTTCACTACAAGCTGCAACTCTAATAGTTATATTGGACAGATTTTAGCTCTTTTAATTTACAAAATTTAGTATGCATATCATCCTAGTTATATAATTGATTCGTTAGTAATTAAAACTTAAAGAGATTGTTCAGTGGATGTTGTAATAGTTGAATAAAACCTGCCACACAAATACGACATAGACAATTAAAATTAGAAACGTTATGTAGTATGATTATGAAATACAAAAGAAATAGAGAATTATCACGTGGTATAAAGACGGAAGTATTTTAAATACATATATTTGTATTTAGCATTTTTATAATACAGATTAAACGATATATCATAAGATATGACAAATATTTGAAAGAAAAAATATTGATAATATAGGGAATGTCATAAAAAAATATATATATTTTGATACATAATGTATTTATACCTGTAAAAAAATAAGATCTTTGCTAATTTTGTAAATAATCAAAAATTTGAAAAGATTGAAAAATTAAAGATTCGATTATCAAATGTATTGTAAATCTGAAAAATGTATTCACGAGGGTATTTAGATTATGGTGGCAATATTCATATACGTATATATTAAATAAATATATCTGCATTTATTGATCAAAGCTAATATTTTTTATACACATATATTTTTTCTAATAATGTTAGTTATATTACACCTTCGGTTCAACCTGAAGGCCAAAATCTTCACTAAAACTACTAAGTTGTTGTTTTTTTTTTTTGTTTTTTTTTCTAATAACAATTTATTGAAATTTACAACTGTACAAAATTTATACATCAAGTAAATGTGCTGTTAACTATTACAATAACGTGACAAAACTTGAAAAGAACAACTCATCAGTAGAACTTTAATTAAATTTCTACACTAGAAGGTCTCTGGGCCAACTTCTTTTCAGACGCCTCGGAGGATTATCAGGAATGGTGTGGGAAGCAAGTTGAGAAATTAGGGGATTTGAGTGGTTATGGAGCTTACTATGAAAGGATAGATATCTGGTTTGGACTAAATCTGCAACATATGGAACATTAAGATCTTTATGGATAAGTTTATTGGTGACAAAGTAAGGTGCATTGAGGATATTTCGAAGGATTTTGGATTGTGAGGATTGGATACGAGATGAATTGGATGGTTTAGTGGAGCCCATGCCCATGACCTGCTATAACAAATAAAATAAATCTATTCTTCAAGTCTAAGTAAAAGATTTTTATATTATTCTGAATTCTATTTTCAACCCAACCAATCATTACAATAATTTATTGCATAGAGAAACTGTTTGGTTATCAATATTCAAAAAGCGCTCTTTATATAAGAAAAAGAATAGGCAAGACAGTCAAGAGAATGAATCCCCACTGAATTCCAAGTAGTTCCATGCGCATTAATGATTTCACAATTCTCAGGCTTTGGTCTACAACAATAGGTGATACTAAAGACATTTTCTTAGACTTCTTGAAATCTTTAATTGAAAAGAACATCAATAAATGTTTAAAGAATAATAAATAAAATTAGTGGATTATTTAATTTTTTATGAAGTGTAAACCGAAATAGAAGGAGTATGAATTATTCAGTACCTAATAGAATATTTAAATAGACCAACATTTGAAACTGAATTTAAATATAATTGTTAAACAAACTACTTAATAAATATTTCCAAAACAGAATATGAATCTGTATAAACATTTAATGTCAAATAAACAGTTATAACATGAAAAAATAATACTTAAAAATGGGTAATAAAAAATTAATATAATAATAGACTATCTACATTCAGCACTCTTACTAATTAAGTATATATTTATTTGTGCCATTCTCAACCCTTAATCACCGCTTAAAAATTATGAAAAAAGTTTACATAACTATTATGTAAAACATATAAAATTTAATTAACCCTATGAATTAATCTTTAATGAATTAAGATCAAAACTCATTATCAAGACAAAATTTAAACTAATGTATTAATTAATAAAACAATAACATTTATTGCCTTTCCAGATCTGGCATTGTTTGCAGAAACTTGAAACCACCTTGAAAGAAATAGCCGAGACAACGGGACTACAGATCTCGTATGAAAGACAGAAATTATGACGACAGATGACAACTATAGCAAGAAATTAGTGGACACAAAATATGTGCAATTAAAAGTAACCTAAAAGTTAAAATACCTAGGAGAGACAATATGTAGCAACGGAAAGGATAGGGCATCCATAGAAGAAAGAACCAAACTGAAAATACTGAACTTCTCCCCTGGAAACATCTAAAACAAGAAAAATTTGTTCGTTAGTAAGGCCAGTGATGCTGTACGGTATGGAAAAAACCAGCTTTCCGAGCCTGGAGATAGACTTTAAGATTGAGAGGAAAATTCTGGGGAGGATTTATAAACCCGAAATAACGCATGTATAGGCTTAAATCCAATAAAGAAATATAAAGGAATTAGGAAGATATGGAAACAGTCATCAGGATAAGGAAACTGAGGTACTATGGGCACATGATTAGAATGAACTATGAGAGACTACACAATAAAATTTTCAGCGAAGTCTGTAGCTATAAATATATAGTACAAAAGAATGAGAAACTGGACAGACTAAACATTACAGAAAGGGGAAAACTAATAGAAGTTAGGGTTCTTGTGGAAAAGAGTGAGAGAAGAGGGAGAAAATGGACTAAGTAAGAGCGAGAGGAACTGTCTAAGAAATGAAAGAGTATTGGAGTAGAAGGAAGGTAAGTGCGAAAAAAGGTAAGTGATATTCGCGTGGTTCTTACAGGTCTCATTCGTAGAACTTCTTCAGGGCCACCGAACCACACTTGTGAGGAGGCGAATGATGACTGATGTGACGTTGGCACGTATTGAAGAATTACTTCTTAGACGTATTGTTCCTCTTTGACTGCATCCCTGATCTTCTTCTTCCCCATTCATCACGACAGTCAACTATACTTTTATCATCATAAACCATATAAAATAGAATTATTTTTTCTTTCAGAAATCGGTTTAACTTTCTTAGAGCTTCAGTAAAAGAATAACTATAACAAATTACAAAATATGACTGTGTTTAAAAATTATATAGATTTCATCATAAACTGTTTATTTTGCCACGTTTTTCCCTTGTACTCTTCAAATTTGTCATTACCATATCGATTTTATCATTCTGCTCATTAATTTGCAATCACTAGCCTTTAACACAAATGAATTAATAATTTCATATATTACTAAATAAATAACCGAAATACATATCAAAAGACATATAAGCTGATCAGTGTTTTTAGAGAAATTACAGAGTTAATAATAACTTTAAGCGTGAGGGAGAGATTTTGTTTTCATACAAGCGGAGTTATAAGTAGCACTGACGGAATAAAACTTCCCACTCACTGAACTTTTGTGCCTCCGGTTTAAACACTCGACTTAGGTAATATGGTAAAAACATGATTGAGGATTAAATACCAAGTTGCCTAAGTGATCAGTTTATATAAAACTAGCATCGCCCGCTCTCATAAGTAAAGAACTTGAACCATTGAAAACTAACAGTTGAAGATTTATTCGTCTATCGATTAAAATATTTTATTGAAGGATGGAATTGAGTATTATTTCGTCAATATTTTCACGCATTGCAGTCATTTTTGACCTATCTAATTAATAATAAATTCATACTCTATATACAATACTGACATATTCACGGAGTCCGAATGAAGCCTATTCCCCCACTTATTGGGAGTCAAGGCCAGATCCAAAGAGATCTCAGCGCTGCTCTCTCAGCTGCATCACTGTTAATATCCAATGGAGCCTGAGATGGAGCGTTATAGGGATGTTTAAAGCTGGACAGGTATTGATCCAGAGTTTTAGGACAATTGAATAGATTTTGATGAAATTTCGAGAATTTTGAAGGAATTATATAATTGGCCTAAATTATTATAATTTAGTCTTCAACCAGTCACTATGCCAAAAGTCGGTCTTCATGTGCGAATAATACGGATTACTGATTTTATATTAATTAACATTTATTCTTGCGTTGGTGATCTTGATGTATATTTATAGGTTCCTTCATAGATTCAAAGAGAGATTATTCAAGATACGGGGTGTCCCGAATTTAAATGGCAAAACTTCAGGAACTTATAGGGGACCGAAAAACTAAGACAAAAAGTCCTTTAGAGATTTGCTCGTTTTTGCTTAGTTTTAGAGAATATCGCAAAAAAAAAAAAAAAAAAAAAAAACGAAACAAAAATGTTACAGGTAGCGATTATCACCTTACAAAGTTCGTCAGGCTAGGCAGTGAGATATGTAAACACTTAATATTATCCTTTACATTATTTTATTTGTTTACATTTTGGTTTCCTTCTAGGATTGTAATTCCTAAATCAGTCTTCAGTCAGTTACTCAGATATTTTTTAGTGAATAGCATCAGCCACAATGCCGCATAAATATTCTAATGCTGAATACGCTGTTATGATTTTTGTGTATGGTTTCTGTAACGGTAATGCTTTAGAAGCGGTGCGGGAGTATGCGCGCCGATTTCCAAATGGAAGAGTGCCTAATCGACGAGTCTTTTCGTTAACTTTTAATAGACTACGGGAGACTAGGTCATTCTTAATAAGTAATGAAGGCGACCAATTCCAGGCAGCAATAAGAGCAGATAATCGGAGAAGAAATTGTGTCAAACGCCACTTTGATTACAAGCCTGAGACTAGCATCCGAAGAGCATCTGCTGCAGTAGCAATATCGCGGCAAGCAATATGGCGAACTTTGAAAGGTGATAATCGCTACCCATACCATCTTCAAAAAGTTCAGAATTTCTTACCTCAAGATTATGTCAAGAGATTAAATTTTAGTAACTGGTTTCTTGACAAAATTCGCGATGATAATTTATTTCCATTAAAAATTATATGGACCAAATATCATCAGAACAATGTTTAGCTGCAATTTATCAAGTGAGTGCTAGATGCAATGCTTACATTGGTGCAAGAGGACAACATTTGGAGCAACATTTACATTAAAAAGAACATATTTACAAAATATTGTTTGCCTCTTTTTTATTTAACGACTTTAAGATTTTTTTTTTTGCTTAGGGAATCAAGGCACCATAGCGCGTGATGAGGTCTTTGAACAATTAAAATTTGTATCGAATTAAAATATTAAAAAAACAAAAAACATAATTAGACTAATCCATTCAGAACCAGTGTGGTAAATTAATTCTCGTAATTGGATAATTATACATTCCTTTATTTTAAAACATATATAGTTTTTCCCTCGTTATCTTTAGCATCATTGTAATTATTGCTTCATTACATTATGAATATAGCGCCGAGTATATAGGTCCTGACGTTAACACGCACTGGCTGAGAACTTGTATTGGTGCTATTGTTCCGAACTGGTTGTGACAGCTTAAATTCAGGGCTCCCCATGACACTGTGTATGGCGAAATAGCATATGTTTAATCCTGCAATATTGCTTATACTGGAGCAGTTTAGTAACCGGTATTCGAAAGCCTTAAAGAAGAATAATGTGTCAATATAGTAAATTTAAAAAATGGAAAAACAAATTGGGCATCAAGCATTGCAATATATTAGATTTAATTTTTTATTATATTAATTATTTTATTTTATAAAATAAACACATTTCCCCTAGAGTATCAAACCACACAACACAAATCCAGATTTTACGTATAATAATTACAAAATTTATAAAAACAGTATAAATACATCACGACCGGAAAGCAGCTAATGAATATTTCTTTCTCATTTAATCTCTTTTCTCATTAATTGTCGAATCCATCAAATTGCTTGGTCCATCAAGACTATTTTTTGTGGTGCGGCCTGGCCATACATTTCACACCTTAGCGACCGCACCTTAATCCTTCATTCTTCTGGATGGTGAGCCCGGTCCAGCCCTCCTGGTCCACAGCATTCGTTCGGTCCTGCTCTAGACAAAAGGAAGTGCCCACCACTTCCTTCCACCCGTAGATAAATTCCCTAAAGTGGGGATCTTATCCTATTGGTTATCTTCTTGTATGAGTCAGGGGTAGTCCGCTTCGACGAGGGCGAAGAATCCGGTTTTCCTTGACAACCTGGCACGGTGTCTTTCCATCTCAGTGCAGGGTAACACTACATGTTCAGCTGTTTCTGGAATCCACAAGTCGGGCACCGGGGGTCGATTGTCCATCGAGACTATAAGCAACACTTTAATTAGGGGTGGGAGGGTATTTATCGTGCGAATCCCCTCGAAATGTTTACAAATCCAAACTTTCATCTCACAGGAAACTTTCTCATTCTAATCACCATAACTAACCATTCCTAACCACCCCTATACATTCCTAACCATCTTTAACCACTCTAACCATTCCTAACAATCCCTAACCATTTCTAATCATCTTTAACCATTCTAACCATTCCTAACCATCTTTAACCACTCCTAACCCTCCCCATCCATATCTCTAACCTTCCCATCCATCACTAACCAACCCTTCGAAATGTTTGCACGTCCAAACATTCTTCTTACAAGACATTTTCTTTATCTCCGTCTTAAAACCCTCCTATGCCTCAGCTAGCATCTATGGAGTTTATGAAATTTCCCAACGTTCAGTTTTATTTATTTATTTTTTTTTAATTTCACGCGAACTACAGTTTTTTTCATGCTAATATATGCAGAAAGAAATTTCAATTTCTATAGCAACAACAATTTTTTTTCTGCTACTATTTAATAATGAAAACATTATTCAATCAAAATGAGCTGTTCGTTGTGTTACTTTATCCACTAGTGGGTGAAAAGTTCCCATTATTGTCACTTTATCCACAATAATAACTCAAGGGAGGGAAATGATAATTCTACAGCATTATCTAATTTACAATTGTTGTAAGTATCTTCCGTTGCATCTTCTATTCCATGCATTCAGGAAGCCTTTCCAGCTGCTTGGCAATCCTCGATCAATTTGCTACCATACATCACCACTTGTCGAACACAAGCCACATTATTTTCTGTTTTCCAGGATACATTCCAGTTATAAGTTATTATTTAACGACTAGTAAGTTGCGTTTCGGACTAGATATTTAATTTCTTCTTCTATTTTTTTTATTTTTCATACTAAATTGTTAACCCTTTTCAAACTGTGCTCTTCTTAACTAAGGATTATTTTTATCAGGCTTTTTAAGTCTCTATTCTTAAATGGAGTGAGCTTCGGGTTTTCACAGCGATGAAATCATTTAATTATAAATTCATCCTCTTTCTATTAAGATCATTTCTGGACCTGTGTTTTTTTATAACTGTTGATACAGGATTCTCCGCAAAACTTATTGGACTTATCAGAATGACCTATTTATTTATTTAAATTTTTTTTTAATGTTTATTACTGATAAAATATTTTTTAAAAAATACTTACAAAGATTCACAGTTAAAGTATTTATACATTTTCAAATTTAAATTTAATAAAGTAGAGAACAAAACACCTTTGAATTAGTACATTTTTTTTCTCAATATTTCAAGCTTAACACTCTTTGTTATTCATTTGATTAAAATATTATCTAAGTTGGTTTTATAGTAAATTTTATAATAATTTTAATCCTAATAAAAATAATTTAAATAACGTTTAATTGTGTATTAATTACAATAAATAGATACTCATTTTATTAAAATAGGAACAAAAAAAAATTTAATCACGATTCTGGTGTTTAATAGACTGTTTTTTTTTTTACATTATAACAGTTATTTAAACAAAGTCACGTAAGTAAAGTCTATTTTTAAATTAGCATTAAGAAAGAAAAAACATTTAAGATGTAATTTTTAAAGTTTACAGTAATTTAATTCATTATATTTTCTAATATTATTTTTATTAATTTTCTAATTTATTTTTTTAAATTTCCATTGCTATCCTGTACAGAGTAAATTTTCTAATTTTGTATATAAAATATCATAAAAAAAAAAAAAGTATCTAGATGGCAGAGACTATCAATCACTTCGAGTTATTTATATGTATATATTTTATTTTTTTTAAATTTTCTACTGTATACAATAAAACAAAAATAGATTTAGTAAATGGGAAGATAATGCTCAAAATGACGTCAATTGCTTGTAAAGCAACTACGTCATACAATTTTTATATAAGAAGGTCTCAAGGCCATCTTCTTTTCAGGCGCCTCAGAAGGTAATCTAGAATAGAATGGGAAGCAAGTTGAGATACTAGCGAATTGGAACGATTATGGAGTTTACCACTAAAGGAAAGGCATCTGTCTAGGGCAAAATCAGCATCATATGGTACATTAGGATCTTTATGAATAAGTTTGTTAGTGACAAAGTAAGGAGCATTGATGATTTTTCAAAGGATTTTGGATAGTAAGGATTCGATACAAGAATTGGATGGTTTAGTGGAGCCCCAGAACTCAACTCCTTTTGTCCAAATGGTTCTAATTACTGTTATGTAAATGATTCTGTTGTAATTAATCGGAAGGTTTGAAAGTTTCTCGTTTTGGTTTGGGAGATCAGTATTTTATACTTGATTAGAATTCAGAAAAGAAAATAGTTTCCTATTGTTGAAGAAAATAAGATTAAAATTGTTCTAGAAAAAAAAAAAAAAAAAAAAAAGATCAAAGCTCCCAATTAATTAAAAAAGACTCATATACATGACTGTGATCAGACCTATTTGGACGTACGGAATAGAGCTTTGGGGCTCCACTGGACAATCCAATTCATCTCGTATCCAATCCAAAATCCTTCGAAAAATCCTCAATGCTCCTCACTTTGTCACCAATAAACTTATCCATAAAGATCTTAATGTTCCATATGTTTCTGATTTAGCCCAAACCAGATACCTATCCTTCCATAGTAAGCACCATAACCACTCCAATCCACTAGTCCCCCAACTTGCTGCCCTCTCCATTCCCGATAATTCTCCGAGGCGTCTGAAAAGAACATGGCCTAGAGACCTTCTAATGTAAAATTATTATTGGAGTGCTACTGATGAATACATATTTTGTACATTTGGAAAAAATAAAAATAATTGTAAAAAAAATCTAAAAACGGAATCTTATACAATACTGATGCATTGACTTAATCTTCCAACGTGTTTTATCAAAGGATTGATTCGATGCACTAACTAATTCAAATCAGATTTTTTTTTTTAATGTCTTTCTTTATTTTTATTAGGAAAATACAGGAATTCCTGAGGTCAAAAATCTTTGAACTTGGTTTAAGTCATCGGACCGAAATTGGAACGATATTGAATACCTTATGTTCTCGTTCGTTTCGCAATTCCTGTCGAAACAGTTACTAGCTCCATATATAGCTTACAGCCAAGATTTGAGTTCGCATCTGTGTCAAGGTTATGTCTAAGCTGAATATCGGAAAAAGTAAAGAAATATAATACTATTACAGAAGTGTCCCTCCTTTCGTTTTAAATTAATTAGAAAGTTTAATCTTTTACTTCATTTAATACCATATATATTAGAACAAATATGGCAAGTAATAATAAGGGTTTCTAAGATGATAGAAGAGTACGAATTCCAATTGATTTGTCAATAGCATGATTTAAACTTTTTTTAACTGTATAGTTAAATGAACAAAAGTAAAATAAAGGAACTCAAATTATATGAATTCACAGCCAGCAATAACGGATGCAGTAAAATAACAATTGACAATAATTGACTTCCGAAGAAATAAAATTATATCCCATACAACGCACGTTGGTCAGAATAATCGATTTGTTAGAGCAAAATTACTTCATCAACCTATACTACAGAAAATTTTATAACAATCAAAAAAGTTCTTTTAATCATACGACCAAAAATGATTTGGTTACGAGATAGAGTCAAAAAATCCAATTTATGATGGTTATAAGTTCCATATAACGGAGCGAACAGTAACATATTGACACCGGTTTATCTTTATTCTCCTTTTGCAACTAAACAATAGGAAACAGTAAAATAAGCATTCTAAATGTGTTTATTCAGTTATGTCTATGTATAGTAAAAAAATAAGACAAATGTACAAAAAAAAAAAAAAAAAAAAAAAAAAAAAAAAAAAAAAATTAATGAAATTCTGCGTCTTAAGGAAAAACCTGAATATGCAAATTCAGCTTGGATCACGTTTTGACGAAACCATTTTTTGATTATAACCCACAAAATAATTACACATGCGCATCAAAGCACATTTTGTATTTAATGTCATAGAAGGTGCTAAAATGCATATAGCGGAATTGGCAACCTCTGAGGATAGGTTTTCCATTTTTTTATAAATCAACTTTCATTCGACCTTATAAATCTATTTAAATATTATAATGATAAATTTATAAAAATATTTATTAAAATAATGAACTTAAATTGTTTATTGATAATTCTTAGCAAAACAATTGACTCATCAGAGGAGCATATTGATAGTTAACAACAAGATTTTGAAAACACTTCTGGAGAGAAATCTTTAAGGTTAGACCGATGTGTGCGACTTGTTAGAGAAATATTCGCAACAAAGGCCTGTTCACCGATAGATGCGGTATCAACTAATGTTTTGCATTATTGTCATTTTGCCAAATCACTGCATTCAGTGAACGCCTTAAGAGTACGCTCGACAGATGAACTTAACCGATAATAGATTGAAAATGTATTTCGAAGTCCTTTTTTTTTTACCAACTTTCACTTTGGTGACGGAAATGGGACGAATTACGCATTGAGCGCTTAAAATATTACCTGTTTTACACTCTTAACAGATAACAGATTTTTCGAGGTCGACTTGGGAGTAAGTTTGGGTAGGAGATAATCGCTGAAATACTCTAAAAAGCTAAACAATCGTGTGTGACATCATCGTTAATATATGTGTCACAATATTCACACCGTAAAATTTTCCATGTTTGCCACCAAACGATGGCAATGAGTTATTTTTTAAGGTAAAATAGTAAAATGAATAAGTACTCTGATTTCGAAAGTTATTCCAATGACCATAAACACAACTAAGACTCTATAGTAAAACTAATACATCACCTATAAAATAGTCTATACCTACTTATCTATGAATCGTAAGAAATAATAAAATTGTTCGAAACCAATCCAGATTTTAAATATTTTCAATAGTCTCATTTTAAATTCGTTTTCAATTCATATACGTTAGAAAAAAAAAAAAAAGTTATTAAAATTATATATAATCTATGTGCAAATTTCCAATGTTTTGTATTTTTGTACGTTTTTAGAACTGAAAAACAATGTTTTACACTACGATTAAATTAAAATAGACTAGAGTATTATAGATTTTCTAGTTTAAAATATATGTTAATAATAAATGGGATGATGCATGGAGAAGAATGTTTTTTTTCCTTGAGTATATCATGGATTTTATATTAGAAGATATATGAAGGCATTCGAAATCTTTTTATTTATTATTAAATTTAAATTAATTAAAATATAATTCATTTTTATTGAACTAATAATAATAATTTTTTTTTTTATAGTTAGATTTCTCAGATACTCATATATATCAATAATGGTCACGAGATAAATAGAATGGTCTTTAAATTGATAATTTTTTCATATTTATTCTTGGCCTGCCGTCCATTTAGAATAATAATGAAGCACAAAATGGTCGCCCTTATAACGCCAGTCTGTTATCAATATTTTATTATATCGACCGGCCTATTTTCAAAGAATTATATATTTTTAAACAAGGTCACTCGTTTATTGTACATGTCAAACTTGAATACTGATTCTGATTGATTTAAATTATCGTAGAAGCAATAGGGGATATAAGCTCAAATTTCTACAAATTTAATACGACTCGTATATCTGACAGCGACCTTCATAATCTAATTCCTAAGTTGTTCTAGACTGCTAATGATCCGGTCAGTTAACATTCACTTGGCTTCTACAGTTTTGCGTTGCTACATCATCTCTTAATTTCATAGGAAAAAAAGGCTTTGCAAATATTTATAACGAAACAAAAGGTCTCTATAGCCATTTTCTTTTCAGACGCCTCGGAGGATTATCAGGTATGGAGAGGGAAGCAAGTTGGCAGACTGGAGGATTAGAGTGTTTATGTAGCTTACTATGGAAGAATGCATAACTAGTTTGGGCTAAATCAGCAACATATGGAGCATTAAGATCTTTATGGATAAGTTTTTTGGTCACAAAATAAGGAGCATTGAGGATTTTTCGAAGGATTTTGGATTGTAAGGATTGGATACGAGATGAATTGAATGGTTTAGTGGAGCCCCAAAGCTCAACTCCGTACGTCGAAATAGGTTTTATCACAGTCGTGTAGATGAGTCTTTTGTTATTTATTGGAAACTTTGAACATTTATCTAGTAAATGTTGAAATAGTCTCAAACGACGAGCAGTTTCTTGTCGTTTTAGTCTTGTATGTGGATTCCAAGTAAGACGTTTGTCCAAGTGGAGTACTAGGTAGCGGATCTGTTTAACAGGGATTAATGGAATATAAAGATTTATTTTTAGTTCTTATACACGATAACCTTCCGAATTTTCAACGCTTAACATACAGTACTCTTTGCCATGCTGCTCCTCCACATGTGGTTCTCATTTCTTGATCCCATGGGGTGGCATGGGCAAGATGGCAAAGAGTAGCTGAAGAAAGAAAATAAAATAAAAAATAAAGATTAGAAGAAGCTCACTATTTCGTCAGAATAAAATCGGGAGTATAAATATAACAAAAATCTTAAAAGAAAAAAAATAAGAAAAGAAATTAACTCAAAAAACCTCAGCCATTAGCTGATTTTGTACAAATGTAAATAGAAAATGAATGAATATATATATATATATATATAATTCAATGTATGATTATTGTACAATCAAAGGTTTATTATTAATATAGCATACAGTATGGTAGAACTTTTTTTTTTCAATCAATACATAAAATTATAGAAGTTCTTTACTTATGAGTGATAGCTAGTGTTCTATAGGTAGTAAACTGGATAATACTTATTACAAAAAAAAAAAAAATAAATAAAAAAAACGGTTATTTTATATTACGTAGAAAAAGCATAAGTTTTCTTCCCAATAAAAAAAAAAAAAAAAAAAAAAACTCAGATTAAAGAGGGTGAACTCGCACTTAGACGGTCAAAACAGATACAAATTATTTTTTAAATTTCTAACTGATATAAAACATTTTTTATTTATATCCATCGTTTGCAAATTAAAAAATGTAAGTTAAATGTTTTTTCAACACCCTCTCATATCAAAATCTCATGTCACCAAATTTAGTCAAAAGCTTGTTAAAATCAACTTTTCGTTTTATTCAGAAAATATTATAACAGATACAAATATTTTTATGTTATATATAAGGAGATGCATGAACTGAATCAGTAAGTTGCCGAAGCTCAACGATTTCCAATAATCCAATAATAATTGCCAGCCCAGGCCGAGGCAACATTATTACGGAAATAATGACACGACCTCTTCAAAGGTCCCTGCATTGTCCTAAGTGTACTTCAGGAGGGGGGGGGGGGGGGGGGGGGGGGGGGAGGTCATCATCTGGTAAGTCCGCATCATCGGTGAGCAATATGAATTGTCTGAGATGATTAAGATATTTTTTTGTCAACTGTTTATTGATATTTACAAATGTACATCATTTAGTGATAACTTTATTGGAAATGCGTGTACAGAAGTAGGCCTTTCACCTAACTTTGATAAAACAAGTCTAATGATGAACGCGGAAAAAGTGGATATTAAAATTGAACGTGGAAGTCATAATTTAGAATACGCAGAAGACTTTACAAAGTCATTGAAAGCAATAATAAAAAATGATTTCCCGAAAGAAATAAAAAAAGAAAGTTTTTGATACCTGTATACTGCCTGCCGTCTCCTTTGGTAGTCAGACTTGGTCCCCAACGAAATCCCAAATAAGGTAGCTGATGAGCTGGCAAAGAGCAATTGAAAAAAATATAACTAAGTAAGATAAAGAGGTAGGAGAAGGTTAGGAGTTATTTCATCATACTGGCCTGAAAGACCCAATTCACCATATCGAGAAACAAAAATGTGAATGAGCAGGACACATCTTAATAACTGATAAAAGGTGGTCAATGGAAGTGTCTGAACACCCTATTGCTACAAAAGGCGAAGAAGAAGACAGTTGAAAAGATGGAGCGACTTCTTTAAGAAGAAAGCCGGACCACTATGGTGGAGAATGGCAAGGGATAGAGATACCAGGGAAGAGAAGTGGATCCAAATCGCGAACCCGACTTCCAAATAGGCTGGTTTCCTGGGAAAGTCTTGACCTATACTGTCTGAGAGAAGGCCCATGTTCAAACTCACAGAAGAATTTTATTTGTAAATATGTAAATTTTTATTTTTATTGTATTTATTTGAATTTAAGGTTTATTTGTTGAGTTATGAAACTAATAAAAGGCTATTATTATTATTATTACAAATGAACACTAAATGTTTGTCTTGCAAATGTTAAAATAGTCTACAACGACGAGCAGTTTTGATGGATAATTTAGAGCTTTGTTTTAAAATTCTTTATACTTCATTCAACAAAAATGTTTGTTTTATTATGTTTTGAAGAGTGCTCAACACGAATCCGAAGTCTGAAAATCTCAAGCAGTCAGATTTTGTCAAATTTGTGTTTTAGGTCGAAAAATGAGGGCGTTTTCGACATTTTTTTATCATTGAAGAGTACTAAAGGAAAAAATATATACATTAATTATGTTCGGAATCAAATATTATTTTATGTATTACTGTTTTTCACCAAAACAAAAATTTTAATAAATATATGAAAAACGCTATTTTTTTTTTTTTTTTTTTTTTTTTTTTAACAACCTTAAATCTCTATAAAATGGTGCTTGGTAGAATTTGTTTGACTATTGATTCGAATTCAGCACACATGCAAATATGAATGTCAAAAAAATGTTCAAGGGATTGAAAAAAAAAAAAAAAAAAAAAACGAAATAAAAAAAATAAAAAGCAAAGGCGGTATTTCAGAGTTTTTTTTTTAAAAAGCGTCTAATTTCTCAAACATGGTGCAACATTGAATTTTTTAAATTTCATTTATGAATTTAGCACACATAAAAATATTTTTAAAAAAAAAAAAAAAAAACAGGAACAATTTATCAAAGGAGCGATTTTTTTTTTTTTTGTCAGAACTGTGTTATTAGTAGAATTTTTTGTTTTCAAATCTTAAATAATATTTATTTGTTATCTCATACACTTCTTTTAATCGTAATTTCTTTAACTCCTCAAATATCAGAATTATAAAAAAATTTTAAAATAATTTTTTTTTTTAAATTTTTGTCCTACATTTTACATTTATGTATTTTATTTAAAAAACTTTTATTGGACTTTGGGGTTAGAAGCCCCTATAAAGCCCAAGCCACTATAAAGTGGGTACCTTTAATAGGGGAAAAACTGGCGGTAGAGTGTGATTCCGGCCAAATCTCCTCCTTTTACAATCGTTGTCCCATTAGTAGTACTTCATTACGTAAGTACAGAACCCAAGACTATATGGGTTGTCTAAGTAATGCATTTTCCTGTTTTTGTTTATATTTATTTATTTTATTATTTTTTTTTAATAAGCTACTAAAAAGAATAATTTTTATGATAATAAAGATTTTATTTCATTGAGGAGACATTATTGGATAATATTTTTAGGTAAGCCACTCTCAAACTAAAAACAAAAAAACAATTTATACGAATAATAAAAATCTTTAATTTTTCTAAAGATTTCGTTTAATGTACAATTCAAAGCACCCTTTTAAGCGACAGGACAGCAATATAATCAATAATCTGAGAAATGGAATCTATTTTTATCAATTTGACACGACGGAGAAGATCTAATATCCCTGAAAATATTCCATGTATTTGACGAAAACTCTTTCTTTCAATCTTCTATTCTCAAACCAACGGAACTACGTCATATTCTACGGGCCCACACACTCAAGGCAGTAAGATTTTTTTTATCCAACCCATTTTTTTTTTCGTTTCTAATATTAATTGAAAATTCAAATTTAAAAAAATTAAAAAATAATTTTAAAGATAAATTATAAATTTTCAATAATGATTTAAATAATTCTAACAAAGTTGCACCAATTGGCTTGTGCAAATAAAGTCGATACTGTTTACACGTTCAGCTTTGTTTGCACAGTTGTGAAGTGAAAACCTCTCTGTTTTGTTTAAATGGATAACTGTGACGAAAAATGATTAAATTTTGAAACGACTGCGATTTGGATTATTGAAAAAAAAAAAAATTTGAATTTTTTGAATCCGCAATATTTTAACTACACAACGTGGTCGAACGTAAAATTCGCATGCGCTAGACTTGAGCATCTTTTACACACCTCATGCCAACACACCAACCACAAGTCGAATTTCTGTCCCGACAGATTTTACTCAATCTAAAATTTATGGCTAGTGCCATCTTCAAATCTGCGCCTACAGGCTCTAATTTAACTGCACAAACTGGCTTGTTTGCGCAAATGGATTGAGCGTGTAAACCGGCCTTTAAGAATTTCATTAATAATGCTTTTAAAAATTATTTATTTGATTACAAAAAATATTTCGCAGAACTTTCAACACAGAACTAAATTAAAGAATTAAAAACAGAAATCAATATTGTACAGGAAAAACTAAGAAATAGAAAAAAAAATAAACCTTAAAAGGCGTATATAATAAAACAGTGTACATAAAAGGAAACTAGAATATTTTTGAATAACCAGAAATACTTTTTAATGTACTTTTGCTTTAAAGAAGACCGTTTTTTTTTTCTTGAACAATCTCATAAGTTTAAAGTTAAGACTTGTTTATGATAATATTTTTTTGTATATTGTTTAATAAATTTTTAGAAAGAATCACGATGAGTAAAAATTGACGTGGATATGTCTTATGTAGCGTTTTTTTCACACTTATTTATGCAATATTTTGACTCGATCTAACTCTGTTGGAGTTGCTCGGATCGAAAATTTGACAATTTCTTTTTTTATATTATTTTATAACATTTGTCACTAGGATATACATTTAAGGAGCTATATTGGTCTGGATGAAAAAAATTCTTGCTTGAAACCTTAATTTTCTTCCAATTTTGTTGGAATATCAATACTATATATAAAAAAGGACATGCCATTTTTGATTAGTCACTAACCGCGAAAACTACTGAACTTGTTTATTTCGTTTAACGTCACTCTATGCTGCTATGGCTAATCGGACGATGCTACGGTGGGAGTCCTAAATTTTGCCTATACAGGTATTTTTAGGATAGGGATCTTTAACGAGTACCTGACATCGCAAAGGCTCGGGACCCCCTATTTTACGTCCTTTACGAAGGAAGGCATAGCTAAGGATTTTTTACTCCCTTTAAAAAATCCTAAGGTCATCTGCCGGGCTGCGAACCCGCGATCTAGGGTTTAGTAGGTTGCTGTGCTAACCACTACACCACAGGTGACCCCAAATACTGAGCTAATCTGTGCCAGATGTTAACCACATCATCTTTATAGTTCCAGGAAGGTTTACCAATAATAAAATCTAACAGATTTTCAATTAGTTTGTAATTAATAAACGATAATATTTGGATAACAGCGAAGTTTAAAAATTGACCGATAAGTAGCAAGCGCCATTTTACAAGAGGGGTTACAAATTTAGGGGTTACATAGAGCTTGAAATTGATTATAAAATTTACTTATATTCAAAGATTTTATCAGAAAGATATAAACATTTAGTGCGACAAATGGATCCCAGTGAACTTTGAAATTCCAGCGATATGTGGCAAACGCTATCCCGCAATGGAGTTCTAAAACGGTAAAACTACTGAACCCCTATGTAATAAATTTTAACTTTATTTTCATAGTTCTAGGAAGGGTTAGCAATAATAAAATTTACAATAATAAAAATTTAAATGTACAATGATGAGTAGCCGAGTTTGCAACACTGTAATATACTTTTAAGGCTAGAAATTAAAATCCAAGCAGATGAAATGATAATGAAAGTATTTCCAAATCAAAATGTAATCTTTTTTTTTTTTTTATGTTTTATGTAAACATATGATTCATAGACCTTTACTTGTTAACACTGATATGAAAGTCTATTATCCCCAAGAGCTTCTTAATAGTATCTGCCCATCTAGATTATCAACTCAAAAAGTAAAAAATTAAATGTGGAATTATGCTTTTACCTAATCTTCAAACACCTAATCTGTGGAATTTAAACTAGATTAAAAATTACTGCTATGCGTGAAAATATCATTGAAGAAATTATCATTGCATAGTTTATCATTGCATAGACTTTTTTCGAGAAACAAATAGGACTAAAATTATCCAAGTTCTTTACTTATGGAAGCGAGCGAAGCCGCGAAGGGGGATGCAAGTACCTATAATTAGTAATTTAAGTTATTTTATTCTTTTAAGTCCAAAATGTAAATTGGGAAAAGCATTGCATTATAGATAGATATATCAATTGTTTTTTCAAGTCAGGGATAAATTGATTATTTCTCTGATAAGGAGTCATTAGAAAATATCTTAAATAAATATTTTTTTTCGAACTATACCGAAATTTCAAAGTTTAAAAGTATTTATAATAATGTATTTGGGTTTCCGTTTTTATATATTGTTTAATAAACTATTACGGACCGTCAAGATCAGTTCTAGTGGCATTTACTGTATAAACAAAAAAATAAAATCTCATTAGCCCTGTATAATTCAATACAGTTTCAAAGCTTATTTTTTTATATTATATTTATAATATTTATTTATTTTATATTTTTATCTTGGAACTTTTTAACAAGCTTTCCTTTAAGGAAAATTTGTCTTTCTTCTTGAAGAAACTCACCAGACGTTTTCTTAAACATATTTAATTTTTTTTTAGCAGAGTATAGTCCGGAAGTAAACTTATTTTTAGTAGGGAAATGGTCAGGTATAATAAATCACATCCAAGTTTTTTAATAAAATAAAACTTAGATGTTTTAATTATACTTGACTTCATCGCCGACCATTTTTCTACTATTACATCATACAGTGGAACATATAATTTTCATCATAAACTTATTTTTATACATAATAAATTAAAGATCTTTTTCTACTAACACGTCGCTTAACTTTTTATGTTATATTGCTTAAATGCTATATTTGAAAGGTACTTCATAGAAAAAATAGGTTCTTTGGTTTTACTTAACTATCACTTTTAAACACCTGTTTTTATCTGCTAAATGATGATAGCTAGCGTAGGTAGTTTCTTGTTGGATTTGTTTCGGTTAATTATTTTGGTTGTTTATTTTATGTTTTTTGAATTTTTTTGTTCCTACAGAGTCCTTTAATGATATTCCACTAATCCCTATTAAACAGATCCACTACCTAAGACTCCACTTGGACAAACGACTGACTTGGAATCCACACACAAGACTAAAACGACAAGAAACTGCCCGTCGTTACAGACTACTTCAACATTTACCAGACAAACGTCCAAAGCTCCCAATTAATTACAAAAGACTCATTTACATAACTGTGATTAGACCTATTTGGACGTACGGAGTTGAGCTTTGGGGCTCTACTAAACCATCCAATTCATCTCGTATCCAATCCTTACAATCCAAAATCGTTCTAAAAATCCTCAATGCTCCTCCATCCTTGATAATCCTCCGAGGAGTCTGGAAAGAAGATGGCCTAGAGACTTTTAGTGTAGATTTTATTGAAGTGCTACTAGTGAGTAGTTCTTCATAAGTTATGTACATGCCATTGTATTCACTGTCAACATATTTACTTGTATATTATTTTGTACAGTTGTAAATATCAATAAATAAAAAAAAATAATTTTTTTGTTAGCTATGTTATTTTATTACTTCACCTTATGCTAGGTTAAAAACCGATTATAATAAATTTTGTAATCTTATAATCTTGTGATTATTCAGATAGTACGATTTTAAGTAGGGATGGGCATCATACACCATATATCGGAGACAAAAAAATATATTTTTTTAATTTAAATTTTTTTTCTTTATTTTCTTTTTTTAATTTTTACAAATGCCGTTTGAAATCTACCAATAACTTTACAGAGATATTCTTGTATATTCTATCATTTTAATTAATTTAGATAATAAAATTGAAACACTGCTCCACCAAATTCGTCAAACCCTTTTGCAGATCGATTCTGATTTTTCGATTTGGGTTTCACATTTGAAGGGTTTGGTGGATGAATGAGTTATGTGTCAGAACACAATTTTGAGTCATTTATATTTCACAGCCCTTTCATCTACTTGATATCTCTTTTTTGGAGTTGTTTTGAATTATTCAGATTTTGTTACCTGACAATTTTGCGCATGAATTCCTCAACCACCAAACCATTCATTTATCAATAGCTCTTTCCTATAAATTCACCTAGTAAACTAACATTTTTATAATTTTAAGTTGAATTGCATTGTCTTGTGTGTTATATTGATAATATAAAAAGATGTAACGAAAGTTTCATCAAGGATGAAACTTCACACAGTTTCAACAAGGATTTAGTGTTGTACATGTTCTGCTGGATTGAAGTGGAAATTTTAGCAACATATTTCCTAGCAACCTAAACAAATTCGGAAAAGTTTCTTTAAAGTTATTAGAAATTGAAAACATTCCCTTCATTAGACTTCATTAGACTTTGTTACTTGTTTTTAAATATATACAGGGTGAGTATCTCTTAGCGTAAAAAAAAAAATTGGGTGAAACTAGATCAAAAGTGTAGCCAAATGCCGCAGACCTCACCTTTCTATTCCAATCCGTTGCAGATATATGGTAAATAAACGATTTTTTGGAGGAAAGCATGTTTTTTACGATAAAAGCTGTAATATCTCCATTTTGTTTAAATATTTTTCAAATATTGATCACATTTTCGGATTTAGCAATAAATTTCCTATAAGATCGGAGTAATTTAACCTTGAATTTTACAAACTTGGGACCTAAAAAAAATATCTTTATCTTCACCTAATTTAGGGAAGTTACAATTTCTTATAATACTTCAGCGCTCACTGCTTTTCATAAAAACAATCCACAAAACTGCAAAGCTCTCAAAAACTTGCAAATTTAATAAGCTTTCAAATGATATGTTAAAAGTAATGATTTTGTTTTAATTTCATGGAGAAATTTACTTTTGAAACCGAAAAAACATGGTGTTCTCATTTAGCATACAAATCAGGTACTTTGGTAAATAAGACATTATGATAATCGCTTGATGAAAATCTGTATTTTAAATAAAAGAAACACTTCATTAGAATAAAAAGCAAAGAAAAAATTTGTTAATTTGAAAATAAAAGAATCACTGTCAATAAAGCGCCGCCAGAGTCCGTTATTTTATTAAATTTTCAAAATGTCCTCCATTATTTCGAATGCAGCTTCTTGCTCTCTTTCTCACAGCCCCTACGGTCACTGCTAAAGTCAGACGCTGTTGCAATTTGGCTCCGGCCTCCAGAATTCTCGTCTTTAGGACCTCAATGCTGGTCACTTCTCTGGCATATACCTCGCTTTTTATGTAGCCCCACACATAAAAGTCCATTGGAGCTAAGTCAGGTGACCTAGCTGGCCAATGTATCACACCATTTCTACCTATCCAGGTCGAATATCGTTGGTTCAGCCATTCCCGTACTGCTGCCGAATGATGTGGAGGAGCACCATCGTGTTGGAATATTATGTTTTGCTGAACATCAAGTGGAATGTCGTGAATAAGTTGTGGTAGAATATTTTGTAAAAAATCCAAATAACTTTCTCCATTCAATCTGCTGGGCAAAAAATGTGGCCCAATGAGTCGGTCCCCTATTATCCCAGCCCACACATTCACTGTAAAACGATGCTGGAAAGATGCTTCTTGAACCATATGTGGGTTTTCAGCTGCCCAGTAGTGCCGGTTGTGGACGTTAAAAATTCCTTCCCTTGTAAAAAGAGACTCATCTGTCCATAAAATTTTCCTCAGAAACTGGTGTTCTTGAATGTCTCTATTTAAAAGCCAGCGGCAAAATTGTATTCTATGTACATGATCATTAGGTTCTAGCCCTTGTACTTGTGTGAAATGATATGGGTGAAAATGTTCTCGGTGCAAAATGTTGATAACTGACCTTTGGGAGATACCAATTTCACGGGCCAAGTCTCTTGATGAAACACTGGGATTTTCATTTACTATATCAATAATTTCCTCTTCGAGTTCAACATCATGAGGAACTTGTCCCAATTCTTGACGTAACTTATGAACGGAACCTGTTTCAGATAAACGTTGATGAGTTCGTGAAAACACTATCGTAGAGGGGAGGCGCCTATCTGGAAACCTAAGTTGGTACTCCCGCCGCGCTGCACTCGCGTTTCCATTACAAAAACCATACAAAAAATGTATGTCAGCGTACTCACCATTTGTGAACGTTGCCATCTTCGCAGGTGTATTGCCAAACAGAAAAAAATAATCCCAATAAATAAAATGGGCCCTCAAGCTAAGGATAAGCAATATTAGCAAGGGTCTTTCTAATGATAGTGACACTTTTATCTCTGTAGCTTCTTAATTTCCAAATCAAACTTTCAATCATTATATCAAAATAAAAATAAAATAATAAACAATAATCCCCTCCCATTTCAAAATAAACAGGAAAAAAAAACTATGAAATAGCGATAATGTGCTTAGTACTGAGAGAGGTCAAAGTCGCTGTTGTTATTATGAATACCTGAACTGGCCTAAAATTTATGTCAATAAATATTATATTTTTTCTTTGCTTTTTATTCTAATGAAGTGTTTCTTTTATTTAAAATACAGATTTTCATCAAGCGATTATCATAATGTCTTATTTACCAAAGTACCTGATTTGTATGCTAAATGAGAACACCATGTTTTTTCGGTTTCAAAAGTAAATTTCTCCATGAAATTAAAACAAAATCATTACGTTTAACATATCATTTGAAAGCTTATTAAATTTGCAAGTTTTTGAGAGCTTTGCAGTTTTGTGGATTGTTTTTATAAAAAGCAGTGAGCGCTGAAGTATTATAAGAAATTGTAACTTCCCTAAATTAGGTGAAGATAAAGATATTTTTTAGGTCCCAAGTTTGTAAAATTCAAGGTTAAATTACTCCGATCTTATAGGAAATTTATTGCTAAATCCGAAAATGTGATCAATATTTGAAAAATATTTAAACAAAATGGAGATATTACAGCTTTTATCGTAAAAAAACATGCTTTCCTCCAAAAAATCGTTTATTTACCATATATCTGCAACGGATTGGAATAGAAAGGTGAGGTCTGCGGCATTTGGCTACACTTTTGATCTAGTTTCACCCAATTTTTTTTTTTACGCTAAGAGATACTCACCCTGTATATAGTTGTATAATATATATTATTGAGAGAACAATATACCGTGAGGTACGTATGGATATATCGAAAGGAAGTATATCGATATAAAAAATCGGATTACCGAAAGAAAAATATTGATATTCCTAGTTAAATGAATGAGAACTGTAAATAAAAAATAAAAAATTCATCCTTCATTCAAATAACTTAACGCACCGTTTCATAGAAGGTTCTTTGGATTTTTTTGGATTGCAATTTAATTTACATTAAAATTTTCCACCAAATTCTAACATATAACCCTAATAATATGTAAAACCAAAATTCTGACGAAATAAATATTTCCGAATGCTGCTAATAGTATCTCAATCCCTCGAATTTCTGACCTTGATACTTTAACGTCTGCGAAGGTCCCTAAAAAGTGAACGGTGGTCGAGGAATTGTATATATATCGAGGGGAGAGACAGAGAAGGCACATTCAACCGTCAACATGTACAAGCTCGTAAGTGTTATATTCATTTTGTGTTTATATTATAATAAATATATAGATTTAATGCAATTTATTTAATTACAATTATTTCAGCTGATCCTGTCCGCTGTCATTGCCGTGGCTTTCGCCGCATCCTATGAGAAACCAGAATCTCACGAACACGCCTACTCCACCCAGAACCAAGTCAACTACGTCAAGGATTCCGTTCCAGTCATCATTAAGGTTAAGTCAGCTCCAGTAGTCCACCATGTTCCAGTCGTCTCACACGTTCCAGTAGTACACCATGTTCCAGTCGTACATCATGTCGAAGTTCCTTCTTACCATCGCTAAAGAGTTCTCACGACCCTAATCCCGTTTTCTTCCCCAGTTTCCAGCAATCAAAATTTATTTATGTATTTATTACCTTTGGCAAAAAAAATAAATTTTTTACACCTTACTTTATTTCTTTCATATCTATAATCCTGTATTTTCAATTAAGTGTTAGTTCTGATCAAAGATGGAATGAAAATGCACATATTCATTGCAAAGATATCATTCATACTAATTGTGGGAAAATATATTGAGTGAGACTAGACCAAAACTGAAGAAATATGCCACTGACCGCACCTTTATATTCCAGTCCGTTGCAGATATTTGATAATTCGAAGATTTTTTTAAAGAAACCACGTTAGTTTTGCTATAAAAGCTCTAATCTCCACTCAAATATATTTCAAATTTTTACCTCATTTTAGAATTTAGCATTAAATTTTCTATAAGACCAGAGCACAAACATTTTTATTAACTTTGGATATGAAGAACACCTTGGTCTTCAACTTACTTACAGAAAGTTACAGTTTTTTTACAATGCTTTAACGCCCACTGTTTTTCGAAAAAAAAAACAAACCAAAAACTATAAACTTAAAAATTAACGAGCTTTCGAATAGTATGACCAAATTAATGATTTTGTGTCAATTTATGAGAGAAATTCAATCCTTAAACTTGAAAAGAGGGTGTTTTAATTTAGCATACAAATCAGAAACTTGTGTAAATAAAAAATATAATAATCGCATAATGAAAATATGTATTTTAAACAAAATAAACTCTCCTTTGAAATAAAAAGCAAAGTAATACTTTATTGTTTATAATAAATAAAGGTAATACAGATATTATGACAAAAACAAAAGTTGTTTCCTCAAAACAATCTCTGAATTATCATATATCTGCAAAGGATTGGAATAGTGAACATTCCAGTTATTTTTGGAGTCGGTGCCAGCCGAGAAGGCCTTTGCAACAAACTTTCGATTGGCACGAGGCAACGGTGTGGTGTGGAGGTGTTGAAATAACGGGGGATCTTAACAATTACCATTTTTTTTAGAATTCTGTTTGTTTTGTTTGGCACCAACTCCATAAATAAGTTTTAGTTCAACTTTGTACATGTAGGTTTAATCTTGAATTTGTTTTTGTAGTAGATAATGTATTGTTGTTTATACGGTCAACTCTCGATCTTCAAGGGCCCTCAGAAATAGTTCAACTTACTTACTGTTCGACTTATTGAACATCGACTTATCGAGGTTATAATTCGACTTATCTTCAAGTAAATGGGAAAAATGAACACGAAATTGCGGTTGAAATAATTACTTATATTTTTTAATAATGGGTACATGTATGTTGTTTGTATATACATATGCAGTCATTGAAACAGAAACCTGGAGCCACGTAATCATATAACTTTTAACACCGTTGAACAACATCACCGAACTGCGCTTTTTTCTAGCGGTACCTGAAAGTAGTCTTACCATCTTCCACCAATGGCTTATTTCTATTCTTTAGGACGGTTGAAAGAGAACTACGCGGAATTCTGAATTCACTAGCTATAACTGTTCAACGTATTTCTCATTTCTCCACTTCGCGAATCTGTTTTTACTGAAGAGTAAAAATTAACGAAGGTTAATTGAAAGAATTTTCAATTTTCGTGGAGCCATTGTAAAACCACTTGAATAACCAACAATTGACTGGCGTACCTATGAACTGAAAAGATAAACAATGATAGAAAACAGAAATAAAATTTATCCATGAAATTCTTTGAGTTCGAGTTATAGGAGCGATGACTTCTAATAGTCGATTTATAAACATCGAGAGTTGACTGTGTATGTAAATTAATAATTTCGATTTAATTAACTTGAAGAAATATGTTTATAATCGAAGGTTATATAACGGTGATTTGTTATAAATTGATTTTTCTTAAAAACCACTGATTTAATTTCAATAAACTATCGATCAAAACGAGAATCATCAAAATCAATTTTTACTTTACGGAACAAATTGAAAAAAAAAATACAGACGAATTGAGAATTTCTACTTTTTTAAAATCGGTTGAAAACCTTATAAGCTGAATAACAAAGTTGAACCAAGATTATAGAACTCGCGTTGACCCTAGTTATGGTGGCGTTTAGTGCATTAATACCGGGATGTATCGGGGAAAATATCCCCACCAATTTATCTGCATATTCGGTAGTTTTTGTGAAAATGTTCATTTAAAAGTTTATATTTATCTGACCCATATATTTCCTCTATGAGACCTGAACCTAAAAAAAAAGAAGCATATTCCAGTTAGTGCAGAGCCCTTAGAATTGACGATTTGATATGCTGAAATTATTTTTTAAAAAAAATAATAGCTATAAAAAATAAAAACATTTAATTGAATTTCTAAATTAAATAAAATTGACGCTGATTTATTCTATTATTTCAACTTTAATAATTGTATATATTAATTTCCTGTTTGAGTTTAATTGTTCTCTAATTTATATATATTTTCAATCCGGATTTTATTTTTTTATAAATGAGTTGTTTTTAGCTATGGCATTTTGGCCATTTGCACTGAGCGGCGGAGAGGCTTGGATCAGAAATAGAATTTGAAAACCTACCGGGAAAAAGTGTTTATTAATGTTTAAAATCGGTTGTATTGAGTTTTTTGCAGTACAAACTTCACAATTTAACACTGTTAATATAATAATTAGCCGGAATATTTTATGCTGCCGACACGTGTATCACCAGATAAAATATTTTACTGGACGGCTTTCCTGCAATACAACCACTTGGATGCATAATACATTGACAGATGTTTTTCACGTTAAACAAATTAAAGAATTTCAAGTAATTTTCATATTTATTTTTAAAAATGTAATTAAATAGACAATATATATATATATATATATATATATATATATATATATATATATATATATATATTCTACTTGATGTGTTATTTCTACTCCCGAGTATTAATAGAAATTTATGGTTATTTTCATTTAGATAGCGAAATTGAAATTTTAGGTCATATTATTGTATGCTCTAATATGTTCTTTTACTCTTTGATTTACCGATCGTCCAGTTTTTCCCGTGTATTTAGCTTCACAATCATTTGAAGGAAAAAAAAAATTGTGTGTTTTAGAACTGAAGATGAATGTTTAGCATTCGAAACTAGTATTCTAATAAAATAATTTCAATAGAAGTGGCAAATAATTCACCAATCCTTATTGTATTGATCCTTCTATACCATCATGGGTACCTGAATACGTTTATTTTGTCAATAATGTTCAGGAATTATTCAAGGTATGCATTAGTTTTAATCAAGATCCCGTATCTTTTAGAAGTTTAGTATGGAATCAAAATGCCAGAAAATAAGGTGAATTTTTCAAAAAAAAAATGTGTAGTGTATGATGAAACTGGACGGCGTCAGCGCGGACCGTGACGATTGGAGGAAACGGTTGGAGGAGGCCAAGACCTGTCACCGGGTTGTAGAGCCGTTATAAAAAAAAAAAAAAAAAAAAAAAAAAAAAAAAAAAAAAAAAAAAAAAAAAAAAAAAAAAAAAAAAAAAAAAAAAAAATGTTCAGGAATTATTCAAGTATAGGACGTGTTATGAATCAAAAAAAGTTCCATCAACAAGTGGTTTGCTCACTTTCCGAAGAGGAAATTTAGATATCGAAGATGCTCCCCGTTTCAGTAGTTCATCATTTGTTGATGACTGCAAAATATAAATATTGGTCACAAATAGCCCCAACATGAAGACACGGGATATTGGCCAAACAACATACAAACATCATTGAAATCACAGGTAAAAAACAAAACAAAAAAACTATGAACTTTGTATACAATGAAATATTTTGTTTATTAAAATTATTGATATTACCAAGCTCTTTAGAGATAAATCATTTTCCTTACCTTGAACCCTCATGAATAGCTCCCCACTTAGTGAATGGTGATTTAGTATCCTATATATAGCGAGAGGAGAAGCAGAGTAGACACATTCAACCGTCAACATGTACAAACTCGTGAGTGTTCTGTACTATTTGGATTAATTGATATATTAATTAACTAAACATTGGTAAATAATTAACTAATAATAATTATTGCAGCTGATCCTGTCCGCTGTCGTAGCTGTGGCTTTTGCCGCTTCCTACGAACACCACGAACACGCATACTCCACCCAGAACCAAGTCAACTACGTCAAGGATTCCGTTCCAGTCGAGATCAAGGTTAAGTCTGCTCCAGTAGTCCACCATGTTCCAGTCGTACATCATGTTCCAGTAGTACATCATGTTCCAGTCGTACATCACGTCGAAGCGCCTTCGTATCACCACTAAATACCATCTCAGACCTTAAAAACCCGTCTTCCCCAATCTCTGTTAGTCAAAATTTATTTAAGTATTTATTTTATTTGGCATGTCAATAAATTTGTACACCTTTAATTTTTTTTTAATTTATCCATATTTCTACTAGGTAAATGTAAACGTATTATGGTTAATTTTGACCAAATGAGAATAAAAATGCATACAAAGCTTACGAAGGTATTATTCATACTAATGATAAAAATATATGTCTAATTTGAATGAATCACATATAGATAAAAGCGATATTTAACCAGTTAACTAGTATTGTCCACCGATCATTCAATCACTCATTCAATTATCATTCAAAAGGAATCTTTTTGAGCTTGAAAAATCTTTTAGCTGGAGGTATATATTTTTTTTTTGGTTATTTTTAAAAAAACGAAAATTAGATAATATGACACGCATCTAGTTGGTCTAGCTTGGGTAGAACATTCGCCAACATTTTTCTGATAAAAATAAAAGTAATAGAAAATATTTTTTGACATATAACATCATTTTTGTTTTCTTTCAAGGATCAATCAAGGAATATTAATGTTTCCAGCACAATCTTTCTTAAAAGGTTGGCATTTTCTTGTTTTGTTGTATTTAAAAAATCTAATTATATAACTGTTACATTAGAACTGCAAAATATACTTTGATACGTTAAGACGTGTTTTCGGTAAAACCTCTGCCATATGGTTTAGTCGTAGATCACGTCGAAGCTCCATCGTATCAGAATTAAATTCTTCCTCCGATCTCGAAACTCTCTCTTTTTCTAGTAGGTTTGTATTCGTATTCGTTCGATCATACTTATTTAAAGATTTATTGTCGTACATATCAAAAATTAATATTTATATATATTTATGTATCCAGTAGGCCGGAACGATGAAAAAGTCGGATAAACCGAATATTTTAATGAAGCACGTGTGTTTTATAGTTAATAATTATAAAACTATAATTATGTTTTAATAGTTTTATAATTACATTGAAAGTTATAATTTACATTATAAATGTAGAGAAAATATAAACGTACTTTATACACACCAAAGGATTAATTTGTTTTAATAGAAATGTTTTAGCCAGCTGTTTATACTTAGAAGCATTGGCCATAATAAGACTGTATTGCGTTTGGATTATAGCAAACTAACTCTTATGTAAAATATTTCAAAATGAAGAATGCTTTGACCTTCATTGTTAATGATGTATAGAGCAAAAACAGTAAAAAAGAAATTCTGAAAATTTAAAATTCTGTATCTTAATCCCCTTTTAAGCTACACCGCTTATTTTCTGTTCAAATTGTAGTAAATTTAGTCTAATGTTATTCTAAACTTTTCTCTTTAGAACCAATCTTGCAGCAGATATTTTGGTTAAACGTGAAAAATTTAAAAATGAAAAGCGATCGATTGCGCTTCAAGATCCACAACTTGGGTTATCGTACTCATATATTACAATAATATAATAAGAAATAATATTTGTAATAAAAATAAAAAATGTATATATTTATTATTTTGTCAATTATTCTGTAGTAAATTTTAGCTGGAGAAAGTGTGTATGCTGCTATCTTCAAAGTAGTAAAAGCTAAGAAGAGGTGTATAATATGGTTTTATCGTTTTAAGAAATAGAAAAAAAATTATAGACCAACCTATTTAGAAACTAAATAACAGTATGAAGCAATCTTACACAAGGTCATTATGTGCAATTTTCGTGACCAGATAATATAAATAAATAAATTTTGATGGTACTAGAAAAAGAGAGAGTTTCGAGATCGGAGGAAGAATTTAGTTCTGATACGATGGAGCTTCGACGTGATGTACGACTAAACCACATGGCAGTGCTTTTACCGAATAAACGTCTAAACGTATCAAACTATATTTTGCAGTTCTAATGTAACAGTTTTATAATTATTTTTTTAAAATACAACAAATCCAGAAAATGCCAAAATTTTGAGAAATATTTTGTTGGAAACATTAACATTTATTACTTGATAAAAGGAAAAAAACAAAACACATTTCGTATTTCTTCCAGACTGGGAAAAACAATAGATGATGGGCATGTCCAGCTATAATCTATTTTTCCCAATTTACATTTTAGAATCAATATGACCGACTTATTTAAATTGATAATAAAATAAAATTAACAATAAATGATTATTCGAGATAAACAATTCTAAGAGAAAATATGGATTTCAAACATGAATTTTTTTATTCAAAACAATATAGCTCCTAAACGGTAGGTCATAGGGACCAATGTTATATGCCAAAAAATATTTTCCAGTAATTTTCTTTTATTAGAAAAATATCGGCAAATTTTCGATCTGAGTAAGACCAACAGGGCAAGAGCGTGACATATTGTTATACTTTAGTTGAGGCTGAAAAAGAATACTACAAAAAACTATATAGACAACCACCCAAAAAATCTTTTATCTACATGTGATTCATTCAAATTAGACTAATATGTTTTTATCATTAGTATAACTGATACCTTCGCAAGGTATGTGTGAATTTTTATTCTCATTTGAACAGAACTAACAATAATTATCTTTAAATTTACATGGCAAAATGGATACAAAAAAAAAATAAAAATTACGGGTGTAAAAATTTATTGATATGCCGAATAAAATAAATACATAAATAAATTTTGACTAACGGAGAATAGGAAAGGCGGGTTTTTAATGCCTTGGAAAGTATTTAGTGGTGGTACAAAGGAGCTTCGACGTGATGTACGACTGGAACATGGTGTACAACTGGAACGTGTGAGACGACTGGAACATGGTGGACTACTGGAGCAGACTTAACCTTGATCTCGACTGGAACGGAATCCTTGACGTAGTTGACTTGGTTCTGGGTGGAGTATGCGTGTTCGTGGTGCTCGTAGGAAGCGGCAAAAGCCACAGCTACGATAGCGGACAGGATCAGCTATAATAATAATGATAATAAATTATTTACCAATTTTATTTTAATTAATATAGCAAATAATCCAAATAGTAGAGAACACTCACGAGCTTGTACATGTTGACGGTTGAATGTGTCTACTCTGCCTCTCCTCTCGCTATATATAGGAGACTAAATCACCATTCACCATGTGGGGACCTATTCAGGAGGTTTCAAGGCTAGGAAAATGCTTTCTCTCTGAAGATCTTGGTAATATCGCTAATTTAAATAAAGAATAAAAATAAATAAAATATTTGATTATAAAATAAGTTCATAGCGTTTTTTTTTTCCCTAGTGATTTCAATGATGTTAGATGTTTGTATGGGATATTTTGTTTGGCCGATTTCCTGTGTCTTTATGTTGGGGACATTTGCGACCATCTGCGCTTCAGAAGGTGAGAAAACCACTTGTGAACGAAACTTTTTCATAACGCGTCATCACCATGCACTACACATATTTCTAGCGGATTTCAATGGTTTTCGTTTACTGGCATAAAAGATAACTAAATATTAAAAATTCACTTTATTTTCTGGCATTTTAATCCCATACTAAACTTCTAAAAGATATGCAATCTCGATTAAAACTAATGTATACCTTGAATAATCCTTTTGCAATGGATGTGACTATTATTGACAATATAAACAGTCACTTGAGGTACGCATGATGGTATAGAAGGATCAATACAATTAGGATTGATAAATTAATTTCCACTTCTATTGAGATTATTTTATTAGAATACTAGTTTCGAATACTAAACATTCATCTTTAGTTCTATTCTATCTAAAACATACAATGTTTTTTTTTCGTTCAAATGACTGTGAAGCTAAATACATGGGAAAAACTGGACGATCGGTAAACCAAAGAGTAATAAACATATAAGAGCATACAATAATAATACTCAAAATTTCAATTTTTCTATCTACCTAAATGAAAATAACCATAAATTCAATAAAGACTCGGGAGTAGAAATAACACATCAAGTAAAAAAATATCCTAAAATTAAATATTTATGAATCATTAGAAATAATAAAATCGTTAAAAACCGATCTAGATTTTTGTTTAAATGACCAGAAAAACATTTCCAAATGCCCTATTTTAAATTTGGTTCCAATAGGAACAGAAAAGTCCAATGAGTCATAGGGGAAATCCCATCGTATACCCCAAAAATATAACCTATCTGCCCCCTTTCCCTATCCACGATGGATATATTTCAGATATCTGTTAAATCTCTTCAGGTGAGTACCGATATCTGATTTCTTGTCTAACATTTTTGAAAACTTTAGTATATATAATCCATGTAAAATAGTTCTACTTTGTTGAAAATTTTGTATGTTTTAGAACTGAAGATGGATGTTTAGCATTCGAAACTATTATTCTAATAAAACAATTCCTATAGAAGTGGAAATTAATTTATTATTGAATAACGTTTTGAATTCACTCCTCCCCCCGTTTAGATTAACAATTTTCTAAGTAAACAAACTAAAACTGTTTAAAACTTAGGAATAATTTTAGACAGAACGATGGCATGGGGAAAGAGAAACTTCAAAGCCTTAACACCATAGACATTTATATTCACTTATATTAGACTTTTATATTATTCATGTCTTATTTTGAAATAATTCTCTATGATATCACTTTCTGTTATGCAATGTTATTCTTAAGGGACATTGTCCTAAAATGAAGTTTTTTTTTCCATTTATTGTTATTTATTAAAACCAGTATGCACGTCCACCTTACTTTAAATAAAAGCAGAAAAAAAAAATCCAAAAATACAGATTTTCCAGGCGAAAATATTAAGAGTCATGAAACAATCATCCTGGTACGTTCGTCAATAACATAATGTTACATACATATTTATGCATAACTGTTGAAAGATCACATATAGACTTCATACAAAAGATCTGACGACAAACTACGGACATATCAATAAGTTATATTTACTTATAACTATAATAATACAAACTATGGCCTCGAGGAACATGCTACAAAATACCCGAAGAGAGAGAAGCACTTTATTTACCGGTGCTGCCCATTTTAAATGGGTTGCTAAATACACCGCATACTTAATCAATCTCAATTTGGTATTGTACAACGATATTCAATACAAAATAAATACATCACAAAAAAAAAAAAAAAGTTATAGTCATTATTTTAAAAGATAGAAGTCTACATGTTGAAATGATCGATTCCATGTGAATTATAAAATTACAATAAGATCATAATCTTATAGATAAAATATAACAATACAAAATAAATATAAAACTATTTACATAAGATAAAGTAACGATAGCAATAACTATGTAACTATATAACAACTAGGATATTTATGCAATTTATATTTATATATACTTTTCTTCCCTTTTTTTCTTTTACTCTTCCCAAATCTATGGTAGTATATAACTGGTGGTGGATTATTCCCAGACAGTCTTGTAAAATATTTTCTGCTAACACAGCCACGGCCCTCATATCAATGCCCAGTTCTTCCATAAGGCTCCTTCTTCTATTCGGTATAGTTCCGCGAGCTCCGAACCATAGGCCTCTCACGTTAAACTTCCGAGGAAAAGAAGTTGGCTGAGGGATCTACTCCGTTAAAATTAATTAAATATTATTGTTAGGAGTAAGTATTGCTAGGTACTGACCTCCATCATGCCTAACATGCCAGTAGTCTTGCATATAATGATCATATTTGTTTGTAGACAGGTGTAAATTTAAAAATTAAAAATAAGAAATAATAAATTCTGTTCAGTCTAATTCCTATATATAATAAATATGAATATATATATGTATTTTAAATAAATTATAATTTTGATAAATAAAAAAAATCGTAGTGTCTATTTAATAATCAAGACACTCTAAAGTTTCCTTAGCAGCTCTTAACTCGTGAAATTAATTATCAAATCCTTACAAGAAGTATTCGAAATATGTCCACAAATTTCACTTCTCTCGACTTATTTTGAGCCCTTGCCTTCCTGAGTGTCCTGTTATAAACAGTCTTTGTACGAACTGAGATATTCAGAACAACTCCTCAGTGACAAATACGTTTGTTTCGTTCACTTCCTAAAACACTATACTGCTAAATTGGATCTATTTAGGATCGTCGTTAAGTCGAATTTGTATTCAACAATTAACGAGTACTACTGACAAATACATAGTTCGAAATGTTTGTGGCAGTACTAAACCAAAGTTTAAGCCCTGACAGTCAATGTAAATACAAGAATTAATATTATTAAGGTAATAGTTAGAAAAATAAAATGGAATAATGATATTCGGGTCCTCAATTACTGAAACCTAAAGAATAAAAAAAATGGCTAAGTTCATAGTAGAACCAACATAATTAGGATCTATGAATAATTTGCTATTTTTATTGGATTTTATTTTTTTTTTTATATAAAACTATTTTACAATGTTACACATTCATTATTAGTTCTAAAAACATTTCAAAATGAAAAAAACTTTGTTACATAGATTTAATATATATATATATAAAGTCTTGTTACTTCGAAACAATATCTTAAACAAAGCGTTTATCAACATAAATACAAATTGCACGTCTATCAATAAGAGCCCGAATAAACCTGACCAAACAGCTTTCACCACAAATTAAAGGCAAACAAAACATTCTTTTAAATTTGACTACCCCATAATTATTCACTATGAACGAAATAATTTTAAAAGAAATATTAAAGAAATGATGACCTTAGAAAAATTTAAGAATCGCGCAATAAACAAAAAATCAGACGTTCTAAATCTCAACACCTGTTATTCCAATTTAATACATTCAGAACAATAATATTCATTTACATTAATATGCATCTACAAATCATTTATCTATTTATAACTATATTACACATTAATCCTTTTTATACCTCCATCTTTGGAAATACCACCAGTTGGAAATATCCCATAAACCTTGTAACTGTTTTTCAAAATTTCCTCAGGTCAGTTGTATACAAGAATTGTTAGAATTTAGTTAGTCGATACCATAGCCACTATAAGTAGAAAGAATATAAGTAGTTTCATACTCCTCTATATTCTGTAATTATTTATATTTTTATTATTCTAACACATATTGTTATATACTTATATTTGTATAACTTATGCAATTTTATTGTAACCTGTTTTTTCACTGTAGGGCATGATTATAAGAACAATATAGTCTCGAAACGTCGCCAAAATAGTTGTTTTTATTTATTTACTGAACCTCAAGAACCTTACTAAACGTATATATATATATATATATATATATATATATATATATATATATATATATATGTAATTTTTCTTGATATAAATCAATATTATTAAATATATTATTTTATTTTTTGAAGAGAAAAGATTTGACCCGGTCGGGATTCGAACCCAAGTTTCCACCTCTCTAGCGTGGCGCCTTATCCAACTAGGCCACCGGGGTCGTATCCGAACCAGGCAAATCCTCTCTCTTCAGTGATCCATAACCCCCGGGCACTCGCAAATCGCAATGTGATTCCGGGGATGAATGTTCATATTGAACATTACATTTAACTTGGATCTATTGACAATCCGTCACCGGTATATATATATATATATATATATATATATATATATATATATATATATATATATATATATATATATATATATATTTACATATATATATATATATATATATATATATATATATATATATATATATATATATATATATATATATATAACCCATGTTGGGTTATGGATCACTGAAGAGAGAGGATTTGCCTGGTTCGGATACGACCCCGGTGGCCTAGTTGGATAAGGCGCCACGCTAGAGAGGTAGAAACTTGGGTTCGAATCCCGACCGGGTCAAATCTTTTCTCTTCAAAAAATAAAATAATATATTTAATAATATTGATTTATATCAAGAAAAATTACATATATATATATATATATACCGGTGACGGATTGTCAATAGATCCAAGTTAAATGTAATGTTCAATATGAACATTCATCCCCGGAATCACATCGCGATTTGCGAGTGCCCGGGGGTTATGGATCACTGAAGAGAGAGGATTTTCCTGGTTCGGATACGACCCCGGTGGCCTAGTTGGATAAGGCGCCACGCTAGAGAGGTGGAAACTTGGTTTCGAATCCCGACCGGGTCAAATCTTTTCTCTTCAAAAAATAAAAAATATATATATATATATATATATATATATATATATATATATATATTATTTTATTTTTTGAAGAGAAAAGACATATATATATATATATATATATATATATATATATATATATATATATATATATATATATATATATATATTAGTTGCATAAAATATGAACAATTTATATTCATGAAATCTTATTGTTTTTGTACAAAAACTTATTTAAAATTTTCTGTTACATTTTTTAAATAGTTTTTTTATTTTATTATTATAATCTGTATTTCCTTACAAAAATATTATTTCATTTTAATTCTCTGAAGGTCCTTGGTTATACATTATTTTTATTCTTAAAAGACTTAAGGCCCCAGAATAAATAAAGAACTTTTATTATTAATAATAATAGTCCAGCCAGTGAGTGCATGAAAAATGCTATTTTTTTTTACTTCGTAGCTCCATAGAGTAGTTAGAAGGTAAAGATACCAAAAGTCCCTCCCTGGGTTTTTAGATTATATCTAAAAAAAAAGTAGGCTCTATAAAATTATGATTTAAATAAAATTAAATCAAATTAAAGTTACTATAAAATTGATTCTATACATATTTGCAGAACTTTTAACGGTTTTCGAGATATAAGTTATTGAAAACCGATACTTGTAGCAGCATAATTCTTTTCTGTTCTTTTTTTTTTATTGTATATAATGTGTGAATGCACTCATAAAGTCATCTATATAATGCATTGCCTGCAATTGTGGCATGTTTTAATAATTACTTAAAAGACGTTAAAAAAAATAAATAATGAATTGGAATATTCTCGTCTATATTTCGTCAATTCTAATTGTATTGCTCCTTTTATACCATCATGCGTACTTCAAGTGAAAATCAATGAGACTGTTAAAAAATATAATTCTAGAAACACTAGCAACAAAGCCTAGTCCAGACTGTAAACAAATGTTTCGGAACATTATTGAACCTGTTCCCAAATTGTTTATAAACAGTTCTGAAACTTTGTTCCGAAACAATGTTTCGCGTCCAGACTTGAGTCAGTTTTTCTCCAGTTTTGAACATGTCGAGTGAAGCTATTGCAGAAATTTATTTCTTTTAATTAACAGACAAGGGAATAGAATAAGGAAAGAAATGTTGTGAATACGAAAAGCACTAATTGAAGGCACCAGTTATAGCAATGGCCTTATGAGGAACCTAAAATAAGGACCTGCTATAAGGACACTTTCATACAGATCTGCCAGCATCTGACGATTTTTTTTGGCCGACGGACATTCTCCTTCCAAAATTAGAATTAGTTTTCATCCTTAAGGATGCTGTTTTAACGGGTTTTAAGTTATCCGAAGCCATTATCCTGAGTACCATAAAAAAGGTGTTAATACCATTAACATAGTTACAAACATATGTAAATAATTGAATCATTGCATTGTAAATGTACAGTGTCTTAATTAACTAATTGAGTTTGTTATGGAAACAAACAGGGAAGAAAATGCTTCCTAGAATTGTATTAATTAATCTGGAATAAGGAAACATTTCTTCAAGTTCGTAACGCGAATTGTAAATGGATGATTCTCAGATAACGGGAAATTTTCAGAATCGACTTTTACAATTTTGAACCTTTATAAAATATAAAGAAAACAGATTATTTTAATACTAATAAAAATTTACTCCATGATATAACTGTAATTATATTTCCCTGATAGAATTTTAAATTTTTGAATTTTGTTTTACCTCCATGGAGGTTATTTTTAGTACCTTGACATAGTTATAAGTATGTGTCTAGTTAGATACAGCTGTTCAATCAGCAAATTTAAACTAACCCCAATTATTTTTTAAGTAGATGTTATTTCATTAGTCAGGTCTTTGTGAAATTATTTTGAATTTTTTGTGATTTGTAACCTTGCAATGATAGTCATGAAAATATTATTTGTAGTAAGAATAATAAGAATGTATTAATAAAAAGATGGATGATAACTTCCACTCTTACTTCGAGATTATGGGTTAAAATTAATAATATAAACACCACAATTTTATATCATTTTTTTTTTTTAATGTGAATTGAAACTGTCAGTATTATAACATATGCATAATTCATCTTTGCAGCCTTGATTTTTTTTTTTTTTTTTTTTTTTTCATTTAATCATTATTTTAGATTAATTTTCTTCGATACAAGTTGTTCATTCTATATAAATGTTTTCCTAGCAATTTCTTATGGATAAATATAAAATGAATTATTGTTCCGCTTTCTTTAATATCCTTCGTGCAGTATACTGAGGAAATGAGTTCAGTATTTCTGGAATAGTAAAGGAAGGAGGACAACTTGCGACATTGGGTCGTAGGCTGGCAGTCACCCTGGCCCAATACAAGAGAGTGGTCCATCAAGGACTGCCATATTTCTGTCCCATATCCAAATAAAACCTCATTGGATAAATCATTTCTTTTTCTGTAAAATATCCTGAATATATTGCTTCCAATACCAGCCTTCGATCTCTTTGGTCTATAGTATCTTTAAAGCAAGGACAGGATACCACATAATCACAAAAATAGTTTTTTAATGATAATTTTTTTTATTTTTTAGCTACTGATTGGAATTTACATATGTACTATAATCAAAAGACAAGAAACTGCTCGTCATTTTCGAATACTTCAACATTTACTAGACAAGCGTTCAAAACTCCCAATAAATTACAAAAGAATAGTAAAGACATCTATAATTCTTCGTAAAATCATTAATGTTCCTTATTATGTGTATGTAACAAACAAACTTATCCATTAAGATCTTAATGTTCCGTATGTTGCTGATTTGGTCCAAATAAAAAACCAATCCGTTCATTGTAAATCCACACCCATTCGAATCCACTAGTCTCTCAACTTGCCTCACACTCTATTCCCAATAATCCTCCGAAGCGTCTTAAAAGACGTTCTAATGTAGAACTTTGAATATTTCTTTGGATGTTATTGGCATGTCATAGTAATAATTTTCCTCAAATATCAATGTATTTCTGTATTTAAAAATATGAATTAGTACGAGGGATTTCTGTGTGAGGAAGTTACTCTTTTCGGTTCTCAGCGAAAACACGTTTTGGTACTCTTTTGGTTATCACTTCGAAGCTATTTGTCAAATTAAAATTTTTTTTTTTTTAGTCTGAAAACTGGTCAATAATTCCCCATTTTAAAATTTATCTTGAATATTTTATTTGACACATCACTCAGAATATAGGTTTTTTTTTTTTTTTTTTTTTACTATTTTATATCAAAACCCTAGTGAATATCAATAAATAGTTTTAAGAAAAAAAAGAAGCAGTTATTAAAATTTACAACTATGTACAAAAAAAAAAAAAAAAATACATATAGTAAATGTGAAGATAATACTCATAATGACATGTCAATTGCTTGTAAAGCAACTAGCTATTAGTAGCATTAAAATAAAAGTGCTATGTTACAAGTTCCCGAGGCCATCTTCTTTTTAGCCATCTCGGATGGTTATCTGGAATAGAATGGGAAGAAAATTGAGATTCTAGTGGATTTAAACGGTTATATAGTTTACTAAGGTGTATGGTTTCGACTAAATCAGCAACATATGATACATTAAAAATTTGATAGATTTTCTTGGTGTAACTAAGATTAAAAATAATTCCTACCATTAATGATAAGATTTCGATTTTAAAAATAAGGAACAGGCTACTTCAACATTTACTAGACGTTCAACGTCTTACTAACGTTCAAAACTCCCAATTAATTACAAAAGAATAATATACATGACTGTGATTATACCTATCTGGAAGTACGGAGTTGAGCTTTGGGGGCTCCACTAAACCATCCAATCCTTACAATCCAAAATCCTTCGAAAAATCGTCAATGCTCCTTACTTTGTCACCAATAAACTTATCCATAAAGATCTGAAATGTTCCATATGTTGCAGATTTAGCCCAAAACCAGATACCTATCCTTTCATAGTAAGCTCCATAACCACTCAAATCCCCTAATTTCTCAACTTGCTTCCCACACCATTCTTGATAATCCTCCGAGGCGTCTGAAAAGAAAATGGCCCAGAGACCTTCTAGTGTAGAATTTTTATTAAAGCGCTACCGATGAGTGGTTATTTTCAAGTTTTGTTACGTTATTGTAATAGTTCACAGCACATTTACTTGATGTATAAATTTTGTACAGTTGTAAATTTCAATAAATTGTTATTACAAAAAAATAAGGAATGTCTTCATTTATTTTTCCTTATTTCTTACCAAAGAAAAAAGTAATAGAAGCAGTAATACATTAATATTAAATTAACTCACAGCAAATGAGTTAATTACAACTATTTAACGACCATTAGCTAGTTGTCAGATACAATTAAAAAAGTACGCTAACAGTAACTGTTTGCACAACCACATAGTTTTGCTTGTGAAGCTACTATCCATTGTTAGCACGATAAAAGTTCAGTATTAAAAGGCCCGAGGCCATCTCCATTTCTGACGCGTTTACTTTTGATTTTATTTTTTAAATCTGGATTGTTAGAATTAGATATGAGACGAATTAAATGTTTTTTGGAGCCCAAAAGCTCAAATTCGTATGTCCTAATAGGTCAAATTACTGTCACGTAAATTATCTTGAAAATTATCAGAAGTTTTGAACGTTATTTAGTAAATGTTAAAGAAGTCAAAAACGTTTCTTGTCGTTTTAGTCTGGCATGTAACGTAACGTTAATGACCTTATTAATTTTATTCTACAAGATTAGTTTATGTTCTATATACGCCAATATTTAAGAACTATATCTGATATTCCTTATTTAAGTAACATTAAATATGGCGTACTATCTCCAGGTTGATTGTTTCAAAAAAACAATTCCTGGCGAATCAGCAAGGGTTCGCCGTCTTATTTTTCTCCTTAATTATATTCCACAGCCCTCATATTGATGTATTTCAGAAGGATTAGAATTTTTCTCAGTTGTTACGAAGAATAAGTTTTCCTACATATATATCAATCGTTAAAAAAACTAGCTAAAGTTCTATGTTAAACATGTAAAATAACTGATTGGTTTCAATCCGAAATCTGGAACTCTCTCCCATTGATACTTTTTTGTATAACTATAATCACTCCCTCTATTTATTACAATTCCAGTGAGCCTTTCTTCATAACTAGCTCGGTCGCATTTCCTGTCTTGGAACTTGAGTCAAGGATATTGAAGTTTAACTGGAGGTATCCCCCAGATCCTCCCGAATAATGCCAAGAAAATAGCAAATTCTAAAGCTTTTTCAGTACTAGCCGGAGTCTTCTGAAACCCAGACGGAAGTGTCTAATGTTGGATCTCTTGATTTCGAACACAATAAAGAATGTTGAGGATAACATAGAAGGGAGCGCTTAAATTCCAACCTTGATTTTCGTGGCAGGATTATAGATACGAACAAAAATGATAGGTGTAAACAATTTATTGATATGCCAAATAAAATAAATATATAAATAAATATAGATGAATGGAAATGGAAGAAGGATGTAAGGTCAGGAGTGGAATTTAGTGGTGATACGAAGGAGCTTCGACGTGATGTACAACTGGAACATGATGGACGACTGGAACATGATGTACGACTGGAACATGGTGGACTACTGGAGCAGACTTAACCTTGATCTCGACTGGAACGGAATCCTTGACGTAGTTGACTTGGTTCTGGGTGGAGTATGCGTGTTCGTGGTGTTCGTAGGAAGCGGCGAAAGCCACAGCCACGACAGCGGACAGGATCAGCTGCAATAATAATTATAATAATAAATAACTATTTACCAATGTTTCGTTAATAAATATAACAATTAATCCAGAGCGGAGCTTGTACTCACGAGCTTGTACATGTTGAGGGTTGAATGTGTCCAGTCTGCCTCTCCTCACAATATATATACTGGACCTCAAACACCCTTCACTTAGTGGAAACCTTCGAAACAATCGTATGAAATTTTTAAGGACCTATAATATGTTTGCAATATTTTAAATAATTATGTATCGACATAGAATTACTGTTATCATATAAACTATGACTGTAATTAAAAATAATTTATTGTTTTTATACGTTTACAAAGTTAAGTTGTGACACCTTTTGCAAATGAAGAGTTGTAGGATTTACTCAATGTTAATTGAACCATTCTAATATTTTAATAAACTCACGATTGTAAAATCTATACAATAATATAAAAGGAAACGCCATTTTTAGTTTGCAATCACTAACTGCGAAAACAACTGAACCAACCTGTACCAAATTTTCACTACAACCTCTTCACAGTTCAAGGAAGGTTTAGAAATAATAAGACTTACATATTTCTTATTACATTTCTGTTTAAAAGGCGATAAATGTGGTGCGAAGTGAGGTTTTAAGATTGACTGATAGGTGGCGAGTGCCATTCAATAGAGGATACAATGATACGGTGTTACATATAGCTAGAAAGTGACAATAAAATTAACTTAATTCAATTAAATTATCAAAAAAGCTATAAATATGACATGTGACGTGTGGATTCGAGTGAAGTTTAAAAATCGAATCATAAGTGGTAAGCGAAATTCTGCAATAGAGTTTTAGTAAAACTAATGAACCTATCTGAACCAAATTTTAACTACATCATTTTATAGTTCTAGAAAGATTTACGATAGTAGTACCAGATGAAATCGATAAAATTTATCTGCCGAATAGAAATGAGAACCAAATCAAAATGTTGATCCCTTGGTTTTTTTGATATTGTGTGTAAAAATATGATCCATGGGTTTTTAGTTGCAAGCAATGATAATGCAGTCCTTTATCCGCAAGTTTCTTAATAGTCTCTGTCCATCTGGATTACCAACTAATATTTAAAATAAAAAAAATGAATCGGAGCAATTTTAATCATGTTAAAAATTACTGGAATACGTGAAAATATTATTGAAGAAACAATGCTCAATTGCGTTATTAAATTCAAGATTTTTATCAATAAAAAAAATAAAACTTCTATTTTTAATTAAAATTATACAACTTTTAAAGTAAAGATACAATAATACATTTAATAAAAGAAACTAAAACGCATAATCACTGTAAAATTAAAAAAATATTGTATACATTCAACTAAAAAATTCACTAGAGGCTACTTATACATAAGAGAAGAGAAAGATAAAAAAATTTTAAAAATGTGGCAAACAAAAGTAAAAAAAAAAATACTATATAAATATTGATCAAAATAAAATTAATAACATACTCTCATACATATATTCTCAATGGAATGTACTGGAGCTCTTAACAAATACAGAGAAAAGAGCCTATTTGTGATAGAGACAACTTTGGAACGGTTTGAGTGAAAACATTGGAAAATTTTAATCAATACTTAAACTGCATAAAGTATTCCATATGTAACTGATTTAGCCCGAAATTTTATATTATTGTAATTTAGTTAAACATTATGTCAGGAAGATTATTATTTGTCTTATAGAAAACATAACTGCTCTTAACACAATCAGGGTCAAGAATTAATTTAAAGTTTTGATTATTCTCAAAAGAAATATTTTTAGAGTAGTTTAATTTAAAGAAAAATTAAAACAGTTTTTTTTTTTATTTTGCTATGATGGCGGCAGAAAATGTGCTCACGCAAGATTGACCTGTAGAATGTATAATAATAAAAAAAAAAAAAAAAAATATATATATATATATATATATATATATATATATATATATATATATATATATATATATATATATTTATAAATTCTAAAATAATACTATTTCATGAAAACGTTTATTAAAATCGTTCGAATCATAAAATCATTCACAGAAATAAAAAAAATAAAAACAAATACAATTTTTACAAATGCTTTAAATCTATCTAGGTTTAATATTACATTGCTCAAACAATTTAATTTTAGCTACCCTTATTCGGCTGAAATTAAAATTTAAAACTTACTACTTCCCATCACAGTCCTTACCACGTTCGCTGGTGACACATGTGTGTTATCAGTAAATCGTTATCCTCTTATAGCATTCCAAACACTCAAATCTCATATTATAAACCTTCAGTGTCAGAATTGGAGAATTAAAATAAATCCAAATAAATCTCATCAGATATCCTTTACCCTTCGTCGTAAACCTACGACTTCCTGTCCTACAGTATACTTTAATAACATTCTACTGATCTCTGTTGAACAGATCCGCGATCTAGGACCCCAATTTGACAAATGTTTAACTTGGAACTCACATAAAAGACTATGTGTTTTCGACTTCTTCAACATTTACTAGACAGACGTTCAAACCCCATTTACATGAAAGTTATCAGACCTCTTTGGATATATGGAGTTGACCTCTGGGGCTCCCCCTAACCATCTCATTCATCTCGTATCCAATCCTTGCAATCCAAAGTCCTTAATGCTCCTTACTCTGTCACCAATAAATTTATCCATAAAGACCTTAATGTTCCATACGTTACTGATTTAGCAGAAAACAGATACCTATCCTTTCATATTAAACTCCATCACCATTCTAATACACTAGTCTCTCAACTTACTTCCCATTTTATTCTTGATAATCCACCGAGGCGTCTGAAAAGAAGATCGTCGAGAGACCTTTTTATTGAAGTGCTACTAATGAGTGGTTCACCACATGTTATTGACAAGTCATTGTAATAATTTCCTCAAATTTACTTATTGAACATATATGTATACAATCGTAAATATCAATAAATAGTTTTTTTTTTTTAAATAGTTTATAAAAGATTGTCAGTTTTTTTTTTTTTTTTTTTTTTTTTTTTTTTTTTTTTTAATTTGTTTTCTTAAATTGACTAAACATATTACCCACAACTTCTTAGAATATAATAAGTTGTTATGATCTCAGTTATGGTTAAAGTATGAAGGGAAATTCAAATATATTACATTGAAATATTTGTTTATTTCGTTTAACGTCACTTTATGCTGCTATGGCTAATCGAACGATGCTACGGTGGGAGTACCTAACATCGCACAGGCTCGGGACCCCCATTTTACGTCCCTTCCGAAGGACGGTGTAGCTAATGGTTTTTTACTCCCTTTAAAATATCCTAAGGTCATCTTACGGGCTGCGAACCCGCGATATTGGGTTTAGTAGGTTGCTATGCTAACCACTACACCACAGGTGACCCCTACTTTCAAATATGTTTTAAAAATATGTCATACATTGTATTGTAAAAATATATCATATTCATTTTCTAAATAGCTTGGTATATAGTTACTATATAGACTATTCTTACTACTCATCAGCGTTCAAAAATGACCCATTTTACTATTAATTTTCTATGGATAAAAAAAAAACTCCAATATTTTTTTTTTTAAATAAATATTTACAAACCATAAAAAATAAGCTGATGTAATTATTAAGAAAAATATTCGAACTTAAAAAAAAAAAATTGTTAAATTAATTTGCATGATGATTTTAGAATATCGAAGACAAATAAATCAGAGTGGTTAAATTAATATTAAATAAATCTTTCGAAATTATTTTATAAATTGTATTTCTACAGCAAAACGTTTTGAAGGTATACAAAAAAAAATAAATTACTTTTTATCACAATTATATATAATAATATTATTTTATATTTATAGTAATAATCATATATTAGGGTTGTTGCGAAGGTTCCCCACTCGGTGAAGGGAGTTTGAGGTTCAGTATATATATTGTGGGGAGAGGCAGACTGGACACATTCAACCGTCAACATGTACAAGCTCGTGAGTGTTCTCTACTATTTGGATTAATTGATATATTAATTAACAAAACATTGGTAAATAATTAACTAATAATAATTATTGCAGCTGATCCTGTCCGCTGTCGTAGCTATGGCTTTCGCCGCTTCCTACGAACACCACGAACACGCATACTCCACCCAGAACCAAGTCAACTACGTCAAGGATTCCGTTCCAGTCGAGATCAAGGTTAAGTCTGCTCCAGTAGTCCACCATGTTCCAGTCGTACATCATGTTCCAGTATTACATCATGTTCCAGTCGTACATCACGTCGAAGCTCCTTCGTATCACCACTAAATCCGTCAAGGACCTTAAAACCGTCTTCCCCAATTTCCGTTCATCAAAATTTATTTATATATTTATTTTATTTGGCATATCAATACATTGTTTACACCTTTCATTTTGTTTTTGTAACTCTAATCCTGCCACGTAAATCAAGGTAGCAATTTAAGCTCTGCTTCTCTTGTTATCCTCAACATTTTTTCATTGTATTTGAAATAAAGAGATCCAACATTTGACCATTCAAATTAAATTTCGTGCAAATAAATGTAATTATGTTTAGACTGTATATAGACTGAGTTTAAGTGCCACTTATAGGTAGTTCTTCACAAGTTATTAAATGCCCTTGTATGTTGTGTATTGTTGTAAACATCAATAAAATATATATATTTTTTTTAAATCGGTTTGAAGAATATTTAAACTGACTTAAATTTTTACAGCTATTAAAAATAATATTAATACAACGATTAAAAGTATCTATACAATATATAAATATAAAGTAAGGAGTCCCTGTGGCTCTGGACGAATGGGAGTGAAACGCGTCGTTGCCTGTCATCTGCAACTCTAACATATTGGATCCATTAAGAGAATCCAACTTAGCCTCTTTCACTCCAACTCCAGCACGTAACCTACACGAGGTGTCCCCTGTTAAGCCGAGCAACCCAGTGGAAGGTTGGGTATAATCCCAGCGGGAAACTGGGTCGGTGAGCCGATCAGTGCTGGAGGCTTCGAGGCTTACAACCTCGAAAGTCAAAGACCTGTTACCTTCCAGGTAACCACCCCCTAACATTCTCGTAGAACTCAAAACATGGAGAAAACTTATATCAGGAAACATACCCCAGGTGGTAAACAATCCACGCCCACACAAGTTGGGGCAAGCAGGTCATCGGATTCTGGGGAACCTGCAACTTCATGTATTCCACCAGTACTGACTGAAGTTAAATTACCACCAAAGAAGAAAAGAAACATCGCCTACTTGGCTACAATTAATATCAACTCGCTCCTGAAGGTAGGCAAGCTCAAACAAACACTTGACGTGCTGGAGAAGTACAAAATAAAAATAGCAGCACTACAGGAGACTCAGTTTACAGACAAGGATACAATTGAGTCTAGAGGATACAGGATCTTCAAGGGAAAGAGTAATCAAGACACTCCCGCACTTGGGCACTGGGTTTGCTGTGCACCAAAGGATGGTTGACCACATTTTGGAGTTCACCTCACTCAATGGAAGGACTTCCTCACTATCCTTCAGATCTCGTAACAGAGCATACACGATAGTAAACTTCCACGCACCCACAAATGACACCAACCGGAAAGATCTGGAAAGCGTAGAGCAGGTCTGGGCGACCTTGGAGGAAACGCTAGACAAGATTCCACCTCATCGTGCGATTATACTGATGGGCGACTTCAACGCTCAAATTGGCAAGGAACGGAAGTACCGAAGGATTGTAGGTCGTTATCCTGCTCACAAGAGAACAAACAGAAATGGAGAACGTCTAATAGAACTTTGTGACAAGTACAATTTGGTCCTAAAATCAACAGCTTTCAAACACCTACCGAGGAAAGCTAAAGAGGAGAAGTCCAAACCACATGCTTGGTGAGTTCCAGATAGATCATGTGGCTATCGAACGGGATTACCACAATCAAATCCAGAACGTCAAGGTATTGAGAGGAGCCAACAAAGACTCGGACCATTACATTTCACTTGTCAAGACTAACTTACAACCCTTCAGGAAGATGCTAAACCCCCACAGTAATCATAAGATACCAAAGTTTGACACTCGAAGACTGCAGGAGGAGGACTGTGACTTCCAAGGTGCCCTGAAGAAAAATACATAGAAAGAAGGTTGGCCTGCCCTTCAAAAGGCTTTACTGGATGCTGCCCAAGCAACTATCCCTGCCACATCCAACAAAGGAAAACATGCTTGGTGGACTACCGAGTGTGATCAGGCCATAGAAGAAAGGCGTAAAGCATGGATCAGGTGGAACCGGTGTAAGAATGAATCCAATCATGAATCCTTCATTATACAAAGGAAAACTACAACCAACACCATCCGCAGAGTCAAAAGAAATTTCCTTAGGATCTTGATGCAGCAGTCAGGGGAAAACTTTCAGAGAAACAACTCTGGAGATCTGTATAAAGGACTCAAAAGGCAGATAACCCATTACACAGCACCAACATTAACTCAGTACGGGCCAGATGGGAAGCTCCAACTGAACAATAAGGACTGCACTAAAATCCTTGCTGACTATTTTCAGGTGCTTTTCAACATAGAGGTGCCTAAAGAGAGACTGGTCTTCCATGAACCTTGCAACAGGAACCACGATTCCCAACCACCCACCAGGGAGGAATTAGACAACATCATCAAGGAACTCAAGAACAACAAGGCTTTAGGTGAAGATGGAATAACAGCAGAGATGTGGAAACATGCAGATGAACAGTCCTTGCAGAGCATAGATCAGATCATACAGGACATATGGACAACAGAGACCTTGCCAGAAGGATGGACGTCAGCTTTGATTCACCCACTGCACAAGAAGGGTAGCAAGAAGGATCTCAACAATTACAGAGGCATCTCCTTATTACAGACCGCCTACAAGATCTTCTCTGCGGCCTTGCTAACTAGGGTCACAGACCAGTTGGACTCACAATTAGGTGAATACCAGGCCGGCTTCCGCAAATGTAGATCTTGCCCTGAGCAGATTTACAATCTTAAGACATTCCTCACCTACAAGAACCGAGGCGGGCACTCCTGGGTGGTTATTCTTGTAGATTTTCAAAAGGCATACGACTCTGTGGATAGAGAAACTCTCTTCTCCACATTGCGAGAATTTGGCCTGGATGAGAAAACCGTGAGGTTGGTCCAAGCCACCATGAAGAACACGACAGCCAAAGTGAAGTTCAGAGGTGAGCTGTCCGAGAGCTTTCCTATCAGAACGGGAGTCAGACAGGGCGATGGTCTCTCCTGCATTCTTTTTAACTGCGTCCTGGAGAAAATTATAAGGGAATGGACGGCACTGTTGCCACCGGGAGCTGGACTGAAGCTTGGATACAAGAAAGACAACCTTAATGTACCATGCCTAGCTTTTGCCGATGACCTCGCTTTACTAGCTAATGATATTAAGGAGGCTACACACATACTACAGAGCCTGCACAGTGTAGCTGTTAAGACAGGCTTGAGGATAAACATTCAGAAGACAGAATTCATGACTAACATCAAGGAATCTCCCTCTAAAATTCCCATAGAAGACACCAGCATACGGAAAGTACCTGCAGTGAAGTATCTAGGAGAATGGATCTCTGCGAACCAGACCGAGAACCTAGCCATAGACACCAGATGCACCAAATTTGAAAGGGCATATCACTCCTGCCGAGATGTCTACTCATCTAAATGCCTCTCCAAAAATCTCAAAATAAGACAAAATAAGACTGTAGTAAAACCAGCTGTTCTGTATGCCTCCGAGTGCCTGGTAATGGCCAGGAAGGGTCCACTCAGGAAGCTAGAGATCAAGGAGAGGAAAATCCTGAGGAGAATACTAGGACCAGTTAAGGAAGAGAATGGCACCTACAGGATACGGCACAATGATGAGCTGTATAAACATCAGGAGGATATCCTGACATGCATAAGGAAAAGGCGACTGGCATTTTATGGACACCTGACCCGCATGAATCCCAAAAGATTAACAAACAGGATATTTACTGTGGCAGGTAGAGGTAAGGCTTCCAAGAACAAGTGGATAACATCGGTGAAGTCAGATCTGGAACAACTAGGGATCCCACAGCATAAAACACAAGACCGACTGCAGTTCCGACAAGCTATCCGACAGGGTGTTTTCCTAGTGTCCCTTACCAGTAAGAAGACCACAAGGACCAAATGGACAGAGGAGAGAAAGCTGGCTCATAGTCAGAAAATGAAAGAATTCTGGAAGAGAAAGAAGAAGATCCTCACTGAAAAATAGCTACGAGCCCGTGGTCCTTAGAAGGCCAAAAAAAAAAAAAAAAAAAAAGAAAAAGAAAAAAAAAATTTATTTATCATTTAATCCATTTAAGAAATTTCGAGGTTTTTTAGAGAAATTATGGCTGTATATTTTATTCTTTGGGATGTATTTTTCTTTTGATTTTATTTATTTTATTTTATTTAACAGTTAAACACCCAAATAATTTATGTAGACTTCTCCGTCAACAACCGCGTGTTTTGTTTATGAATGTATAAAAAGAAAATAAATCCAAATTGACTAACTACATTGTTGATTATTCCCGAAATAATTAATTTTTTTTTTCTCGTAATATCGTAATTTTATTTAACAGGAAATATATTTATCAAATTTTCAACCTAATTCTATTTACAAAAGTTGAAATTATTCCTAGAAAGAAGTAGGAAAACTTCAACAATTATATTCCTTTGAAAACGTATAATTCAAAGTTTTAATTTTTTTGAAATTTGAGGAAATCAAATAAAAGCCCTGATGACTTTTTAAGCACAACTTCAAGACTGATAAACAAAATCAATAAAACAACAGGTCGCAAAATTTTTTTTTTAATGTCTGCTTAATTTAATACTAAATTTATATGCATTCATGTTTATTGTTTTCTTTTTGAACTTCAATAAGTTGAAAACTTATCGTAAATATTGCTTTTTATTGGTCGATATTATAACGTAATTGCTCTGCAACTAAACAAGCACAACAAAGTGATTTTCTTTGAACTAAACTAAAAGAACGATTTTGAAAGAAAAAAAAACAACTGAATCGTAGTAGCATGAATAATAATATACAAATAGGGTGTTTGGTACCCTATGATTTCTTAGGAAAGTTAAAACTGAGGTTCGTTTGTATCTAGAAACTTCGTCTGAGTTTCAAAATTTAGTTTAAAGTTAATCTAACACAGGTCAGGTTGAACTCCCTAAGGCATGAGGTTTACTGATGAGGTATCTTGCCAGTTAACATAGTTTTGTGTGTATAGAAATGTATTTTCCAGTAGAATACAGTCTTATTTTCGTTAGGTATACCAGAGAATTGGTATACATGGGATGCGCCACGAAAATTATTAACTTGAATTCATGTATATCATACATGAATATTTGTTTATATATAAATAATAGGAATCTTGATGTCAAATGTAAAGGTTTTTTTCTTTTATTCATTTATTTTTGAACTGAATTTCAATTTCTAAAATAAGGAAACAATTATTTTTTATTTTGTTATAATTTATTTAATTTAGTTATTGATCTCAAATAAACTTAAAAATTCTTCCCGTATCCAATCCTTACAATCCAAAATCCTTCAAAAAATCCTTAATGCTCCTTACTTTGTTACCAATAAACTAATCCAAAAAGATCCTAATGTTCCATATGTTGCTAATTTAGCCCAGACCAGATACCTATCCTTTCATAGTAAGCTCCATGACCACACTAATCCTCTAGTCAACTTGCTCCTCACTCCATTCCCGATAATACTCCGAAGCGTCTAAAAAGATGATGGCCTAGAGACCTTCTAGTGTAGAATTTTAATTGAAGTGCTACAGATGAGTAGTTCTTTTCAAGTTTTTAGATGTTATTGTAATTGTTGTGAACACATTTACTAGATGTATATAAATTGTACAGTTGTAAATTTCAATAAAAAAAAAATTAAGTATGAACAGAACCACCAGTGCCATGTTTACTAGCCCTCCAAACGAGAAAATTGAATTTATTAGACATAATTATTATTCTTTACATTATATAACTTTTTTTTTTTTACATTATTTACAATTACGATAAAATGTAAATTTTAATGAAAGTGCTGCCAATTTTAAATTTAATTGCCTTTGGTTTCGAAGGAAAAGGTTATTATAAAGTTATTTATTGTTAGTGTTTAATAATAATTTAAAGAATGATGTACGTTAATAGAGTTTTTCTCTTTATTTTAATAGTTGTTACCGTGTAGTGTAGTGTAAAACTACTAATGGTTCATACTAAATATATAGCTACAATAAAAAAAAAAAAAATCGTTTACAAAAACGCAAGAATGGAGTTGAAATTGGAGGATCAAGATAAATAAAAACAAATCTCATCAAATAACTTTTATCCTTCGTCGTAATCCCACGACTTCCTGTCCTACAGCATCCTTTAATATTGTCCTATTGATCCCTGTTGAGCAGATCCGCTATCATGGAATCCAATTGGACAAACGTTTAACTTTAAATCCACACACAAGACTAAAACGACAAGAAACTGCTCGTCGTTTTCGATTCCCTCGACATATACTTGAAAAACGCTTAAACCTTCCGCTTAATTAAAAGAGACTCATTTACATGATAGTAATTAGACCTTCCTTCGAGGCGTCTGAAAAGCAGATGGCCTCGAGACCATTTACTATAGAACTTTTATTAAACTGACACCAATAAATGGTTGCTTTACAAGTGATTGTCATATAACTGTATTCATTTTTCCACACATTTACAATTACAATTACAAATTTCGAATGAATTAAGTGTTATAGCTCATCAAATAAACATTGTAAATAGAATTATAATTGATGAATTAATTGTCACTTCTATTGAGAATATTTTATTAGGAAACTAGTTTCTAATGTTAAATATTCACCTTCAGTTCTAAAAGATACAAAAAGTTTTTAATACATCAGTACTATGTTATATAGATTATATACACTAAAGTTTTCAAAAATGTAAGACTAGAAATCAGAACATCAGCACTCACCTCAGGTAGGTTAAATTTTTGTGATTTACTATGGGAATTACACAAAAATTTAACCTACCTGCCCCCTTCCACAAAAATTTAACCTACCTGCCGCCTTACACTTCTCACGATGGGTATATTTCAGTTATCTCTTTGACCTCCTGAGGTGAGTACTGATGTTTGATTTCTTGTCTTACGTTTTTGAAAACTTCAGTGTATATAAGTTGGAATGTCCATTGTATAAAAGGATACCATTGCCATTACAACTTGCCTACTTTTACAAGATGTGTAGGACACCAATATGGGTTGCTAAAAATATTTATCTTATTGTGGTCAAAAATGAAGTAATCTAGTTTTTCCCAAATAGTACAAATGTAATCTATGTTAAATAGTACTGATGTGTTGAAAAATTTTGTATGTTTTAGAACTGTAGATGAGTGTTTAACATTCTAAAATAGTATTCTAATAAAATAATCTCAATAGAAGTGGCAATAAATTCATCAATCCTAATTGTATTGATCCTTCTATACCATCATACTTACCTCAAGTGTTTGTAAATAGAACTATAGAGTTGACAAGTTTACAATTTCTAGAAATATTTTTAGCTACTTCTAGGGCACAACCAGGCATCTATTAACTGGTTAGCTTTGAATAGGAAAATATGGTATATCTGGCGGTTGAGCTTAATTTGTGTCCACATTACCTCCTTGTATAAATGTTAGTTACGAAACAATATTTCCATACCATGTACTGAATCTATGACCCTTCATAGATAGATAAGGCTGTAGCGGTATAGTTGATTTTTTTTAATAAAATAATTAATACTTCATATGAGGCTATGAGAGCAAAAGTGGCCTAACCCACAAAATATAAAAAAATCTGATTTAGTAATTTTTGGCAACTATAACGCCATCTGGTGGTATGTATATAGTTGCAAAAACTTACTAAATTAGATTTTTTTATATTTTGTGGGTTAGGCCACTTTTGCTCTCATAGCCTCATATTATGTCAAATATTGATGAACATAGTTATCAGTCCATTTACAAAAAACAGTAACATCGCTCAAATCCTTTATCACTCAGCCATTACTCGTTTTAAACCCTAAATAATCCCACCAATAGGTGGGACTGAAATCACTGTCCTAGTGATCTATTGATATACTATGATTAAAATCATCTTTTTGGGCTGTAGGCAGAAATTTATTTTTATGAACAAAATTTATATTTAATTTAATTCTATGAGAAACAGGGTTAATAAATTATTTCTTCAGAGGAATTCCCATTTAAAATAACTACAAATATTTCTAGATACTGAAAGCTCAAATCGTCTTGAACGAGGGTGAAGCTATTCCTAGTGAGCTTTATAAGTTAATTTAATGTAAATCAATAAATTAATTTACTACTAAACGGAATTGTTTTGAAATATTTTGTGTTGCTTTTTGTATAGGTGTTATACATTATTAATTTTTAACATTCGAATTTATTTTAAACTTAAATGGCAACCGTCAAAATCACGAGAAACAAAATCTATTCTTAATATCAATTTCTCATAAAACACTATCGATCATTTGAATCTTTGTCTGAGAATCAAACAGAATAGAATTTTCAACTAATATTAAATATATACTATTGTTTCTCTATTCTTTGGAATTACCTCTCCCCCTGTATTCGCAATGCTACTTTCCTCGGAACATTTACTTTCACCATCTTCTTTTCCTCCAACCTGACGCTTTCTAATTAAATGGATGTATGTACTCATCTAATTTAATCACAAAGTCTGTCAGACATTAAACATTAGCGTACATAGTTAGATTATGATAATGTTTTAATATTTTTTAATGATAATTTTTGATTTTTTTTATCTTTTCTTTTTATTATCATGTTTCTGTTTGCTTTTTTTTTCCCCCCGCAATTTTGTTTATTTTTCTTTCTAGTTTTTTTATTTTTCTATTTTTTTCTCTTTATTTGTTCTCATACATATTTGTATTCACTTTTATCTATGTTGTTTCATTTTTAAAAGCTCTAGGCCAGGTAAAATTTTACTTTTTTTTTTTAAGCCAATTTTTATAAATTTATTTATATTCCTGTATGTGAAAAACCATAATCAGAATACTAAAACGTGTACTATTAAATTAAATTAATATTAGTTTTATTTAAATTATATAAACTAAATTTCAATAGAAGATAAGAAACCATTTTGAATTGATCAGGTTTCTTTTCTATATTGACAAAAATCTATTATGAAACCTCAGGAGTACTTCCCTTCACTTTTAAACGTTTCGGCCCTGTTACAGAATCTATTGTGTTACGTTCCTTATTGATTTCTTAACCGAACTTCCATTTATTTTCCCGGAAAGAAGAACTGCCGCCAAATTTTAAATACGAGATAGGCCAACATTACTAGAGCGTGTCAAATTGTTACTTTTTAGAGGGAGAAAAAACGTTACACCAAAAAAAAGTGTTGACCCCAAACCAAAAGACATATCCAGTCATACTAAATATTCATTTGAAACGTTCATTCTTAGTTGTCACTTATTTATATATGAAACTGAAAGTAAGATTGGCTGAATTATTTTTTTATATTTGTAATGATTTTTTTTATTTTTTTGAATGAAATGAATGAAAAAAAATCTTTATCCTGGGACAGATTGTCCACTAAGAATAACAGACATGTATAATAAGTTGTACAATAGCCTGGCTATCTTAATTTCAAATGGACAATAATAAGTTTAAAAGGTAATATATGAATATACAATTGAAAATAGAACTTTGTGATAAATATATACATGAGAAAAGAAGAGAGAGAAAAAAGAAAAAAAAAAGTAGGACAACAAAAACAAAAAAAGTAATAACAATATGCTAATATAATAATTACAATACGTTCAGAAATAAAAAGAAATATAAAAAAAAATAAGTAAATAAATAAAATAAAAGAAATATAGTGAAAAGAAAGGAAAAGATATATAGAGAAGAAAAATATCCAGACCTATTTGAATGATAATACGACAAAATATTTACAAATATCTAAAAGGTAATGTCTGTTATACATGTCTGTTATTCTTAGGGGACAATCTACAATTGATAATAGCACTTTATCAATTAGGAGAAAAAGGAAAGAAATAATAACAATAATTTATAAGAGAAAAAAGCAAAACAGAAACAATTGTTGGAGAAACGAATTTAAATTTATATAATGATATACTCATTGAAGCAAACTCATCGGCATCGGATATGCTTAATTTGATTAACTGACTTTCAATTATCACTCATATTGGCGGGCTGTAACTGGGATTTAAGGAGATGTCGGGATTGAAGAGTTTTGAATGAGTTTAAGGAAGAAGCATGTCTAATTTCAGGAGGGATCGAGATAAATTTACATATTATTTTGATAAATTCATTGTGATTCATATTACATATTGTCCTTGAATGAAACAGAACTTGCTGTTTCCTAAGAATAATAATAATAATGCAAAATTATTGGTATAGTTGTCAAACCGTATTATTTACAATTCAATCAGAAGTTACGAAATATTTAGTCTGCTTAAAAAAAAAAAAAAAAAAAAAAAAAAAAAAAAAAAAAAAAGTATAATTATATAAAACAACTGTAATTTTTCTGAAGTATATAGAAGAAATAAGCTCGAATAATAGGGATACATCACTCCAGTTAAGAACAATGTGCATCTAAAGAAGACTAGGAGATGAATAAAAAGGAATAGTATATTTCCTGGTATGAAATGGTGGTATGATGGTATGAAAGTGACATGTGATGAAAAGTAAACTTTATTCTAAGACTTGCTGTCACCTAAGAATAATAACAATACACAATCACTGCTACAATTATGTGGCCTTATTACTTAAAGTTCAATGCCTTAGTTATCACGACACATTTTGTCGACAGGAGAAAAAAAAAAATTAAAAGATAAATAAAATATAAATATTTACTTAACTATTTACATATTTACATTTTACTAGTTTAATTATCTAGGGGGTAAGGGGAGAAGCAAAGGGAGAAGTTTTACAAATAGGAATGGGTAAGGAATTCCAGAAGGAGGTAGCTTCTGGATTCCTAATGATAAAGAATAGTTCAAAGGAATCAGTTCTATGGGAGAGAGTGTACAGATTCAAAGGTTGGGGCCTTTTATTCAGGAGGTGGATAGAAGAACGTAGGGTTATTAGGTCAAGAATAAAGGAAGGATTTTTGGTTTGTAGTAATTGAAATAGGAAAGTAACCAGGAAGTATTGCATTGGAAAATAGGGAAGAAGCAATCCAAGTTTAGGATATCTGCAAGTAATATAGTTAAAAACAAAAAAAAAATGAATGATTTAAACATCCACCACAAAGTTAGTCTCTAGTATAATGAAACTAATAGGATCAGAGGAAATAAAAATCGATAGTTTAGAATTTAACAAAAGAAAATAATCATTATAAAACACTCCTGTTTTATTTCTCTTCCCAAAAAATATCAAACAATCCTGTTTTTTTTCAGCAATGATGATGATGAGCAATCTGATTTCAAGGAAGATCCTTGGTTAAGTTCATTCAGTTGCATTTACCAATGATACTTAAACCATCTTCGTCTAATTGGGAATGCACGGATAACTGTAGAACCAAGTTTGTGTACTTCATTATTTAAAAACTATAATGCCAAAGAATAAAATTTGTTCTAAAAACTAGTCTCAATAAAAATCAGATCAGGATAATTCCGAATCCGATTTGTGATAGGCGGCTATTAGTTGCATTGGTGTCAATGTCTGCCTTGCACTGGCGACCTATTTCTTTTAATTGGCATAGCTTTTGAATATGTTTAAGATAGTAATTAGTATCGATATTAATTTATGCAAATATTATATAATATCAGGCACAATATTATAATTCTTCCTAATGAGAGTATATAAGTTACTGGGAGCATCGTATTTCTGTAGCTGTTTAAGTACCCCTGGCCACCAGACGCTGTCAAAGGCAGAGGAGATATCAAAGAGTAACAACATGACATATCGCTCATTCCTCTGTTCGACATCTGCACGAATTCTCAGTATGGCATCCGTAGTTCCCTTACCTTTAGTTGAGCCATATTGCCGTGGATGACTTGCCTTTGTAAGTATCGGCTGCAGTTTTATCATAATAAGATTCTCCAGTACCTTACTCAACACCGGAAGGAGACATATAGGCCTATACGACTTAGGAAGTTGTTTATCCTTGTTTCCTCCCTTGTAGAGCAGTCTTAAATCTGCTTTCTTCCAGCTTCTAGGAAAATACCCCTATCTAAGCAGTCATTGAAAATGCCCAATAATCTATCTTCAATATAGGGGATACTATTCTTCAGAATCGCGGCATCTATAGAATCGAGCCCCGGAGCACGGCCGGTTTTCTGCCTATCAACAGCAATGCGAAGATCGTGAATGTCCCATGGAGAGCAGAAGTCTGTACCAGGTGGGTATGCCGTAGTGCATCTAACGAATTCTTCCTCTTCATTATCTTCGGACGGGTCGTCTATAGGATATGTTGCCTCAATGAAAATGGTTGCTGCTTCTTCGATGGTAGTTTGCCTGGACATCCACATGCTTGAGGGATGCTAACGTTTGCATAGGAGTCAGCTTTCCCAGAGCAACTCTGTAGGGAATGCCCCATGGATTCTTCTTTGACTCTTTGACAATGAATTCATCCAAGAACTCCGCTTCCGTAAGCGCACTTCGTTTCGATATGCTTTAGCTTTGGCCTTATACTCATTACGAAGTGCAATACGCCACTCTTCACATCTGCATCTCTGGTATAACCGTCGCGCCTTGTAGACTTCTCTCTTGCTGTTGTTAAGGCCGGTGTCCACCATGGAACTATTCGAGCTCTGACCTTTCGCCGTTGGAGAGAATTTTCAGTCGGCGACCCATGTTTTGAGCTGAAGGATGGTAATCTTATTCATAATAGGTACGTTTCGCCATTTTCTTTGCACCACGTTAAGTTGCACAGGGCACTCCCGACTTCCAGCCTTGTGCTTTGTTCTGCTGGGATCAGCATTCGACCGTTTACAGTTAATGCAGGTTGGGTCCACCATGCTTTCTTCTTCGGACCACTCTTTCATTAGATGACCACTCGCTGCGCACCAAATGCAGACCACTGAATTTGCAGTGCAGTGGCCTTGGTGTGTTCATAGCCCTGGCACTTAGTGCAGCGAGGGGCGTCCAGGTAATCCCTAAATGTCTATATCTAGAATTTTTACTGAAAGCGGATCACATCATAGTACTAATTTAAGTCTTTGAATCCACTGATCCCTTTTGAACAGATCCCGCTATCTAGGACTCCAACTGGAAGAACGTCTAACTTTGAATCCACATACAAGACTAAAATGACCAGAAGCTGCTTGTCGTTTTCTAATTCTTCAAAATTTACCAAACAAGTACTCTAAGGTGACGATTAATTACAAAAGCTTATGTAGGTACTTGACAATAATTAGACCTTTTTGGACATACGTAGTTGAAATTTAAGGCTACACTAAACCATTCAATTCGTTTTGTATCCAATCATTACAATCCAGAATCAAAAACAATCAAAGTAAACTCAATAATCGCTTAAATCCACTAGCCTCTACACTTTCTTCGAATTCTATTCCTAACTTTCCGAAGTGTCAGAAATTAAATTTGCCTCGGGACTTATATCATGCTAACAATGGATAGTAAGCAGTTACTTTACGAGCGATTGGCATGTCATTGTTATACACACATGTAAATATCAATAAAATTATTTAAAAAAAAAAAATAAATTAAAGTTTTTGGAAGAACGCTATTAGCGAACTTGTTTCATAGGATTTGTTGACAATGTTCATTAAATTGTTGCAAATATCTCAGTTTCTCTGAGCCAGTTTAAAATAACTGTTTTACTGCAATTTTTTCTCTTTGGTTAAAAATAAGTAAAACACATTATTATTGTGTTTAAATTATTCTATAATAATACGAAGTCATTATAACTTCAGAGATTATATATATATATATATATATATATATATATATATATATATATATATATATATATATATATATATATATATATATATATATATATATGGATAAATTTCTTGATTGTTTACTATTAAATGTTTAGTAAAGTTCTTGAGGTTCAGTCATAAAAAAAAAAAAAAAACTATTTTGGCGACGTTTCGAGACTATATTGTTCTCATAATCATGCCCTACAGTGAAAAAACAGGTTACAATAACTGTTTTTCACTGTAGGGCATGATTATGAGAACAATATAGTCTCGAAACGTCGCCAAAATAGTTGTTTTTTTTTATTTTATGACTCAACCTCAAGAATCTTACTAAACATATATATATATATATATATTTGTTGCGACTTGTTTCTCAAACGAAACTAACTATCACAGATTCATTTATCTATGCACATCACTGGCACTGTTAATGTTTTATTAGACCAAGACAAGAATGTATAGAAGTATAAGATAGTTTAAATACCAAAATGCAGCTACGATTCAAATTTGGTTTATGACTCACCATATCGAAATTCTGACTGCACCTGAAAATCAAAACAAAAACATTAAGATACATTGCATTTTCTCATCACGTTACATACACATAATGAATTTGATAATCTTAGTTTTCCGATAGTCAGACATCTTACCAATAATTTTCAACAATAAATTAATAAATTGATCAGGTATTTGTTTACTGCGCAACTAATAGAGATGTAGGTTTGAAATATAAATTTGAATTTTAGACCGAAGTCTTGGTCTACAATAAATACCTTTATCAGAGCTACAAAAAACAAAAAGATATGACAAAAACGGAAGAGAATTTTAAAAAATATGAAAAAGAATGAAAAAAAAAAATGACATCTTAAAAAAAATAAATTGAAATTCACTATATCCACTTGTATTTTTTCGGAATATCCTTGTAAAAACAAAATATTTAATTTATTTAATTCCTTGTTTTTTTAACTAGTATTTTTTTTTTAATTTTCTTATCTTTTTTCAAAAATTCACTTTCTTATTTAGTGATGTATTTTTGTTTTTTTTCCTTCTAGCATCGATGAAGGCTTACATTGTACGCCGAAACGTTGCAACAATAAATAAAAATTTATATTTAAATTATGTATCCAAGATTGCACACTCCAATTAACTACATCTTTAAAAATCGTTATAATAAAGTTTTTATTTGCTAATTTACATTCACAAAGTAGTTTCTTGTCCACATTACAAAAATTATAAAAAAGGTTTAACATGTCACGACATAAACATTAAATAAAAAAAAATAGAAAAGAGAGAAAAACACTTTATTAAGTGGTGCTGTCCATTTCAAATGGGCTGCTAAATACACAGTATACTTTATCAATCAAAGTCAGACATCTGATATTATTCTCATTATAAATAAATATAGCACAAAAAAACAAAAAAACGTAATAGCACTTTTTTAAAAACATTAAAATCTACATGTTAAAATGATTGATAACATGCTAATTATAAAATTATAGTTAAAAAAAATTAAAATAGTAAACAGATAACATACAATCTTATAGGTAACTATATAAAATATAACTATGCAAAGTAAATATAAAACTATCTATATAAAGTAACAATAACTATATAACTATACAGCTAGGACAATCATGCAATATACATATGTTAATACATTTCTTCCTCTTCTTTTTTTTTACGTTTCCCAAACTAAACCATCGTTAACCAAAAAAGAATTAAGGAATATTTGCCAAAAAAAATACGATAGTAAAACAGTTACGAGGATAAACAATCTTATATAAATATAACACGTTTAGTTGTTATTTGTGTATAAAACTATTATGTTTTTGTTGTTATTTCCTATTTTTCGAAAGCTATTTTCTCAAAATATGATTAAGTTTGATTTAGAACAAGTTCCTGTTAAGTGAGAAGTTCTAATAAGTAATATCTATATTAATTATTAACTGATTCATATATTATAATATAATTTATTTTTAACAATTTCAAATCCTGTTATAAAAATAAATACTGCTTGGGGAATCACTGCCTTATTTAAAAAAAAAAAAAAATATTTCACCAACACCCTTATTTCCATTATCGTTAATTAATGGTTACAAAATTTTAGTAAATTAATAAAAATCATAGTTTAAAAGCGACGCATATTTTAAAATATTTTAAACGCCCATGGACATCCCCACTTGGTGAAGGGTGGTTGTGGCTCAGTATATATATTGATGGGAACGGCAGAGTAGACACATTCAACCGTCAACATGTACAAGCTCGTGAGTGTTCTCTACTATTTGGATTAATTGATATATTAATTAAAATAACATTGGCAAATAATTAATTTATAATTATTATTGCAGCTGATCCTGTCCGCTGTCGTAGCTGTGGCTTTTGCCGCTTCCTACGAGCACCACGAACACGCATACTCCACCCAGAACCAAGTCAACTACGTCAAGGATTCCGTTCCAGTCGAGATCAAGGTTAAGTCTGCTCCAGTAGTCCACCATGTTCCAGTCGTACATCATGTTCCAGTTGTACACCATGTTCCAGTCGTACATCATGCTGAAGCACCGTCTTACCACTATTAAATTTCTCCTCTGAAGTCCCAACACAACTTTTCTCAAAATTTATTTATATATTTATTTTTTTCGGGTAATCAATAAATAAATGTAAATACTTCTAATTGTTTTTTTCTATTTTTATTTTTTAACAGCAATAACCATGGCCTGAATTTTAAATAAATCCAATAAAGAAACAAAAAATTATTAATGCTGAAGCAATATTAATAATGCTCTTAAATGAAATATTAAAACCAGTGGAATATTTGTTTTTCATAATTTATGACTCATTTTTTATGAATACCAATCAATCAATCAAATCACCGCTACAACTCATAGTGAGTCAAGAAATTTAAATATAATTATATTTATTATTATCTATTTATTGATATTTACAACTGTATTAAAAAACAAATTAAAGTAAATATCTTAAATTAATTTTTAAGAATTTTAAATTTTGATTTAAATCGTTTATCGTTTATTTTTTTTTATCAAAAAGTGAATAAATTCCCTAAATTTCTTTAAACAAAATTTTCTCATCTCTTTGTACTTTTATTAAATTTAAAAAAATATATAATAATAATAATCACTTTATTTGTTAAAGAAAAAGATCTTGTACAAATATTTCAAAATATAAACAATTTAGTACATACTTCTTATGAGTAGCTGACCGCACATCTTAGTAAAGTTTGCATTGTGAATAAAATAAAATATTACTCCTACTATATACATACTACACATTATTAGATCCTGGTATAGTTTGCTGCATAGTTTTACATAATTAAAAATTAATAATTAATATACTTATATACATATATATATACACACACACATACATATACATACACATACACACACACATACATACATACATATACACATATATATACACACACACACACATATACATACACACACATATCACATCCATAAAGCAAATAATACTTAAATAATAACATCAGAGCAAGTAACTAGTTAATTAGTAATTTCGGGAACAGTGTATATCTTAGCAACTGATAATAAAAATAAGTAAATATAATTTTCTTTTTCAATACAGTCTATATTGAGAATGTTCTCTATATTTACATAAGGAGGTGAATCAGTTATATATTGCTGCAGATATCTCTTCCTATATACGGTGGATGACGGGCACAGGAGAAGAAGATACGTAGGCTATTAGATATATGTTGCTTACAGGCACTGCAGATTTCTTCATCTTGAATAGTGTAGGATGTATTTTTTAAATATATATTTACAGCGTGTGGGTTTAAAATTCTTAAACGGCTGACAACTCGTGTTTTGTGGATGCAGGTATTAAAAGTTAGATACTCTTCTGGAGAAAAATCCAGACGGCTGATAGTTCTGTAGACGGAGTTAGTATTTGAATTTAGAGCTCTATTAATGTCCAGAGACAGGAAATGATTTTCTATGATATTCTTATTGTGGTATTGCAGTTCCGATCTGTAGATATCGTTAAGTTCATTGAAGGTGTTAGTTGAGGTGGCTATATGATAAACTTGTAAGACCCAGTTAAAATCGATGTCAACTTCTTGCATTCTTCTTAGTCTATTGAAGCACATTCGTGGATACTTTTTTCATGACCATCATTTTCAGAGGGCGTCGACCAGTCTCAAGTCTAACTATATAATTCGGAACACTTTTTGGCCAGAGGAAAAGATTTTTAAGAAATTTCAACTGGATGACTTCGAGTGCTTCTAAATACCTGAGGCTCCATATCATAATTTGTAAAAAAATATATAGAATATATATATATGCACACACACACATCTATGTAGATATTTTATATAACTAATTAAAGAAGCTCTAAATTAAATGTCCCCCCTTTTCGTTATAAAAATTGGTCACTAGGACATACCAATTAGGAGCTATATTGGTTTGAATAAAAAAAGTCACTTTATCGTTTTTATCACTCTTAAAAATGTAACATTTTGACACGCTCTAGTTCTGTTGTGATCGACAATTTGCCGATAGGTTCCTTATCAGAAACTTAATGGACAATATTTCTTGGTTCATAGAATTTGTCACTAAGACCAACCGTTTAGAAGCTATACTATTTTTTAAAAAAAAAGTCAACTTTGAAGCCCCTTTTTTCTCTTCTTCTTCTTCTTATCAACCTAGTAGTACCTTTTAGAATAGAGGAGCGTCTAACCATGACAGCTATTGCTGTCTATCTCTTGCCAGGTTTCTGGCTTGGCGGATATTTCTTTCCTTCTATAAACGGTCTATATATTCCAGGTACGACACCATTGGACGATCTCGTGATCTACCATCAGGGACATAGCCCATTGTCTTCAATGGATCTCGATGCTCCTTCATCCTGACGACATGACCAAACCACTTCAACTGGTAGACCTCGAGAACCCCCTTCATTGGGGAGACCCCTAGATCATTTCTAATTTTTTCATTGAGTATTCAGTCCTTCCTTGTTTTCCCAGCAATCCTTCGGAAGAATTTAATTTCTGCAGCTGTGATTCTACTCTCTTGCTTTTCTCTTACTATCCAACTTTCCGCACCGTCTAGGAGTAATGGTAGGTATATGGACTCAAAGATGTAAAGCTTCACATTTCTACGTAAGATTTCTGAGTCCACTTTCCCAGACCCATCCAGAACCGTTCCAAGGTATACAAAATCTGTGAAAGGTATACAAAAGCTTCTATTTTTTCTCCATTACTATGCACTTGTATATTCTCCTTCTGTGCCCTTCCTGCGTGTATAATCTTGCTCTTACTAGTGCAGTTCTTCATTCCATTCTGTCACTGATCGCTGCAGCGTTTCAACTGAATCTGCAATGAGAACGATGCCATCCGCATACAAATATAGATGGACCACCACGGGAAACATATTTCTTCTTCCTATGAACTGTCAGTTCACCTTTTACATACTGCTTCGGTCTCGTCCATATAGAGAATGAATAGCAGGGGGCTTAAGCTATCACATTGTTTGACTCCTCTGGTTACGTTTAAGTGTCCAGACTCCTGCCCATTCAGCCCAATAATTCCTTTAGGGTCTTGGAATATGGATTTGATTGCTTCCACTAGACTTTTTGGGACGTTCTTAGCTCATAGTGTCTCCCATATTTCATTTCTCAGGACGGAGTCAAGTGCTGCTTTAAGGTCTAGGAAGGCTAAGTAAATACTTTTTTACCGATCGCAGGATTTCTGTAAGATATTTCTGAGGGAGAATATTTGGTCTTGTGTTTGCCTTTCCAGTCTAAAACCAGTTTGTTCCTCTCCTATGAGCGGCTCAATAATAGGTCTCAATCTGTTTACAAGGATCGACGTGTAGAGCTTGTAAGCTACCGGGGATAAGTGATGGAGGAATTATAACTTTATATTCCCATTCCCTTGGCGTTCTCTTTTCGTCCTAGGCTTACTAAAAAAGTTTTTCTCAATTTTGTTTATTTTGAATAAATATTGATTGCTAATTTAATTTAACTATTAATTTATGCCATTTGACCCTATTAAATCTATTTTGTAAATTGGGAAAAGTAGATTATACATAGATATATTCACGTTCTATTGTTTTTCCCAATTAAGGAGAAAATAAGTTGTTTTTTTTCATCAATCATGTATCTTTTACTGTAGGCAGTTATTCGAATGTTTTAGTGCCTAATGAATTATACACGATTAAGAGATGCTGAACAAGATATAATTTACAAATAATGTATTTGTAAATAGTATTGCTGTATTTTAAAGTTTAAGAATTTCCCTGAATTTTGTTATTTTGTATATTTAGTAAATATTTATGATAAAGAAGATTTTAATTTTTTTTTTTTCGTTTAACAATGACATCGATGTCGAAGACAGAAATCCACACACAAAGAAATGAAGATTACAATGTTTTTTTACTATTTGCTTTGTGAACATCATTAATACTATTTCAACATTGATTAGTTTTGCATTTTAAATATTTATACCATATTCATTATTTGTTTTTTCAAAATATGCATATGTATATAACAATTGAATAAAAAATAATGAACGAAATAAAGAAAAAAAAAAGTGAAAACATAGGATTTTAAATAAACAGATGTACTGTGAAGCACTAAGATTTATTTTTTGATATGCCAAAAGTGATAAATATATAAATAAATTTTGATGAACGGAAATCGGGAAAGACGGATTTAAGGTCACGGACGTAATTTAATAGTGGTAAGACGGTGCTTCAGCATGGTGAACGACTGGAACATGATGGACGACTGGAACATGATGTACGACTGGAACATGGTGGACTACTGGAGCTGATTTAACCTTGATCTCGACTGGAACGGAATCCTTGACGTAGTTAACTTGGTTCTGGGTGGAGTATGCGTGTTCGTGGTGTTCGTAGGAAGCGGCGAAAGCCATAGCTACCACAGCGGACAGGATCAGCTGTAATAATAATTATAAATTAATTATGTACCTATGTTTCGTTAATTAATATATCAATTAATCGAGAGAGGAGATTGTACTCACAAGTTTGTACATGTTGACGGTTGAATGTGTCCTGTCTGTCTCACCTCTCGTTATATATACTGATTCTCAACCACCCTTCACCAAGTGGGGATGTCCATGGACATTGGAAAGATAGGCAAAATGTTTCTTTTTAACCTAGATTACTTACAACTTATTGCATTGACGTATACAAACATGATATGATTTAGTTTCAAACGTAAAATGTCTAAAGAAGAATATGCTTTATTCTGATTTAAAGGAATACGTTTTATTTTAATTTTAATGAGCCATGAGAATTTTATTAGGGAAAACAATATCTTATTTTTATTTTAGGAAAACTTTAGAAAAACGATAAGGGTTTTGCCCATAGATAAATATCCTAGCAATACAAATAGAAAGAGATAAGACATACGAAGAATTCTATCGGCATTTCTAATTCATTTTATGAAGATAACTTTGAAATACTTTTACTTATTTACCTAGCATACCAGGCTTAAAGACAAGAAACTATTCGTCGTTCTAGACTTCTTCAACATATACCAAGCAAGCGTTCAAAGCTCCCAATAAATTACAACAGACTAATTTGGACATACGATGTTGAGTTTTTTTGTTCCACTAAACCTTCCCATTCTTCTCGAATCGAATCCTTACAATACAAAATCTTCGATGCTCCTTATTGTGTCACAAACAGATTTATCCATAAACATCTTAATATTACATGATGATTTGGCTCTAACCAGATACCTATTCTTTCACAGTAAACTCCATACTTACTCGTAATGCATATTTTCTCGAAACTTTTAAAACACTTCTCTTCTACCATCCTATCACCCTCCAGTGGATGCTTTAATGAATATCACTCAAGCTCATCAGATGTAAAACTTTGCCTGTTTCAACAATCCTATGATAATGTTTTCTCTTTTATTCAGATAATTTTCATTTTTATTTTTCATTATAATGATATTCTACTAATCCCTGTTGAACAGATCCGCTACCTAGGACTCCACTTGGGCAAACGTCTAACTTAGAATCCACATACAAGACTAAAACGACAAGAAACTGCCTGTCGTTACAGACTGCTTCAACATTTACTAGACAAACGTTCAAAGCCCCCCATTAATCACAAAAGACTCATTTACATGACTGTGATTTGACCTATTTGAACGTACGGGGGCTCTACTAAACCATCCAATTAATCTCTTATCCAATCCTTACAATCCAAAATCCTTCGAAAAATCCTTAATGCTCCTTACTTTGTGACCAATGAACTTATCCATAAAGATCTTAATGTTCCATATGTTTCTGATTTAGCCCAGACCAGATAACTAACCTTCCATAGTAAGCTCCATAACTATTCCAATTCACTAGTCTGTATTTACTTTTGGAAATTGTATTTACTTTCAACGCATTTACTTGTTGTATATATTTTATACAGTTGTAAATTTCAGTAAATTTATTTCTTAAAAAAAAACTTTTAGTTATCTTATTTTATTATTTAATTTATAATCTCTAAGCCAGATATAATTTATGTTCTGACATGTAAATGTTATTCTTAAGGGATTTTGTCCCAAAGTTTTTTTTTTCTATATTTTATTCTTAATAGTTTAAAAAAAAAAAAAAATCTTGTTCATCATTATAATTTTATTTATCATTGTGAATGGGAAGTATGCTTTTATAAAGTACAGCACTTAGATGGAGCTATACCTAGACCTCAATATATTTCTATGCAAAATCATATAGTATTTATTTTATTAAAGTCTTTCTAATTAAAATTTCTCAAACATCGAGAGAGAATTATTGAAAAAGGTGAATTAAGATGGCATACCTAATTCCTTTAAGTTTAATTATTATAAAAAACAAAATAAGATTGTGTATAATCAGTTCAATTTCCTAATAGTTGATCCATTTTTCGATAAAGGGAGTACACAAGTGGATACAACTTAAAAATAAATGCAATTACTATTTCGATCGCTGTCCTTAATATCGGCATATTAACAACGAGCACGAAGAAAATTAGACTAGTCGTTATGCCATTACTAGAATGTAGAGTTGATGAAGTGTTGGGAAACCAACTTCTGGTTTTGACTGACATTGAGGTCTGATTGGCACTCAATGTCAACATTTCTGGGTCACTGCAGGTAATTTAAAAAAAAAAAAATGCAAGTTATGCAGTCGTTTAAATTCTCTTGATATGGTTTGAAATAAAAACTGATTTTTAATCAACCGATGTCCAGGACTCGTTAACATGTAGCTAATTATAGAAAATAAAATAATTCAAAAATTAATATAATTCATGAGATCAATACATCACAATATATAAAAATATAACAATTATAAATAGGCGCTAAATTAAAAACTCTAGAGCTTTTTTTTTTTTTTTTTTTTTTTTTTTTTTTTTTTTTTTTTGACTTTTATATATTTATTCACCCCTGTCAAATAAAATTTGACAACCAGTGAATTTGCTGTACGATTTTAAATGGCTTGAAAGGCATGAGAGGGAGCAGAACCCAGCGGCACCTCTAGTCTATTTTATTTTATTATTTTAGTCAAGGAGGTCTCTCATCAGCTCCAGCTTCTGTGTGTGTTGTTATATGTTGCGGCCATGTGTTTATTTGTGTATTAGGATATCCATGTAGTTTTTCGTGGAATCGTTTGTAGTAGGTTTGTATTAGTTCTTTAACTGTTGCTATGCGTAGGTCAGTATGTTAAGTTATGTTGCTTACGTACCATGGGGCTTTTGTAATTGTCCTGAATGTTTTTGCCTGGAAGATTTTGGATCTCGAACTTAAAAGTTTTTTTTTTTATTTTAAATTCTTAGTTGGCTTGGATTTGTCTTTTGACTGGAGTCTATACTTTTTAGTGTAATGCTTTTTTTCAACCTTATTTTCACACGATCTAGCTCTGTTTGTGTTGCTCGAATCGACAATTTACTGAACCTTATCTGAAATGTAATGAGAGGCGGTGAATTCCATAACCAGATGTCTAATTTTCAGAATTTTTTTTGAATAGTTTTTCTATAAGATTATCTTCAGGTTAAAAATATTTCCCCAGAAGTAGTTAAATCACAATGACAACAGCCATACAACAAATAAAGCCTCGACTTATTTAAGTCAAACCTTTACCTTCATCGACCGGCTGTAAAAATTTTTAAAAATGGACTTAGCTGGTTTTGTAATTCTACACTTCATTTATGAAAACTAAAAATATATATTTTTTCAATATTTTTATTTTAGAAATTGTTTTCATTGTCAAGATATTACAATGTCAGACTCAGGGCAATAAGCAAATATGGTTTTATATTAAAACATATTTGTAAATGTAAATTAATAATAAAATCATCATTTACCACATTATTAATCATAGCATATTCCCAAACTGACAGTGAATAAAACCCCTGTGCCTTGGTCAACTCAGATCAAATATTTATGATTAAAGATGGATAAAGGACTGACTTTTACTTCACACGCTGTATTTCTCTATAATAAAGATAACAGGGCTCTGTGTACTATACATCTACAGGGTGAGTATCTCTTAGTGTAAAAAAAGATTGGGTTAAACTAGATCAAAAATGTAGCTAAATGCCGCAAATCTCACCTTTCTATTCCAATCCATTGCAGATATACGATAAATCAAAGACTTTTTTGAGGAAATCACGTTTTTTCCCATAAAGACTGAATTATCTCCATTTTGTCTAAATATTTTTCAAATTTTGGCCACATTTTCAGATTTAGCATTAAATTTCCTATAAGAACAGAGTACACGTAACCTTGAATTTTACAAACTTGGTATCTAAAGAACAGCTTGATCTTCACCTTATTTGGGGAAGTCACAGTGTCTTATTTACTTCAACGCTCACTGTTTTTTGTTAAAACTATCCACAAAACGTCAAATCTCACAAAAACTTGAAAATTTAATCAGCTTTCGAATGATATGTTAAACGTAATGATTTTGTTTCAATTTTATGGAAATATTTACTTTTGAAACCGAAAAAAAAAAACATGGTGTTCTCATTTTGTATACAAATCAGTTACTTGGGTAAATAAAACATTATGACAATGCCTTAATGGAAATGTGCATTTTAAACGTAATAAACTGTTAATTGGAATAAAAAGCAAGGAAAAAAAGTATTATTTAATAGAAAATAAAGGAAAACAGTCAATAAAGCGACACTACATCAGAGGATATGATTTTATTACATTTATTTATTATTATTATTTAGGATTTATTTTATTAGATTGTTATGTAATGTTTAAAATCCAGTGATAATGAACATAGACCTTAATTTTGCCGTTAGCTTCTGAATGCAGATTGTGCCTAAGAATACTACTTTTTGTAGTGAATTTTATGGACAGATGAGTCTGTTTTTACAGGGGATGGCATTTCTACCAATCCATGTATATCGTTATTATGAATGGTCGAAATACCTTCCTCTGTAAAAATGAGACTCATCTAGCCATAAATCACACAATAAATAAATAAATGTAATAACATAACCTCTGATCTGGTGTCACTTTATTGACAGTTGACAGAATAACTAAAAACTATGAGTATTTTACAAAAATTGAAATCATACATAAAGAATTGTGTGTACCTCTATTAATGTTTTGATTGAGAAAATATGTAAACAATTTTTTATTAAGTGCAAAAGCAATAAAAACTCATAAAAAATAGTACAAAGTGGAATGTACATAAAAGAACTGAACTTTGTGTGTGTTGATATTCACGAATGTATAGTTACAAGTTTTGTAAATTTAATAACTAGGATGCTATATATTTTTTCTTTATATTCTTTGAAAGCTTTTTAAAAATATTTTTCTGTCACTATAAATTATGATTACATCTAAATATATTTAAGTTGTTTAGTAGTATTCTATTATATTTTTTTCTGGTACAGCATTTAATTTTGTGAATTGTGAAAAATAATTATGTAAGAAATAAAGACAAAAAAAAAGTATAATATTTTTTTTATTCTGTAAAATAAGCCTAATAGATTAGCTTACATAAGACTAAAATTCAAGTATGAAAATATAATGACTAACAGCTTAAAAATATATTTACAAAATTTGTATTATAATGAGTTAAACTTGCAGAATGAATTTGGGGTAAACCTATATATTTTAAGTGAAAACTAATAAATATTTAATATTTTATGATTTTGAATAATTTTATATAATTGGTTTCAATGTTTGAGCATAAAAGTCAATCAAGGCCTCACGCGTGAGTGAATTCCCCCACTTGGTGAAGGGTGGTTTAGGATCAGTATATATATCGCGAGCAATTGAAGATCGGACACACTCAATCGTCAACATGTACAAGCTTGTGAGTTTTATGTATTGATTCATTTTATAAAATAAAATGTAAAATTTTAAATTTTAAATTTAATTTTTTAATATTTAATATTGCAGCTGATCCTGTCCGCCGTCGTTGCTGTAGCCTTCGCCGCTTCCTACGGCCAGCCAGAGTCCCACGGTTATGATTCCCATGGTTACGCTTACTCTTCCCAGAACCATGTCCACGTCGTGAAAGATTCCGTTCCAGTCGAAATCAAAGTAAAATCTGCTCCAGTGGTCCACCATGTTCCAGTCGTTTCTCACGTCCCAGTAGTCCACCATGTTCCAATCGTACATCACGTCGAAGCTCCGTCTTATCACCATTAGTTTCGCCTAATCCCACATTGACCCTATCCGACCCATCCTCAATCCTTTTTTCCCCCATTCCAAAGAAAATTATTTATGTATTTATTGTAAACTTCATATCAATAAATAAATGTAAATATTGTCTTAATTACATAATTTGTATTTTTTAAACCCAAAAATTACAACCATTAGATAATCAGTGAATCACTTGAAAATTCTTGATTATTGGAAACAATTTTCGAAAAAATTTACAGAATTTAAAATTACACTTCTTCGTTAATATTCACGTAACATTTAACTAAATAGTTTGGTTATTTAATCCTAATAATGTTATTAATGTTTCTCTCAATTATTTATTGAGTTAAACTCAATTAAGTTCTAGAATATGTACCGTTGGAATGCTTCTAAAACATTTTAAAATTTTATTTCAGTTTTCGGTTTGTAAATATTTATATATAACGGCTTGTACATAATTTTTTTTTTTTTTTTATGCAAATTTATTGAAATTTACAACTGTACAGAATATATACATCAAGTAAATGTATTGACAACGATTATAATAACATGTACATAAGTTTTAATAAACTTCTACACTAGAAGGTCTCTAGGCCATCTTCGTTTCAGACGCCTCAGAGGATTATCAGGAATGGATTGTGAAGCAAGTTGAGAAGCTAGTCGATTTAAGTAATTATGGGGCTTACTATGAAAGGATAGATATCTGGTTTGGGCTAAATCAGCAACATGTGGAACATTAAGATCTTTATGGATAAGTTTATTGGTGATAAAGTAAGGGGCATTTAGGATTTTACGAAGGAGTTTGGATTGTAAGGATTGAATACGAGATGAATTGGATGGTTTAGTGGAGCCCTAAAGCTCAATTCCGTGCTTCCAAATAGGTCTAATCACAGTCATGATATGAGTCTTTTGTCTTTTAGAATTGGGAGCTTTGAACGTTTTTCTAGTAAATGTTGAAGCTGTCTGAAACGACGGGCAGTTTCTTGTCGTTTTAGTCTTGTAGTACGTAAAATAAAATTGAATATTTACATTCCTTATCAGTTCAGTTACGTCATCTAAATGTGTACTGTTTTTAACCATTTATCTGTATTTTTTTTTTTTTTTACATTATTTCTTAACAGTTAAATTATGGTGAGTTTTTTTGAAATAATTAATTAAAATAATCTTAATAATTACAATGAATTGGTGAATCAACCGTCTCTTAAATTTTCAGAACTTATTTTTATGAAGGAGAAATAGTTTTAATTTTCTTAATTTATATATCATAAGGTCTCCAAAAAAACAAATGTAATTAAAATTAATTATATTTTTAAAAATATCAACTCGTTTGGATATAGAATAATTAACGACAAATGAAGTCCTCGGACATATTGTTTATACTTGCCCAATTTATAATGGCCTGTGACACTTATTACCCCGGCATTGATTCAAATGACAGTTTTCAAATACTTATTCCACAAAATGAAATAGCAACAAAAAAATGCCATATTTTATTATGAATATAATTAAAAAACAGTTTTTTTTTCTCTGAGATATAGTACTTTTAACTCACTTGGGGTACGCATGATGATATAGAAGGATCAATACAATTAGGATTGATGAATTAAATGCCACTTCTATTGAGATTATTTTATTTGAAAACTAGTTTCGAATGCTAAACATTCATCTTCAGTTCTAAAACATACAATAAAATTTTCAACACATCAGTACTATGTTACAAAGATTAAATATACTAAAGTTTTTTAAAAGATAAGACAAGAAATCAAGCAGAGGCACTCACCTTCGAGGTAACTAAAACACTGAATTTGTGAGAAGTAAAAGGGGGGCAGGTAGGTTAAGTTTTAGATTTACAACGGGGTTTCCCTTATGACTCATTGGGTTTTTTTCGTTCCTATGGGAAACAAATCTAAAATGGGGCTATTGGATATGTTAATCTGATCATTTAAACAAAAATCTGGATCGGTTTTAAACGATTTTATTATTTCTAGTGATTCAAAAGTATTTAATTTTAGGCTATTTTCTACTTGATGTAATATTTTTACTCCCGAGTCTTTATTAAATTTGTGGTTATTTTCATTTAGATGGATAGCGAAATTGGAATTTTGGGTCTTATTAGTGTATGCTCTTATATGTTCATTTACTCTTTGATTTACTGATCGTCCGGTTTTTTTCCCGTGTATTTTGCTTCACAGTCATTACATTTTAATTCGTATACGCCGCTTTTTTGGAAAGGGTCTATTTTGTCCTTCGGTGAAGGGAAGTATGATGACAATGGCTTATCTATTTTAAATGCAGGGTTTAAACCTAATTTTTTTAATTCTTTCCCGACTTTAGCGGATTTTGGGCCGTAGTATGGTATCAAAATATATTTTTTAGAGGTAGCTTTATCCTCTGGGGGTGTTTTGTATATATTATTCATAGTTTTTTTATGTATTTGTTTTCTTAAAATATTATCGATTGTGGTTTTACTGTATCCGTTGTTGTTAGCTATAGTGTGAATCGCTTGTATTTCTTTGTTAAAATTTCGTTCATTTAGCGGTATATTTTAAAGCCTATATCATGCTATGAAATGCTGCGAGTTTGTGTGTTAGTGGTCTCCTGGCATTGTTGTCTATAACTACATCTGTGTGTGTGGGTTTCCTGTATATATTAAATTCGTGTTGTTTATTGTTTATGGAGATTTCTATGTCTAAAAAATTTAAAGTTTTGTTGTTCTCTAACTCCAGTGTGAATTTAATTGAAGGGTGGATTTCGTTTATTTCGTTTAAGAAACTATTGATTTGTCTGGTCGTCCCAGACCATAGGCAAATTATGTCATCAACATACCGATACCGACACATCATATACTCTTTCATCACAACTAAGAAACAGAAACAGTAACGGGTTGATATAACCTAGTTAAATTTATTTCGGTAACGAACGTCATTGCTTTATGCAACCTTGAGCTGTCGTCTTCAGGCCGAATGGCACAGTCTGTTACGAACGAGCTATTGCTTAAGCATTGAGAAAATAGTCACATTTCTTAGCATGTTCACCCAACCTGAGAGAACGTACTCACGATGGTCAGTAAGGTAGGGTGAACGGAGTAATATTCGTAAACAAGGAAAGATTCATACTCGAAATACGTCCATGATACGACTGTAAAAAAAAAAAAATAAATAAATAAACAAAAAAAAAAAGCAATCCATAATCGTTAACAAAAAAATACTTTAGCAAAAACTCTCTCGATTCCTCAAATATATAGTGGACGGCATTAAGTCCGCATTTGAGTACTTTTGTACATATGCACTAGTTTTAAATGGGGTATTAAACATTTAGAAACGGAGAGAAAGATTTTCTTTGTAGTTCATGTCATGTACAATCAACTAGTTTTTTAAAAGGGGCCTTACCAACAAAAAATTGGAATTTTACATAATGCTTGTATACTGTATATACATTGCTAAGTGAAAATCTTATATCTTTTTCTTTTTTTTTTTACAACTAGTGTTTTTAGAAACATTTTTTCTCTATTTTCATAATTATTAATATGGACGAAAGGCTCATTGTGTATTAAATAGTTACGAAGAAAAAAAAATTAAAGAAACGTTATAAAATATAAATTAAAAAAAATGTACTTTATTAAATAGGGTCACTAACATTTTTAACAAAAACCGATAAGCCATTTACGTAGATTTTAAATGGTTAAAATTTTAAAATATAAGTTATTAAAATCCAGTATGTAGTGACATATTCGATTAAGTATCAAATTTATGGTGTGAAATTCAATTGTAAGAACTGTGTATCAATGCAATAGTCAGCCATTGTATTCATTTTTTTTTTAAGCTTGAAAACTGGTTGACTTTTTTGGCTTAAAGTCCTTATGTACTCCAACTAGGGCAGGAAGGATGGGTTATCCTACAGGTTGCCAACCTATTCTAGCGAAGGTGGAAAGGTAAAGATTTATACATGGGTTCTCCACGAAATTAATTTTAATCCGCCTAGGTTATAACCAAAAGATTTTTATTTATTTTTTTCGAATGGGCCAGCAGAGGACCATGTGGCATTTTTAATTCTTTCTCCCTTGTTCTTTTCTTTTCTTCCAGTATGCTTTCATCTGTTTACCATGCTTCCTCATTCTGTCCTCAGACCATTTTGCACCAGCCCTTTTCACTTTTCTGCCTTCCAGTAAAATAAGGCTCCAAAAGGCTGTTTGCAAGAAAAAACTGCGGAACTTTTATTCTCAACAGATTTTTATGTTTCTGGGGTGCTGAATCCGAATCTGAAGTTTGCTACCACAGCAACCATCGGCTTCATATTCGAAATCGAAAAAAAACGCTAAAAATACCCGTTATTTTTGTTTTTTTATCTATAGCACGATAAAGAAGCTTTTTTCAAAGAAAGTCTTCAAATATTAATTAATTGCTTGACCTAGTACCTACATACTGAAAAAAATAAATCCGAAATCGGACCATTTTTGGCGAAGTTGCCGTCAGTCCCACAGCTCCGCGAAAACACGTTTGTCGTACTCTTTTGGCTATAACTCTGAAACTATTTGTCCGAGACAATATTACTTTTTTTAATCTTAAAGCTGTTTAAATTTACTATAAGAATCTATAAATGAAGTTTTAATCAAACCCCGTTAAATGTACATGCCAGCCCGCTAATAAAAACGTGTAAAATCCAAGTGTTGTATGGCACATTTGTCGCCACCCAAGCTAGCACGCTAAATGTGCATGTTTTGGTAAAATATGTAAATTATGACCTGTCCAGTAGACTGGTGTGGGTATTTCACGGTGATAATTATAGGTTACATATATAGGATCTAATAGTAAATTTAACCAGCTTTTAGATTGAAAAAAAAAAACATTTTGAATCGGACAAATACTTTCGGAGTTATTATGATAAATGTGCCGAAAACCATGGATTTAACAACAGTACGGGTTTTTAGGCGTCTGGGATATTATGTTATATGGAATATTATATAATGTTCATTATCATTGAGTATAAACCTTATATTGAAAATTTAATAAAATAAAATCCTAAAGAATAATAATAAGTAAATAAATGCAATAACATAAGATCCTATTATCTGGTGTCGCTTTATTGAAAGTTTTCCTTTATTTTCTATTAAACAATAATTTTTTTCTTTGCTTTTTAATCCAATGAAGAGTTTATTATGTTTGAAATTCATATTTTCATTAAGGGATAGTCATAATGTTTCATTTACACAAGTAACTGATTTGTATGCCAATTGAGATATAAAAAAGATTTATTTTTTTCTTATTTAATTTTATTTTCTCTCATTTGTAGAATGCTATCTTATTTTCTTTTCTGTATATTTAACTATCATCTATGTACATAGTCGCATTATTGTATTATTGTTTTTTTTTATTTCATTATGTCTCTGACCAGATTTAATTTATTTATACCTGAACTTATCTGTTATTCTTAAGGGACTCTGTCCCAGAATAAAATTATTTTTCTATTCTATTCTATTCTATATATATATTAATAACATTTCTGGCGTAGTCTTTAATTTAATCAAATATTAATTTTTAATTGAAATGTAATATAATGGTTAGATCACGAACTGAATACGTGTTTATATTCAACCACATGTAACATATTACATGTGTGTGTATTTATATATATTACATGTATTATATAAATATATATAAACGAGATATCTTTTCTGACTTGATTAAATTCTAAATTTCACAATTAACTATTTAAGGTAAGTAAAGAAAAATGCAGAATTTCGCTCTATTATTCTAAAAAAAAAACACTCCGTTACAGAAGAAAATTTGTTTGCAAAAAACAGAAGGAAAAATTTAAATAAAAACCTATAGCTACATGTACTTACGGCTGTAAACGAAGCACCTCAAATATTGCCGATATCACCAAAATGCCTACAGAAGCAATGATCGGCTAAGGCGACTAGTCGGCCGACTATTCGGCAACAGCCATAGTCGATGCTTCTCTGCTTAATATAAATTATGATAAATATCAAATTTGTTTGTAATTTAAGGAAACGTAGCAAATTTAATCTAGTTGAACAAGTATTTTATTTTTTTTTAGCAGTTAAATCCTGTATTTTTCATACCTTTATTAGACATCGTACTCAATCCTTGGAGGTTGTTAAACATTAAATAATAACTTTAATTTTTTAATATACAAGAATATCACGACGGACTAAGACCTAATTCTGTTTTTACATTGTAACAGTTCACCTTTGTTCTCAAGTAAATATTATCTTTTACCTAACCCATTACTGTATTTACTCCAGAAATGAAATAAACATATAGATGTACGATTAGTGTCGAAGACTTCCCTTTCGTTTCAGATCCTTGACACAGGACTAAAAACGGAACCCCCTCCCATTTGGTGAAGGTGGTAGAAGATTTGTATATATAATGAAAGGGGAACCAGGACAGGATACATTCAACCGCCAACATGTACAAACTAGTGAGTGCTGTAAGCCTTCTTATAAATATATATTAACATAAATATACAAAATAATATTTCTTTATAATATCATATTCTCCTACTAACAAAATGTTTAATTTTAAAATTTAAGAGACCGATTTCTGTTACAGCTGATCCTGTCCGCTGTGGTAGCTATGGCTTTTGCCGCTTCCTACGAACACCACGAACACGCATACTCCACCCAGAACCAAGTCAACTACGTCAAGGATTCTGTTCCAGTCGTCGTTAAGGTTAAGTCTGCTCCAGTAGTCCACCATGTTCCAGTCGTCTCACACGTTCCAGTAGTACACCATGTTCCAGTCGTACATCATGTCGAAACCCCGGCATACCATCACTAAGATCTCTTGCTCAGAAAAACACTATTGGTCTCTATGAGAATCTATTACGAACGAAGCATGTATCAAAATTCTTTATTTATTGTGTATAAATAAATTTATATATTATTGCAAACTGTGTTTGTACCCCCCCCCCAAAAAAAAAATAAATATATATTTATTTATATATATAAAATAATATCTAGATGTTTATTCTATTGAATGTAAAATTGACGAATAAACTAAAGCTTCCTTTAAAAATAATTTTTATAATTTTTTTACAAAAAGGTAAAAACACCAGTTCTGGGCATGTTGCACCAGTTATCTTCATAGTCAAGACTAGTTATGGTCGTGTGGCAAAATAATCTTTATACAAATGTTTTAAATTTTATGAACCACTAGAAATATAAAAATAATCTAAAAACTAATACAATGTGCTGTATCAGAAAAGTAAAATATATATTTAAAAACACAATCACTCGAAGCACTCATTCACAAACTTTATAGTTAACTACTTATTCGTTTAGAAAACCGTCATGAGATGATAGTTGAAAATGAATTAAAACAACTATTTCTATATCAGAGTATAATTTATAGCCGCACTTGATTTGAACTCATTGATTATTCTACATAAGCAGTAACGGCATACAAAAAGGTAATCATCCCCACTGTACTAGTAAGGGATGTAGTATTTAAAATGGATGTATTTTAAAATGATATAATCAAATGAAGAAAATTATATTTTTTCTTTATTAGCAGAAAAAAAACATTTGTAACACCAAAGAAAATTCAAACAAATAGGAGTGACCATAACTCATATCTTGTATTTTTACTCACAAATATGGTCAGTTCAAAATTATTGTTAACTAATATCAGATAGTCCAACATAATGGATATGTACATAATGAAATCCAACATAATATCAGATAGTCCAACATAATGGAATGGAAGCCTGAATTCTAATGAAAAGTTACATAACTCAAAATCTAAAAATTAATGAAGTGATTTCACTATAATTCTTTAAGAAGCGTTTAAAAACAATCTTACTAAAAAGAGGTATTTCAGAATTCTAATGAAAAGTTACATAACTCAAAATCTAAAAATTAATGAAGTGATTTCACTATAATTCTTTAAGAAGCGTTTAAAAACAATCTTACTAAAAAGAGGTATTTCGGGACACTATTTGACGAAAATAGTTTTTAATGGTTGCTGAAAAGGGAAAGGGATACCCTAATTATTGCGAGAATTGCATTATCCTGCCCATAACTGCTCAGGTGACATTTTACCTACAAGTGATTTAACCTACAAAAAATATATTTATATAAATAATAATCTGCTGTATGCAACATGAAAGAAAATTATACCTTTCTGCTATATTTAGCTTATTAAAAAACATTGAATAACGCTATTATGATCACCAATCGTGTGTAAAACATTAATTTGAAACGTTAAGACTCCTTGCTTGATGTAATTATTCTATATTTATTTAATAAAAAATGTAGAACTATCACAGGCAAGGATATTTTTTTTTCATGAAGATTGGTATTTAATTTGTTTTGACTGATGAGTGCAATTAGATAAAGAACTACCAATTCGGTTCAATAATTCTTAACCCATGTCCTTTACAATTTACTCATAATTTTCTTCGTTGCTGAAGCATTGATTCTAAAGTGATCAGTTTGTTCCAGACCCAGAGCTCTTCACCCCTCAAGTGAACCAATCAAACGAACCTTCCTAGTTCGATCATTCAATTTCTGGAACACTCTTCCAATCTCGATACACTACTCCCTATCCTCCCCACTCCGAATCCCGTCCCTTCCTTAACCTGTTTAATATTCAGTGGGACGGGGTCATAGGAGGTACCAGCAAGAATAAAAATGTCAAGTTAACTAACTGGCATCCCTCTAATTCAATTCTAACACTCATCAGAATCGTTATAACTATTTTCATAAAACCACAAAGATTAACGGTCATTTTATACTTTTATATTAATTTATTCTTCGAACAGCTTATTCTTCGATTTGTTTTCCAATCGAGTTCCAATATAATCTTAGTATTGAAGGAAAAGCTTACAGATCTTATCGTTGTTTAAATGGATTTATTTTGTACATATTATATATTACTGTAATCATAAGAATAAGGTAATATTTCATTTGAGATACTCGAGGCAGTATTGAAAGACCGATACAATTAGGATTGATGAACTTTTTCACATTTACTATTGGAATTTTTCATTCCGAGATTAGTTTTGAATATTAAAACATTCATCATGAGTGCTAAAAATTTTAAAGTTATAAACATTAGAGATCTTTTTACATTCTAGTTGACTGTTTATATATATATATGTATGTATGTATATATATATATATATATATATATATATATATATATATATATATATATATATATGTATGTATGTATATGTAGCATTATTTTCACGCATCTGGTTGGAGTTTAATTTCTAACCATAAGTATATAACAGTTTGGCAAACCTTGTTTCAAGCATTCAAGACTATACATTTTAATTATTATTATACTAAAGTTCATTATTATAAACCTTCCTAGAACTATGAAGATGTTGTTAAAATTTGGTACAGACGGGTTTAATTGTTTTACCATTGCAAGCTCTCTTGAAGAATGGCCACATATCGGTCGATTTTCAAATCGCACTGGGGTCCACATTTCTTTCTCCATATGTTAATAGCTTTTCTAATAAATAAAAAAGATTTTATAACTTATACCACATTCATTGAAAGTATTATAAATTCATCAGATATTAGAAACCATATATCTACCGTTCAATTTATACATCCGATGCTATTTAAGCCTAGTCTACCTATGTTCGTTAAAATTGACAACTTCAAACACCCATTTTAACATTTTAAATTATGCTAAATTTACCATTATAAAAAATAAAATAAATTTCTTGTGTATTAATTTTTTTTTCTATGTAATATGTAGAAATTGGAATTCACACATATTTGTGCATACATTTAAATCTATGAATGCCATATATACTAGTATATACTTATATGAGAAAAAAACGCAATTGTTAGAGAAACAAATGACTAAAATTATTCATTGGCATCGGATATACTGTTTGATTAATTTGAATTTTAATTATTAATCATATTAGCGGCGTCTGACTGGGATTTGGTGAGATATTGGAATAGGAGAGTTTTGAATGAGAGGAAGGAGCATGTCTAATTTCGGGAGGGATAGAGTTCCAGAGGGTAGTGGATCGAGCTTGGAAGAAGTATTGGTATACTAATGTATAATATAATTATAATAGTATTTTTGTGTACTGAAACGATAATTGGAGGTGAGAAAACGAAAAAGTAACTCATTTTCCTCAAATGCCTTCAATTATCAACTTTTATGAAGTGCCAGAAATCATTTTTCCTGAGTACTTATTTTTTCTAGGTTAAATGTAGATATTTATTAAATGTTTAATGTACTGTTAAAAGTCTCTTTACAGAGAAGGTTTTTGTGTTTTTTTTTAAATACTCGTCATTCTTAAGGGATCCAGTAACGTTTTGCCAGTTTTCATTTTAGATATTTTTACTCGTAGAGTTAAACAATATAAAAAAAAAAAAAAGAAGAAAAACTAAAGATTATCTTTGATGTTAGTGAAAAAGTGTATGACCATAAGAAGAAAAGTTATGTATTCGTTTGAAGACCGTACCAAACTGTCGCTACGTAATACCTCCTCAAAGAACTTTGATAGCCCCAATTCACGGTCCATCGAACCTAGATTATGGCACGCCCAGAAGACAAAAGATTATTGGGACATCGCGGACTCCCCTCCAGCTGCTTTATGGAGGAACCGTAGAAGGGATATATACAGTCCTCTGTGTTTCTGGAAGCAGTCTGGAATTCTGGAACTTGTGGAGATGTACAAAATTGTAAGTTTAATTTATCGGTTATTTCATTTTCCGACATACACTTGTATTCATTCTGTCTAAAAATTTTATTTTTTTATAATGGTAAATTTACGATACTATAAATTGTTAAAATAGTTGTTTAAAGTTGGAAGTTTTAAGTAACATAGCTAGGCTAGGCTAAAATAACATCGGATGTATTAATTGGGCTGTAGATACCTAGGTTCCAATATCTGATGAATTTATAATAATTTTTATGAATGTGGTATAAGTAATTTTTTTTTTGTTGTAAATGACGAATTATTTAAAGTTATACACCATCTACCTGCGAATGTTTGGATTTTAAATAATTGTATGTATCGTATTTATAATCATTATCATATTTAGAAATCGTTTATATCATTTTTTTTTTTCAAAACTAACATCTAAAAGGATAAATTATCTATACTGTTATATAAAAGAACAAGCCATTTTTCGTTTGTAATAAGTAACCAAAAAAACTACTGAACCATTCTGTACCAACTTTTAACTCCATCATCTTCATAGTTCAAGGAAGGTTTAGCAATAATAAAAATTACATATTTTTTATGTAACATTGATCGCTAGGTGGCGAGCACTATTGAAGAGAGAGAGGTTATAGTGTTATATACAGCTAGAAATTGATAATAAAATTAACTTAGTTCAATTAAACTGTTATCAATAAAGCTATAAATATGTGGTGTGATGTGTGGATTTCAGTGAAATGTAAAAATCAAATGACATGAGACAAGTGACATTCTGCTATAGAGTTTTAGTAAAACTAATAAACCTATCTGAACCAAATTTTAACTACACCATTTTCATAGTTCTAGGAGATTCGCAATAGAAAAGTTTACTATAACAATAATTTTAACGAACAGTTATAACAAAACAGAAACGAGGTTTGTCCCACTGTCATTAGCTTTTAAGGTTAAAAATTAAAATCCAACTAGATGAAATCGATAAAATTAAATCGGTTATATGCTCTTTTTCTGACTTTATTGTTAAGTTCTTCGACTCTTCTTAATTATAGTGGAATATGACCGCTATCCACCTCTGATAAATAAATATAGATAAATCGTGACTATTGTTATTATTATATTTAATAGTTTTCGTAAGTTGTTGCCTATTTTAATTTAAAGAACATTACTAAACGCGATATAACTAAGTTACGTTGCTAAGTAATAGAACGTTGTAAATTAAATTTTATTTATAGCTATCTAGAAATAAACAATGACGTAATAAAAATTAACCACATTTCACAAGGTAATAATAACAGTGTTGCTAAACGAATTTTTAATACAATCTTTCTAACTTTAAAATGAAATTTAGGGTTATTATAAGATATATAGTATATACTGTCATTTTATACCAATAATAATAATATGAAACAGAAAATAAACATTATTCTGCAACTCAGAGACCCCAAAGAAATACATAAAGACATAATTATATGCCACCATTTTATGGAAACAATAGTTTCAGGTAAAAAAATTAACTGAAGTATAGAAAAAATAAATTAGAATGAAAATATATTTTGAAGTATATAAAGGTTGTTCAGCATAAGGCTGCAGTAACTTCGGGAGTCAATTTTGGACATTATTTTCACAAAAAAATCGAAATAAACTATCGCTCGATTCTCATATGTTTTATTAATATTTTTAATTTAATTATTTTAAAATAAATTAATACTTTTTACAAATATTTCCTACTTAAATACTGAAGCTAGAAAAATTTCAATATATTCATTAGAAATTCCTTTGAAATAAGATTATTTAGATAGCTACATTTAGTATTTAACTTTCTTTAAGTCTAATTTTTTTTTCAAAACTTGGATTATGTTTTCTCCAAAATATTATTAATGTTGAAAACGTGATCTCCTAAAAAACAAAAAATATAAACAATTACCTTTTGAATGGTATATTTTAACCATGATGATAATGTACGTATACAATGATAATTCTTAAAAATAGATACTAAAATCACTTATTAATCGACTTTTGAAGTTACTGCAGTCTATTACTGATAACCCTGTATGCAAAAAATTAAAATAACTATAAATATAATTTATATAATAACAGAAATATAAACAATTAAAAATAATATACTAATATAAAAATATTTAAAAAAAATTAATACAAATAATTATAAATTATATAAAAATATTCTCAGGATAAAACTGAATAAAATATTGATGTAGATATAAATAAATACACACCATTATCAAACCATTTCATTACTATCGAATTAATCGAATTTCTGCTAAATTATTGTTTAGCATACAATGTATACTGAAGCTAGAAAAATTTCAATATATTCATTAGAAATTCCTTTGAAATATGATTATTTAGATAGCTACATTTAATATTTACCTTTCTTTAAGTTTCTAATTTTGTTTTAAAACTTAGAATATGTTTTTCTCAAAAATATTACGTATGTTGAAAACATGATCTCCTAAAAAACAAAAAATATAAACAAATATCTTTTGAATGGTATATGTTAACCAAGATGATAATGTTCTACGTATACAATGATAATTCTTATAAATGGATACTAAAATCACTTATTAATTACAAACAAAATCGGCATTTTATTAAATGCTGAGAACTTAATTCGACTATGACAACCGAGCAGTGGATGCAGAAGAAATTCGGTGGTTTGTAGGAGAGAAAAAATTTTGAAAAATAATTGTACTTATTACATTCTTTAAAATTGAATATAAAATGAAAAATATGTGAAAAATGAATGAGAATCGTTTCATAATTAGTAGTTGTTTTTGAAAACTGCTGTCTATTACTGAATACCCTGTATGCAAAAAATAAAAATAACAATCTAAATTAACTAATAATTTATACAAGAAGAAAAATATAAACAATTAAAAATGATATACTACTATAAAAATATTGAAAAAAACTATAAACTATATAAAAATATTCTCAGCATAAAACTGAATAAAATATTGATGCCAATATAAATAAATGCACATCATTATTAAACTATTTCGTTACAATCGAATTTCTGCTAAATTATTGTTTTTATTTGAAGGTTTACGGGATTTGGAGCAGTTGTTGGATTATGAGAGTTTTGAATGAGCCTAGGGAACGAGATTGTATAGTTTTAGGAGGGAGAGAGTTCCAGAGAGTGGTGGAATGTGAAAGGAAGGAATGCTACAATCATAATGTTCAATGCTGAGGAGTACAGTAGAACCTCACTCAATAAAACCTTTAGAGGCCAAAAGAAGGGATTAACCGGAGATTTCAATGAGGCACGTGTCTTTTTAATAAAAGTTTATTATAATTATATTAAAAGTTATATATTAACATTTTTAAAAAATGAATAAATAGAAACGTACATTATATACACCAGAAGACTAATGTTAGTCCAAACATATTATAGAGTGCATGAAATATGCGATTATTTTTAACATCAGGGGTTTGTTAGGAGTAGTTAGAAGATAAACATATTAAAATTCTCCGCCCCTGGGGTATGAGCTAACGGTTAGAGGGAGGGGAGAAGGTACCATTTTTCGATTATATTTCGGAAACGGTGGGCTCTAGAAAATTATTCCACAAATAGGAATGAATGCTAATCAAATTTCCTATAAAATTTCTTATAAACATATTTGTCGAAATTTCAACGGTTTCCGAGATATACGTTATTAAAACTCGATAATATTCGAAAGAAAAAAGAAATTACATCAATCTTTGTCAAACATTTGCTTCAAGCGCCTGAAACGTAGATATGACATTAAAGTAAATTTAATGCTCTACAACTTTGATTAATTTTTTTCTGAGAAACGATCACGGAAGGCACTAGAATCAAATGTTTAAAAAAAGTGAGGTAAAAATTATTTGTTTGCGAAAACTATCGATTTTCAATATCTCGAAAACGGTTGGTAGTTCGAGAAATATGTATATTTACAATTTTATAGGAAATTTAATTAGTTTTAGTTTTTATTAGAATATATTTTTGTAGAGTCTACCGTTTTTGAAATATAATTGAAAAATAAAAAAGAAACTTTTTCCCCTCTCCCACACTCTTAGCTCACCCCCTCCCCCGCGGATTTTTAGTAAGTCAGTCTTATAACTGCTCCTAACGAAGCCTCGAGGGCAAAAATAATTGCGTATTCCATGTACTCTACTCCTCTCATTTGAGCACGCATTTATGTAAAGAAGGATTGGCGATAATAACACTGTATTTTGTTTGATTTATAGCAAACTAACTCATTTTTAAACTCGTTAATAATGACTTATGCTCTAAACGTCGTTGCCAAACGTCTGTAAAACAGTGTCCTTATAAAGACAACAATTGCGGAAGTTATTCTTCGGATAACTTAAGAACCGTCAAATATTTCAAAACATCATCCTTAAGGACGAAAATTAATTCTAATTGTGGAAGGGGAGAGTGGCCAAGGATGTCTTTCTGCCTAAAAAAATCGTCAGATCCTGGTAGATCTGTTAAACAGTGTCCTCATAGCAGGAGTATAGTAAGGAAGTATAGAGCAAACAAAAACACAATTGCCACTTATTGAAGACTGAAAATTTTAAGGCCTAAGGCTACATTGCTTAGTTCCTGTGCATATTGTAGTAAATTTAATCTAGTTTAATTTAGAATTTACCTTTTCTTTGGAATGATTTTGTGAAACATAGAAAAGTTTTAAATATTTGACGTTGACCAATCAGCGAGTGGTCTTCAAGAACCAAAACTTTTGTACGCAAACACAACACTAACAACATGTCATAAAAATCAAAACCACCTGAACTTTTGCATACAAAAATTTTACAATTTTACTGAAATATTAGGGTTTTTCACAAAAATACTGCTCCCCCGAACTACATGTGTGGGTCGGATTGCCCATTCGGATTGAACGGAGAAACTGATTTCAGGAGATTGTAAGTGTTGTAAGGAAAATGATGTGTAATGACGTGGTAAAGGGTTTCCTGTGGAAAATATTGTCTCTGGAAGGTGGTGAAGAAACAGTGTAACATCCTGAAGCAGTGTAAAGGTGTGAGAGAAATCCGGTTTTTTTAAAAAAAAACATTTTGTATAATGAAGCTCTTTAGCAATTAGTAGTTATTTGTTACTTTTATACAAGATCTCTTAATAAATAAAACATAGATAATTTTTATGATGAATAAAAAAAATTGGTAACTACTTCATAGCTATACGGTTAACTTAAATACGAAACGCTCGAATACCTTCATATATTCCTTTTCCTTTTGTTTCTTGGTGATTGAAAAAAAAAAAATATATTGGAACTTTTTATCTAGAATGGGTTTCCCGCCCTGAATCGAGAAAGGGGCGAGGGATTAAACTCTAAAAAACAAAGATATATAATACAAAAGAAGAAAAGAAAAACAAAAGCCGCATTATATCATGAAGGAAAAGTCATGTTTTTTCCCTTATTTATTTATTTATTTTTTTTTTATGAGAAATAATATTTAATACAGCATTTATGAATAAGTGAAGTGAGTGAACCTACAATAATAAAAAAAAAATTCATGCATTAAATATACGTTTAAAATATTCAGAAATGTATTTTCACTGCCGGTTAAGAATAGGTCGTCAAAAAATGACCCATGTATGTTTAATTTTTTATAGTGTTTCTTAGAGAGAGTGAATCAATTATTTAAATAAATGTAAATTTAAAAAAAATATAGATTTTTTAAATAATTTAAACATTAGTATTTGTTATTTATTATAATACATTATTTATTAATTGTCAGGCGTTGATGAACAACAGGTTTTTGCGCCTGTGAAGAATACAAACTATTTTCACTGCTAATAATAAACAATTTTAATACTATCAGTTCATATAGTCTTTTATATTTAAACATTGTCTTTTGTTAGTGTTAAAGTCAGTTGTTAAATAGTTCTTTTGAAAAAAAAAAAAATAATACTTCGGGAACTTCCATCATGTATTACATGAAATTGAGAGCTAAATATAGAGTAAACCAGACAGTTATTGACGCACCAGATAGATATTGACATCCTACATTAAAAATTAGAAAAAAAAATTACAAAAAAATATATTAATTTCCTTTTAAATCCTGCAACTCAACTGTGTAAAATTACTTTCAATTCTGTCTGTATAATTGATTGTCGGGGTTTGGACATACGGAGTTGAGCTTTGTGGTTCCACTAAACCTTCCTCATCTTTTCATATCAAATCCTTAGATTAAGAATACAAAATCCTCAATTCGCTTTACTTTTTCGCAAACAAACTTATATATAATGGTCTAAATAGCCCATATACTGCTGAATTGACCCAAACCAAACCTTTCCGTGACAAGCTCCATACTCACACGATTCCTGATAAGTTGAGGGGTCGGAAATGTATGTGGTGGTGGGACCTTCTAATTTAATGGTTTATTTATTATTATATATTTTTATTGACGTGTTACTATTATCGACAAGTTATTATTCTTTTCTCAAATTTACTAAATTTATATTAGAAATGTGTCGATTCCAGATGCCAACTCTCGTTCCCACCGGTTCTTGGGAAAATTATCGGTTTTGAGAATCGATGATTCAATGCCAACTCCTAGAAACCGATAAATGCCATGGGAGATGAATTCGTAATACACGTGAATATCGTAATATACGAGTATATTCGTGAATCTAGCGGGACAAAAGTCCAAAAATGAAGTTTGATTTTTTGATGCAGAAAGTGGTTGATCTTACAGACTTGATGTTGGAAGACATGAAACGAAGTGAATCAGGCTGAGATAATGTTAATGAAGCAATTCAATAAATAACGAACTAATACCACTTTAAAAATTAAGTTAGTATTCTTTCAAGCACTCGCCAGTGAATATCGTTATAAGTTTTCCTATTTTTTTAAATTTCACGATAAATAGCATTCAAAATTTTTAGTAATTTCATGGCATTTTAGATACTCAGACGGTAAATAGCAGTTCAAAATAGAAACTTTTTACGTAGGTAAACGTAGATCTTAAATTATGGTTCTGTGTGTCTGGGGACATTGCATTTTACTGCCTTTTTTTTTTTTTTTTTTACAGGTTTTAGTGTTGGCGTTTCACTTTTAATTTTAAGAGAGATATCTGGTCAATTTTATAATTCAAAAATTTAATTGGGCAACTCACAAAAGTTCACAAAGAGATAAAAAGTGCAGGGAACATTTGCCTCGGAAAATGTCTCGCACAGATCGTTTATTTCGTCTGATCCTTTAATTAGCTCATACAGACCACTACGTAAGAATAATAAGACTTTCGGTGTTCTCAATCAGCTTGTAATACTAGACGCAGATACAATAGTTACAGATAGAGTATGATACCCTTACTTAGTGAACAAGATAGTGATGATAGTGATATTCTCTGTCTAAGTGATTTGTCATTGTAGACTATAATTTTCTTTTCAGTTTAAAACAATATAATGTTTTTGAGTTCTGCTCGTTTTAAGGTAGAAATTAAGAATTAAAGTGTTAAACGTTATAGTTTGATAACGCATTGCCCTGATTTATATATATATTATAAATTCGGAGTTTTTTCTAATCATAATATTGACATTATTATCATAAATTAAATATATTCATTTTTTAAAAATTCAATTTATATAATCATCGATAAATCAATGAATGGTTTTGTGAAGGTTTTTTTTCCTAATAAAACAACGGGTAACAAATAAAATTTTAAATGCTTTATTATCTTTCAATAACCTTGTTTTAATAATTTCAAGTTGTTCTGTATCAGAAAAAATATTACTTTATCCACACGATCACTTTCAGACTTTTGTCCCACTAGATACACGGATTGCCCCTCTGTGCGTCGCCAGCATTTGGTGGCACCCTTTCTCTTTCGAACCGTCCAGTCCCATCGTCCAACTTACACTTCCCAACTCCTTCAACTCAAATCTTCAGTTCTTACCCACCATACACGTTCCCATCAATCAGATTTGTATACTCCTGCTTATTTCTCATTTCTCGACAGATATTTCGTAATCCCTCTCAACATTCCTCATTCAATTACCCTTTTCACTTTCAAATACCACTTCTTTAACCACCTACTTGCTACCCAGATCCTGTCCTCCAAAAACTGTCAATAGCCACTTTTTAGTTGTATAAAATATGAACAAATTATATTCATAAAATATTATTGTTTTTGTAAAAAGAAATTCTGTAACTTTTTATTAATATCTTTATTTTTGTTTTTATTTTATTATTATTATCTGTTATTTAGTTTTTAAAAAAATATTTTATTTTAAGGTTCAGAAGGCCCTTGGTTTTACATAATGTTTTTATTCTTAAATGACTTAAGGTCACAGAATAAATAAAGAACTTTTATGATCATTATTATTACTTATTATACATACATATATAAAAATTAAAATTAAGGATATTTAATTGTAATATATATTTTTATATATTATAATAACAGGCCATTTTTTTTGTTTTTTTTTATATTTGATCTCCACCGCTCGGTAAACATTCTTTAGAAAAATCAGGCTCTGCTACACCAAGCCGAGCGTCAAACGGTTGAAGATATATATTCGCTATGGGAAAATAAAGATGATGTTTAAATATTAGTTTTCATTTCATTTATCGCTCAGACAGGTTTTTGAACCCTAATGTATAGGAAATATACTTAAATCGCGAAAAAAAAATGAATTCTTGAATCTTTGGAGTATTTAATAATATTTTTGAATCAAAATAATAGTTGATTACTTGAGTTATTTCCTGTTCATTGTTTGAAATGCTATAATTTATTTATTTTATTTTGAGGATGGTATATACTGTTTGCTGCTTTTTAATTTTTTCCTTTATAATTGTTATAATCGATTTTTTTAACAAGACTTTGCATCCTTTTTTAGTTCTCATATCGATTATTTTATGTAACAAAATTTTATTTTTAACCGAGGTACCTAGGAATCGATGTTGGTTCCGACACATCACTGATGTATATATGTAATTTATACAATTGTAAATACCAATTAACAATAAACTGTTTTATTTTTTCCCATCACAGCTACTCCTCCCAGCACTGGTTGCAGCTGCTTCCGCGGCAGCTCTGCAGATGCTACCTCCAGGACAGGCGAGCTCCTACCACAGCCAGCTGAGTATCGTCGAGAACTCGGTGCCTGTGGAGGTTTCGTCTGGGAAGACTGCGTCAAACAGCCCTTTCCACACAGCTCCGGGGTTTAAGTTCGATTATCACTGAGCACATTTGTTCAAGGAACATTCTATTTGCTAAAGTATTTATAATTTTAAAAAATGTGATACAATTTAATAAATTTTTATGCTTTTCTTGTTGTTTGGAGTATTTATTTTATTTTACTTTGTAGAAATATCCTAAACATGTAAGGAACCACTGAGTTTTATTAAAAATACAACAGTACTTCAATTCCACCGATTTTAGAGAAAAGACGTGGTATCGATAATCGATTATCCTAATTCGATTCCAAAGAACTACCGCTGTCTTTAATCCTTAAACTTAAAGCCTATGGTAATTACATCTTAAGGTACGGACCTGAGAACTGGTCTTTCACGTCGAAAACACAATTGTTACCGATATCTGCCATCTTGAAGAAGTTTGTTGTCATATAGATAAAACGATATGGTTAAGAGCGATGCCTCCTATGCCAATTTAATACATTCAGACTAATAATATACGTTTATATTAATATAAATCATATAAATCATTTATCCAGATATCTATATTACACAGGAATACGGAAATTATTTCTACCTGTACCTGAGAATACCATCAGTTTTTAAATACCCACCCTCTCAACATTTACCTTTTTTAAGAAATTTCCTCTTTTCAGTTGTGTACCAGAATTGTTATAATTTAGTAGTAGATCCCTATAACATTTCTACCAGTTTGTTTGTTTATTTCGTTTAACGTCACCTTATGCTGCTATGGCTAATCGGACGATGCTACGGTGGGTTGGGAGATAGTCGATAGTTACCACTATCGATAGGCCGATACTATCGATTGCTATTGGTAGTTATTCGATTGTTTCTTCTTTTTTTTCCAAAGCTATTCAATAAACAATTTCAACTAATTTAATTAAATTCCGTTATCTACTTACTATTTAAAATTTGTAGGTTTATAAATTATAAGATTATATCATAAAGATGAGAGAAAAAAACTAATTTATTTGAATTTTAAAAAAAGGTATTTACAATTTAAATCGTTACAATAATAATGAACAAATCAAATCTTCAGAAAAGAAAAATAACGAAACAGTTAATTTCAAGAGTCAAGTGTGCTCCTAGAGCCACATATTTCCCGAAAGAAAAACTAGCATTTCTGCTTTCCTTTGTCTTGATCTTTGAGAGAATCCTTGAGCTCTAGGAATTCCGAATTCAACTTCAAAAGAACTCAACACTTGAGAGCATAATTCCAAATGTTTCAAAACTTGAAATTAGTAAAAAAGATCTATCGATAGTCAGCACTATCGATAGTGACCATCGATAGGCATGACCTATCGAAATATCGATAGTAACTATCGACTATCACCCAACCCTACGGTGGGAGTCCTAAATTTTGCTTATCCAGGTATAATTAGGATAGGGATGTTTAACGAGTACCTGACATCGCACAGGCTCGGGACCCCTATTTCACGTCTCTTCCGAAGGACAGCATAGCTAAGGATTTTTTACTTCCTTTAAAAAATCCTTAGGTCATCTGCCGGGCTGCGAACCCGCGATCTTGGGTTTATTAGGTTGCTATGCTAACCACTACACAGGTGACCCCTTTCTACCAGTTACATTGTAAGTTGTTTCAAACATATTTCTCTATATTTTGTAATTATATGTAGTTAATTATTATAACGCATGCTTTTATACATTTATATTGTAGCTAACTTTATGTTTTGAAATAACCTGTGTAACATATATAATTTTATTGTAACCTGTTTTTTCACAATATGACATGATTATGAGAACAATCTATTCTCGAAAAGTCACCAAACCAAGTTGTTAATTTATTGACTGAATCTCAAGAACCTTATTTAACATCTAATAGTAACTGTCAAGAATATATATATATATATATATATATATATATATATATATATATATATATATATATTATTTTATTTTTGAAGAGAAAAGATTTGACCCGGTCGGGATTCGAACCCAAGTTTCCACCTCTCTAGCGTGGCGCCTTATCCAACTAGGCCACCGGGGGCGTATCCGAACCAGGCAAATCTTCTCTCTTCAGTGATCCATAACCCCCGGGCACTCGCAAATCGCGATGATTCCGGGGATGAATGTTCATATTGATTTGCCTGGTTCGGATACGACCCCGGTGGCCTAGTTGGATAAGGCGCCACGCTAGAGAGGTGGAAACTTGGGTTCGAATCCCGACCGGGTCAAATCTTTTCTCTTCAAAAATAAAATAATATATTTAATAATATTGATTTATATCAAGAAAAATTACATATATATATATATATATATATATATATATATATATATATATATATCTATATATATATACATTATTACACCACATGATAAGCTCTGTTAATGATTAAACCCGAATGTCTGATTGTAATATATTTTGAATCAAACAGTTTTTATGAATTATTAATTAAAAAAAGAAGAAACAATTCTTCGGCTCATTTTTGCTAAAGGTTGGAAGGTTCAACTCCTCTTAAGGACTGACTGAAGGATTGTATTCTAATTTTTGAGGTATGTTAATTAAAACTAGAAGGGAGAATAGCTTGGAAGCTTAGTTTGAAAGGGGGACGTTGGATAAGTCTCCATAAATGGAAGAATGGGATTGTTAGTCCTGGTTCTAGCACAATGGGCAGCTTATAAAAAGGTTAAATCCCAGTCCAGGTAACAAAACAGGACTTCATTAAATTAAATCAATCATTGCATTTGTGAAAATTAAAATGGAGTGAAACTAGACCAAAAACGAAGAAAAATACCGCTGACCCCACCCATTCCAAACGGTTGCTGATATATAATTCAAATATTGTTTGAAGCAACCACGGTTTTTGGTATAAAAGGTGTCAAATCTCCTGGATCTGTAATGTTTTTCAAATTTTGACATTTTCGGATTTAGCATTAAATTTTCTATAAGACCAGAGCACACATAACCTTGAATTTATAAACGGCTCAGAATCAAACTGATAAAGATAGTGAAAGAACAGTTTGTGGCCTTATAAGAATAACACAATTTTTTTTTTTTTAAACCTGAAATAGACTGAATTTTAACCTGTTTTTTTAAAAATTTCTTTTATTATTTTTCACTCCCATGAATATTTTTTGTGAATTTTATAATTACAAGTGTGCTGAATTCGAATCAACAGCAAAAAAAAAGAAATCCATCAAGCACCATTTTTTAGAGATTGGAGGTTGTTCACAAAAAAAACAAAAAAACAACTGAAATAACTCTTTTTTTCTTTTTTTTTTTATAACACTTTTTTTTTTTTTTTTTTGAAAAAAAAAAAACAGTAATATCTAAAATATTAATATTTAATAGTGAACATAATCATTGTGTATATATTTTCCTTTTGTACTCTACATCACGTGTTTCCCGTTGTATTGCTCAACAGAAGTCAGCAGGTATCTTCTCATTGCATTTAAAGCTGTACCTTTTTCCTATTTGGACTATCTCTTGATGAAATCATTGTCCGTGTTCATCTAAAACTGTTCCCCGAAGAATGGTGCCTGATCGAGATTTTCTGACTACGGATTCGTGTCCAGCACACTTCAAAACATAAGAAAACAACATTTTTGTTGAAGGGAGTATTTTGATGCAGAAGAGTGTAATCAGACATATAATATTCATTTTTTTTTTTAATATAATCATTCTATATATTTTATAGTAGAAGGTTATTTTTTTAAAAGTTCAAATAGTATGACTCGATAAATAACCTATATTACAATAATTTCTGTTGAATCCCCCTTATCCGGCGTTACCCTAACCGACATCCTGTCAGATAGGTGACAGTCTAACAGAAATTATGAATCGTAATTAGAAAAATATGTCGATAGTAAAAAAGATGTTTTCAAGTTTAGGTTTTCCGTGATTCGTCGTAAACCTACGACCTCCTGTCCTACAGTATCCTTTAATGGTATTCCACTAATCCCTGTTGAACAGATACGCTACCAAGGACTCCACTTGGACCAACGACTAACTTGGAATCCACATACAAGACTAAAACGACAAGAAACTGCCCCTCATTTCAGACTACTTCTACATTTACTGGACAAACGTTCAAAGCTCCCAATTAATTACAAAAGACTCATATACATGACTGTGATTAGACCTGTTTGGACCTGTTTGAGCTTTGCGGCTCCACTAAACCATCCAATTTATCTCGTATTCAATCCTTACAATCCAAAATCCTCAATGCTCCTTACTTTGTCACCAATAAACTTATGCATAAAGATCTTAATGTTCCATATGTTGCTGATTTAGCCCACACCAGATACCTATCCTTTCATAGTAAGCTCCATAATCACTCAAATCTGTTAGTTTCTCAACTTGCTTCCCACTCCATTCCTTATAATCCTCCGAGGCGCCTGAAACGAAGATGGCCTAGAGACCTTCTAGTGTAGAAATTTCAATAAAGTGCTACTGATGAGTAGTTCTTTCCAAGTTTTAACATGTTATTATAATTGTTTTCAATACATTTACTTGATGTATATATTCTGTACAGTTATAAATTTCAATAAATGCATATAAAAAAAAAAAAAAAGAAAAGGTTTTCCGTGAAAAATATGTGTACGGTAGGTATCACCATCATAGCCTTGCTTTCCATTACAGAAATATTTTGAATTAAATTAAGTTTAGTACTAGAAATTGTAGGTGGATATTTAGATATTATTACATAAACAATATGTGATAAAATATTTTATTATTATAGCATGTGTCGCAACGATCATTTACAATTCATTTTTAAAATTATTTTTGTTTATTTATTTAAAAAAAAAAAAAATTGTATCATCTTGGTCACATCCAATTTTTTGTTATTTTGTCCTGAAGAAGACCTGCAAGGCAAGTCGAAACGTCGACCAAATATAAAGTTTTTTTTTTTTTAATTTAAAAACATTCATTCATTTTTAAAATATGAATTTGGAAGATCCGTTAATTATAGAAAGACATAACTATAATATTAAGGTAGATATTATGTTAAACGATTTTATATTGAGAAATAGATATTAAAACACCACTTTTCCTTTTCGATGGTTACTTTCGAATATAAGGAAACCGAACTGGATACGGTAACTCACGCCACTTCTCAAACTGATACCTTAAGCCCTTGAGATCTACGCGTTTTCCAACTGCGTTGTAATGCAACTATGTACATTTATGCAAATGCTAGTTGTGCATAATTAATGGAAACTGGAAGGTACAGTGAATGTAACCTTGCTGACCCAACTGCATGGGAAGGGATCGAATGGATAAATAGCCGGCGATCCCACCGAAGACAGTTCACTGGACTTGCTTCACTACACCTCTCATTACCTTCCGTGATGTACAAGTTGGTAAGTTTATAGGATAGTTTGTGTGCAAATGGCTATTAAAATAATTTTTTTTTATGAGAAAAAATGTATTAATACACGAGAAATAAAATACAAAATGGCTGTCGGCTATAATAAACTTTTTAAAATTCATTTTACTAGGCCTTTTAATTAATATAAACTGTTCACAAATTGAAGAGATACTTATGGTTATTTTTTATTTATCTGTGTGTATAATATCGTGCTTATGCATTGGTAGTGGTATTTGATTAAAAAAAAATACATCCAACAAAAGTTGAGTTTTTTTTTTTTAAATTAAATAAATAAACAAAATTACAATATAAACATTAAATATGTTTACAAACTTTAATAGATATTGTGTTTATTTCACTTTAACCTTCTTCAGTAGGGTATTAGACTCTTTCAACTTTGAATTAATACTTCACATCTGCGGTTTATAATCTTTATTACGTTATTTATTGTTGAGGTAAAAAGTCTATTCCTCAATTAAATCGAATGTTAAGTTCATCCAAGTTATCTATAAGGGAAACGCTTAAATAATTGGCGTTTGAGCTTGTGCCAATCAAGCAAACAAAATTATAAGATATCTTAAATTCCTTAAGTTGTCCATTCCAATTTGTGAGCAGTTTACTTCACATTCAATTTTCAGTACGTTTAATTTCCTTATTTTAACAATAATGATACATTCCAAAACAATATATAATTTAAAATTACATAACTATGCAAGAAAATAATCTTGTATTTTCAATAATTAAGACGCCTACAAATGTTAACCACTAAACAACATATACACATTTAAATTTATATAAAGACTAAAGCGACAAGAAACTACTCGTCGTTACAGACTGCTTCAACATTTACTAGACAAACGATCAAACCTCCCAATTCATTACAAAAGACTTATTTACATGACTGTTATTAGACCTATTTGGACGTACGGAGTTAAGATTTGGGGCTCTACTAAACCATCCAATTCATCTCGTATCCAATCCTTACAATCCGAAATCCTTCGAAATATCCTAAATGCCCATTACTTTGTCACCAATAAGCTTATCCATAAAGACCTTAATGATCCATATGTTGCTGAGTTAGCCCAAACCAGATACCTATCCTTTCATAGTAAGCTAAATTACCATTGAAATCCATTAGTTTCTCAACTTGCTTCCCACTCAATTCCCGATAATCCTCCGAGGCGTCTGAAAAGAAGATGGCCTAGAGATCTTCTAATGTAAAATTTTATTGAAGTGCTACTGATGAGTAGCTCTTTTCAAGTTGTTACATGCCATTGTAATCGCTATCAGCTCATTTACTTGATGTACATATTTGTATAGTAGTAAATTTCAATAAATTGATATATAATAATAATAATATTTATATATACAATGCATGAATGAGTAAGTTTGAATATCTAGTAATAAAATGAGGAAAAAGGGTCTAAAACCAATTTTTAAAAATTATTTATTTATAATTTATTTAGATAGTTACGAATGTATACAATATATCTGTAGAACAGAGTTGGGGGAAGTTTAATTAGCAGAGTTTAATCATATCTAAAATTAATCAAAAATTAATAATAGCTATTCGACATCTAATTTCCTAGAATTAATCACCCAATTCAATCATGGTTGACGAAAATTGACTGAAATATTTAATCATTATAAAATTCGTGATTGATTTCAGGAAATATGTTGTCAAAAAGCTATGATTAACTTTTGATTTAATTTTAGCTATGATTAAACCCCGCTTGTGAACAGTCGTTTAAGAGCATTTGGTGTGTTCGTGAATTTTGGATCATGTGTACCACCAAAATATTTTCTCTTTATTTGTGTCTAATTGAATTAGTTAAGATGCTAATTTGTGAATCATTCAGAAAAAAGTTGTTTTTTTCAAAAAAACAATTTTTCCAAAAAACAATGTTTTTGCAAAAATACGATTTTTGCATTTAACCGAACAATTGCCGACGATTGCTAGAGATATGTTTCTTTAGTTAATGCGTGAAAATGATTAAAATTGTATACTATTAACTTGTAAAGATTTCTTATTAGTAGCATTTCAATAAACATTTTGTATTAGACGAACTCTATGAACTCCAAGAATAAATGTGTGAGAAAATAAATACAGTAACATGACAATAATTTCTAATGCAACCACTAATAAAAGTTCTGTAATAGAAGGTTCTGTGACCAACTTCTTTTCAGTTTCCTCGTAGGTTCATCGGGAATAGAGTTGAAAGTTAAGTTAAGAAACTTTTGGACTTAATATATTGAAACTTTATATTAAAAAAAAAAAATGTATGTCTAGAAACTAATCTAATATATATATATCAAAGTTCCCAGCACTGTACCCCTCCAGGCAGTGATTGTGCTTCATTAGTTTTAATTTTTTTTTTTTTTAATCCAGCTATGTCTGAAACTTCGGTAATAAAATGTTCATCAAAATCTAATATCCATATACAATTAGTTATACATTTACGTTTTATATTTTGAATAAACTTCATAATTTCATTATACATTTTTTTTAAAAATTAGTTCCTTTATTTTTGAACGCGATGCCAATACCTAGCAAGCATGCTATCGAAAGGTATGAAATGACTATGCAGTTTCCGGCATTAATACCAGATATATCGTCTACTTGGAGGTAAAAGTCATTCATTAACACAATCAATTTTTTTCAGGATAGAAAAAACAAAACAACGAGAATATCCTCATTCAAAATTTCTCATGTAGTAATATAGTGAATTTTCTCATTCTCTAATGTGTATGTATAGCAGTTGTATTGGTGACTTTTTATACTTATGGGAAATGATAATTTAAACACACAATGACTTTTTCTCAAATTTGGAAAATTTGCACTTAGTGACTTTTACCTCCAAGCAGACAATATATTCCATATAATTTAGACAGGCAGAATCCATGTTTACATTAAATAGGAAAAATAATTTCGACTGTAGTCCTCTACGTACAGAAATAGAACTTATGATTTAATTATGAAAGATATTTTAAAGCCATTATTAAATAAACAAAAATAAAATCATAAATGTTATTATTCATGGCTTTTAACTAAATTACAATTCTGTTTATTATCTTCTTAGATACGTAATTTCCATTTTAAATTTAAATTATAGTTACATATATAATTAAGATTTGTTTTTATATTCAACGATTTTAAAATGAAAACCTGAGATTTGGTTGGATGATTCTATGTCTAAAAAATCCTAAGTTTCAAAATAGCTGAATTGATAATTTAGTGCGTAACTACTACAACATTTACTGCACAAGTGTTCAAACCTGCCAATCCGTTACAAAAGACTTTAGACATACGAAGTTGTGCTTTGGGGCTCCACTAAACCTTCCAGCTCTTCTCATATCTAATCCTCATAATTCAAAATCCTTCCTAAAATCTTCAATGCTCCTTATTATCTCACAAATAAACTTATCCATAAAGATCTTAATGTTCTATATGTTGCTGATTTAGCCCAAACCAGATACCTATCCTTTCATAGTTAGCTCCATATCCACCCTAATTAACTAGTTTCCTATCTAGCTTCATACTTGGTTCTCGATGATCCTCCGAGGCGTCCGAAAAGAAGATGGCCGAGAAACCTTATAATGTGTAACTTTTATTAAGTGCTACTACTGAGTAGTTCTTTACATGTCAATATAAATCATTTTCCTCAAATTTACAAATTTTAAATATGTAAACAACTGTAAATATCAATATAAAGTTTTTTTTAAAAAAATTTTTTGTAAAAAAATTTTGATATTACTTTTTTCAGAAAATGACTATCTTTAAAAAATATATTGGTACAATATAAGACTGAAATTTATATCTTTATAAAAAAAATTGCTAGAGGTAAATATATTTATTTGTAAAAAGATACCGTTTCCAACTTATTTTGATATTACTTTTTTCAGAAAATGACTATCTTTAAAAATATTTCAAAATATTCTTCAGTCAAATATTATTAACTAGGCATTTGAAAAAGAATATTTATAAATGGCCAATTTTTATTAATCAAGATTTTTTTTTTATTATTAGAATGGTTCAATTTTTTTTTATATTACAACCTTTTCACTTCTCTATTCATATTATAGGAAAATAGTAATTTATGTATTGAATAATATTTTAAATGCGTTAAGAAGGTGCAGTGTTGTTTAAGACAATGATGCTGAATAGGAGAGAACACTCAAAAAATAGAAATTGTTGGAAGAGGATATAGATAAAATTGTTTTAAAAAGAAAAAAATTATAAAAACATTCATATTTAAATTAGTTACATGTTCATTTTATGATAAAAAAATTATCCTAAATATCTAATGAATCTATTGTTTTACATATTTTATTTTATTATTATGTTTTATATCTTTATTATATTAAGGTTATCATATTTCTATATGCATCATTTTCAAAATTTCTCAACTTCGGAGTTTTACTGTTGTTTATTAGGATATTAGAGTTCTTTCAATGGAGATGCAATCCAATTAGAAACATTTACTAATGATTTAAAATATAACCCAATTATTTATAAATACATTATGGCTTTATTTAACAGAGTTGGAATACATAACCTTGCCTATTGACCGCCTTTCGAAACATGAAGTTATTCAAAGTTTTTATAATTGCATTTGTAGGCGGTACTAGTTTTAACAGGCAGTTGTTCAATATAAACTGCTGGTTGCAAAAAAAAAAAAAAAAAAAAAAAATTCTAAATGTCAGAATATTATCTTCCTTGAAACTCATATTTAATGCAACAATATTCCTGCGGCCGGAGAACATGAAACTAGTAAAACCAGTTGGATTAGAGTTTTCACTTTTTATTTATGGTTGTAATTATTTTTTTAAAAAATTGTTATTTTTTTCTGAGTAATTAATAACATTTATTTTTTATTTCAATGAGGTCATGAGTGGTTAGGAATCTTAGATAAGCCCCTTAAAGAAATATATATAATCAGTGAACGATAGTTATTAAATCGTGCTGAGTACTAAAAATAGATAATTTGAAAAAAAAAAAAAAATTTTATAGGTATTAATTTTTTTTTTTTTTAATTTTTATTGATTTTTACAATTGTATATAACATAAACAACTAATAAATGTAAAGGAAATTCAATACAGTAACATGACAACAGGGCTTTCAAACGCGACTTTTTTCATTCAAATCAATATCACTCATAAACGACAGGTCCTAGCAACAAATGTATTATTAAAATTATTTTGCATTAAATTTCTCATCAGAAACTGTTGTCAAATTTTTGATCCGAGCAACACTAGCAGAGCTACAGTGAGTCAAAAATGTCCCAACACTTAAAAATGTATATAACCTATATAACTCTTAATCAGTTGGTCCTATTTTAGAATTGTTCATAGAACTAGTAAAACGTGTTCATTCGATTCCTTTTTTTTTTACTTATTTTTTATCAAGAGTAGAAAAAAAATATGCAAAAAATATATAAAGCTGAAATTAAAAAAAAAGAAAATAAAGTTTTTTTTTTTTATTTCATTTAGATTTACATGTAAAGAATGTAAAGATACTAAAAGTCCCCGACTCTGTGGGGTAACGAGATTCCCCAGTTTACGTGGGTAGAAGGGGAGAAGATCCTATCTCGAAAACATGGACTCTAGAAAAATATGCTACAAAAATTAATGCTTATAATTATATATATACATATAAAAAGTAGCTCAGTGGGTAAGGCCTTGACTACCTCTCCCGGGCCTGGTTCGGTCCGACTGAAGGGCAGAAAATTTATATTCTGTTATTTCAGTCGTGGATCGTATTCGAGGTTGGGACACCCTCCTGGGGCCCACCCAGCCTCTTAAAAAGTGGGTACCCTTAATTGGGGAAAAACCTGGCGGTTGAGCGTGAATTCTGGCCAAATCACCTCCTTTCACAACCGTTGGCTTAGAAACAGTACAGCCTACCTAAGTACTGAACCCGAGACCCTTCATGGGTTGTAAGTGGTACAGGTTTTTTTTTTTTTTTTTTTTTTTTTTTTACATATAAACCCTAGAACAATAAAATGTATAATATTTTTTTTTACATATTAATTATTTATATTTTTCATTATGTAATTCAAACACTAGAATTAAACTGACGTCCGAGGCATAGAAATCGAGATATTTCGAAAAGAATTATTTTTTTTTTTTACCTTTAACCTTGAATATCTAACTATACTAACACGCTGTGGTCAGTGGCTGTTCACCCCTTATTTAGGAGGCCAAAACAAAGGTATATGCAAAAATTCAGCTTCATTGCTTTGATACCGAGAAGAAATCCTCCTTATCATGTCACAAATAAACAGCTCCCTAAGGATCTTAATTTCCAATATAATAAGCAGCTTTTAGTTTGCTGGCGTGGGTAGTTCACGGGAATCGAAATTTAACTTTGATTATTATAGTAAATTTAACTAGCTTTCAGATAGAAAAAGTAAATTTTGGATCGAACTATTAGTTTTAAAAATTATAGACTAAAGAGTGCCGAAAAATGTGTTTTCGTGGAGAAGTGCGACCCTAGTCAAAATGCTAAAATGGGGGGTGTAGATTGCATGAATTATGCGACTATTTCTGACTTCACTGGTTCATTAGGAGTAGTCAGAATGTAAAGATACTAAAAGTCTCCGACCCTGGGGGTAACTAAATTCCCCAGTTTACGTGGGAAGAAGGGTAGAAGATCCAATGTTTAGGTTTTTCGATTATTTCTCGAAAACGTTGGACTCTAGAAACATATACTACAAATCAAAATAAAAGCTAATTAAATTTTTTATAAAACTGTTTGCATTGTTGTTGGAACCGGTGACCACTTCTCCTTCTTCACCCTGTCTCGAAAAGGGTTAATACTAAAAAAAAAAAATAATAAAAATAAAACAAATAAAAATAAACATTTTAGAGAATTTTATTGTCTACAAGTTTTGTAACTTTCTTGACTGACGTCTGAGGCACAGAAATCCAGATATTAAAAAAAAAACAACTGATTTTTGTGACCTTTGAAATTTAATATCTAATTATGCCAACAAGCTGAGGTCGGCGACATTGTAACCATTATTTAGTAGGTCAAAATGATGGTATTTGTTAAAATTCAGCTTCATTGCTTTGATACCGAGATGAAATCCTTATTTGACTGGGCTACTCTTGGAACAACCTCATCTAAGATATGAGATAAGACTCCATAAAATGATAATTAATAGTACCCCTTTCCTATGAACAATTCCTATGATCCATCATCCTACTCCCCTCTTCTATACACGCTCAAAAATACATATCTTTACTATCGACATCAGTACTATAAAAACAATCTTACTGTTGCAGATGATCTTGTCAGTTATGGTGGTAGCTGCTTCAGCCATCATGGTTCCGACTGGTAAGGAGCCATACATAAATCCAAATCTGGCGTACCATTCCCTGATAGGACAACCTACGTCATACCAGAGCTTCTTCAACGTCGTACACCGCAACGTTCCGGCCGTCAGTGCATATGCAACTCCAATCCTGACTCACAGCCACGTCCCTGTACCTTACTATAGCCTAGCTTATCACTGAATACAAAGTTTATTTTGTTTTATTAGATTGTAATTGTTATGTTTTTTTTCAATATGTAAATAAATAAATTTGTAAATAAATGAGTTTGTTCTTTAGAAACATATTGATTAAAAAAAATGTTTCTAAAGGACTATTTTGTGTGTTTTTGTTTTACTTAAAACTCTTAACAACCATCAAAACTTTAATATCAAATTTAAGGATGCTTATATACACAAATATATGCAGTAGAACTTCACTAATCCGACTTCTACTAGTCTGAGTCTTCGGGTAATCCGACCCTCTCGTGAAGTCTGGGGGGTAAGGGAACAACATTTTACCCTATTTAGGAGTCCGGAATAGTGCAATAAAATTTTACTTTTTGGTAAGCAAAAGGTAAGGTAGTTTTGATTTTTTGATATATTTTTTGTGCTGTGCTTGTGTGCGAAGTACCACTGATTACTCTAATATATGCTCCAAATATTTCGAACTCTTATACGTTTCCCCAAAAAATCTCTTGTACGGCCAGTTCTCAAGAAAAACTTGTTATATTAAATATTATACAATTTGCACTAAATTTAATACAATTTGAACAGAAAATAAGTTCTGTAGCTTGAACGGGAACTAAGAAGGAGGCTTTTAAATTTTCAGAATTCTCTCTCAAAAAAGGCCGGAATCGTATTATTTTACGGGTTTTTGCTCTGTACGTCCTTAAAGACGACATCTAGATCATACTTCATAATGAACGATTTAAAAAATGAGTCACTTTGATAAATAGCAAACACAATACATTGCTATTATTGCCAATGCTTCTATACATAAATGGCTAGCTAAAAGATTTATATGCAAAAATAATGATTTATCAGTATTGGTTTATACAAAGCACGTGTCTATTTCCTTTAGTTTTTTTTGTTTATTTATAATTACAATACACTGTCAACTATGAAAAGCGTATGCTTCATTGAAATCTCCGGTTAATCCGACTTTTTGGTCGTTACGACTATAAATAAATATAAATATATGGTCGTAATTACCCCTTGGTCTTTTAGGGGTCGGATTGATGAGGTTCTAATGTGATATGTTAGAGGAATATTTTTAGATCAATACCACATAATTCCGAATCGACTAGAAACTGCTATCATCGTTCCCCTAGATCATTTCCCTTATCTTCCAATTAATAATAAATGACTCGTTTATATGTAAATTCACATATTCGGATATTCAGAGTTCAGCTTTCGACTTCAATTATAATACCAGATTCCTGATGTATCCAATACTTACAACCGGACACCAGAAGCCAAGTAAAAACCTTAAAGCGAAAATTTAACCTTATTTATAATGATCTTGATGTACTTAATTAGACTCGAGTCAGATATAGAACTTTTTATAAAATTATATACCCAATAAAACTACATAGTTTTTCAACCTGTTTTCCATTCGTTTCCTGATGGACCCCCGTGTTGTCTAAAAAGAACATAATCTTTGAAACCTTTTTAACGTAAAACATTTATAAGAGTTTTATTTCAAATGAATGTTTTCATTTTGAACGTTAAAATTTAAATAGAAAAAGATTTATTGCAGGATATCATTGAACATATCGTCTGCTTGGAGGTTAAAGTCACTAGGTGCAATTTTTTTTTCAAATTCGACAAAAAGTCATTGTGTGTTGATATTATGGTTTCTCATAAGAAAAAAAGTCACCAATTGAATATAACTGCTATATCATTGATATTTGGTCAAAAAGGCTTAAGTCATCATTTTTATGAAAATGATTTTATGAAAACAAAAATTAATAAACAAATGAAATTTCGTTCATGCTTGTATTTTACTGTAATAAATAGTCCCTTATGATATAATAGAGAGATTCATGAATGAATACTTAGGCAGGATTAAAAATGAGTTTTCAAACCTTTGGAAATTCGTCTATTAATTGCACATTCCAAGACTTAAGCCATTTTGACCGAACATCAATGATATATGCACATTAGAGAATGAGAAATTTCACTATATAACTATCTGAGAAATTTTTAATGAGCATATTCCTGTTTGAATATTGAAACGCAAACATATTTATTTTGTTATTTAATGACTCTTACCTCCAAGCAGACTTTATAATTTATGTTTAAAAAATCAATTTCCCCCTGTCGACAAAAAAAAACAATAGATCGTGGCCTATCTATATTCTACTGATTTTATATCTAATACGGAAGCTGTCGGCAAATTTTCGATCCGAAAAACACCAACAGCGCTAGAGCGTTTCAAGGAAGCATCAACTCTTTAAAATGTAGGCAAAAAGATGTTTTCTTCATTCAAAATACTCTTAAACGGTAGTTCCTAGCGACAAATGTTATATAACGAAAAATATTCTCCATGAAACTTTTGATGAGGAAATTTTGTAATATTTGATCCGAACAACACAAAGAGAGCAAAAAAACTCCGACACTAAATAAACTGTAGGCAAAACTTGACTTTTTTCACTCAAGCGAAACCGTAGTTCTTAGTGAAAATTTAGTAAAAAATATATGTATTCTCTATTAAATTTCTGATCAGGAAACTGTCGACAAATTTTCAATCAGAGTAACACCAACAGAGCTTTGAGCGTGTTAAAATGCCACACTTTTAGAGTAAAAAAAATTATTACACTAGAAACTATAGACAACCCTGCTAAAAGATTTATCCGTGTTGGAATTTATCATTCCAGATACCCAATCCAGCCAGATAACAGACTAAACACGGAAACGAGCATACATAACATACATCTGTTCAGAAGTAGAAGTGATCTGGTTTCCTCTCCCCACTCCTGTCCACGCTATTGAGGTAGGTCAGATCATGCCGTTATAGTGAGTCATTGCCATGCCATTAAATTCATATTTCCTTACTTTTAAGTGTGAACTTTACCTATATTATTTTATAAAAGGACTAGCAATTTTTCATCTGTAATCACTAACCACGAAAACTAAAGAGCCGATCTGTACTGATATTTAACCACGTCATCTTAATAGTTCCAGAAAGGTTTAGCAATAATGAAATCTACTGATTCTACATGAGAGGTTACAAAGTTACACTGTTATACAGAGCGTAAAATTGATAATAATATTTACTTTCAATTAAATTATTTTTTTTTTAAATATAGTTTTAAAAAACTGGAAGAGCAAGCTTTTATATCAAACCTAACTAATAAGCTAAAATGTAATGAACAATCTGCAGCAGTCAGACCTTATACTTTTTAAAGTTCAAGATTCGAAGCTAATTTGCAATCTTAACACAGTTTATTCAAAATAAACTAACAATTTTTGTTTTTTTGACACGTCTCAGAGTAGGAATCGGCAAATGTTTACTTTAAAAATCATATCTTGCACAAAATTTTATGATCTACAACTTTTAATATGTAACATTTTTTGATTGGATTAGCCAATTCTGCGTTTTAGACTCTTAAACATGACCAAAAAAAATTCAAAGTTTGAAAATCGATTTTGGCTAAACTCCTAGATTAAATTCAGTGTAAGGGATTTTTTTAGATGCAAAATTTAATAAACTTTAATTTTTTAGATATGAATTTTTTCGATTGAAAGCATTTTTCTATATGTTTTTTTTTCCGAAATCTAAAAAAAGTTCAAAAAGTTTCTTTTGGCCTCCAAACATTTTTCCCCTTATCAAATTAATTTAATTTTTGATATTTTATTCTCAGGACCCACCTGGACTATTTAAAAACATGAAACCTAATACTCGACCTATTGCAAGGCAGACCCCCATTTTGGGGGTAATTTAACTAGACTAAGTGAGAACATTAGAACAAAGTTGTGCAATTATTGTATTGCCATTGGTTCTTGAAACGTGTGCAAATTTTTAAGTTAATCAGATTGCTTGATATTGGTGAAAATTACGATGTAAGATTCCGTTACATACAGGTGAAGTTAATAAAAGCGTATAAAAAGATTTAAATATATGGTACGACATTTAGAACCCACTTAAGTTTAAAAATCGGCAGATACTTAGAACCATTTCATAATAGAGTTTAATGATAAAACTACTAAACCCAGCTGTAACACATTTTAACATTATCTCTATAGTTTAAGAAAAGGTTTAGTTATAATAAAATTTTAAAAAATAAAAATTTTAATGTTCAATTTTGAGTGGCATAAACAAGTATATGACAGACTTTTATATTTGGAAATTAAAATCTAACGAGATGAACTCAATAAAATTATTTCTGCAGACTAAAAATTATAACCATATCAAAATGTCGATCATTTTCTTTTTGATATTCAAAAATCTGGGTTACAAAGTCTGTTAAAATTGAAAATTAGATGTCTTGTTATACTTTTACGTAATTTTCAACCGCCAAATCCAAACAAATTTCACCTGGTTAAAAATTACAGCTGTGCGTGAAAATATCATTGAAGAAATAATTCCTAATTGCATACAGTGAAACTACAATTATCCGGACTATAATTATCTGGATTGATTTGAAGAAAACATATATTCATATATAACTGTACCTCGGAGGTACAGAACACTATGTACTTTTTTTTATTACGTTTTCTTATTCACTTTTTCCACCATTATACAGAGTTCTATGTCCTAGACAAATTAATTGTAAACTAAATTACAAAAAAATTTTTTTATTTATTCATTTATTTATTTTTTGGGGGAGGGCATAACGTTATGTTCTCTAATTAGGGCAGGAAGGACGGGGTACCAACCTAATCTAACCTTTATTTATTGGTTTTATATATAAAGTAGCGACGGAGGACGCTAGTTTTATGTATTTTTTTTTCCATATATCAATTTATTGAAATTTACAAATGTACAAATATATACATTAAGTAAATGAGCTGATAACGATTACAATAACATGTCAAAACTAGAAAAGAACTACTTATCAGTAGCACTTCAATAAAAATTCCACACTAGAAGATCTTAAAGCCATCTTCTTTTCAGACACCTCGGAGGATTATCGGGAATGGAGTGGGAAGCAAGTTGAAAAACTAATGGATAGCGGAGCCCCAAAGCTCAACTCCATACATTCAAATAGGTCTAATCACAGTCATGTATATGGGTTTTTTGTAATTAATTGGGAGCTTTGAACGTTTGTCTAGTAAATGTTCAAGTAGTCTGTAACGACGGGCAGTTTCTTGTCGTTTTAGTATAAACATTACATATATTTGTATTTTTTATTTCAATATCTTAATTCAGTAGTAAAACGGATTTTTGAGTATTCGGATTAATTTCGACCCCAATAAATCCGGATAATCTGAGTTTCACTGTACTTTAACACAATTTGTTTATCAATAAACAAATAAAACTTTATTTATTGGTTTTATACATAAAGCAGCGACCGGAAACGCTAGTTTTTTGTAATTGTAAATTTAAATTTGGTTTAGTTATCGCTTCATTTTTCTTTAATTAGATCACATTATCAGTAATTCACATTTATAAGAAGAGCGTAAAAATTGATGAAATACAAAATGAAATACGTAAAGAATGAAATACATATACAAATTATATTTTTTCTACTAAACGAAAAATGAATAAAAAATAACACAACCACTTTCATCAATAGTAGTAATAGCACTCAGGATGTTTGTCGGAGAGTCAAGGCGTTTCTAAGGGCAAGAAAACTTGGGACAATTTCAGCAATTCTGACAGCCAACTAAGTTATAACAGAACCTTTTAGGGCAGGCGAAACTTTAGGACACTCCTCTCCCTTCACTGAAACTGAATATTATGACTCAGATTTTATAAGACGTATAATTTCGAAGATAAACCGAATCATTAAAGATTCATTCATTCTTCTATGGAAAGACAGAGCTAACAGTAAACTAATGCATACTTCGGAAAAATGCTTTAGGACGCACTGCAATAAAATTCCAGCATGCTATAGTATGAACTTATTAAACAACTCGCATTATACGAGGGGACGTATTGACTTGTAACTCACAGATTTGAATGCCGATTTTCGTGTAAGAAGTAGGGTAAGAAAAAAAAAAAAGAATCACGTTTTATTTTTTTCTCTGCTCTCAGTCAAGATAGAGAAATGATTCTTTCACGTAACATTGTAGTTTTTGTATGATATATTAAATAAAAATACTTTCGTAATGCTCAAGACACGACCTGGCTTTAGGGTGCTCAAAAAATTGAAAAAATTGAAAAAAATTCAAATGAAATCCGCTGTAAATCAGTGGAAATTTTTTAATTGAAAAACTGACCTCAAATCTCGATTTAACGCACCAGAAAACCCTTATATGAGGAATTTGATAAAAATCAAAAAATATATTTATTTTTTACCCCTTTCGAGGACGTTAAAATTTCCAATTTTAAGAATTTCTGAGATGAGATTTCATTAACAACTGCTGTGTCAACCTATTACAATAGTAATAAGAATCCATGCATATAACATTGGGTTTACTTCAGATTTTAGTGGACAAAAACTGATGTAAATAAAAAATTCCGAGGTCAACTATAACTTGAAATAAGGATAAATTCGGCGACCTCCGGATTTGAGCTATACTATGCAGTTTTACGGCTTCTAGATTCCCTTAAAATGGTTTCAATCGGTGTCGAAATATTTGAGATTTCGGTTATTATAGTTTTTTTCACAAATTGACAGCATCTTGCCTTTTAAAATCCTATAAAATTTTGGGGTAAAAAAATTTAATTTTTGATTTCGACAAAATTTGATTTCTACAAGTTTTTTGAAATAAGGAATCTTGATATCTGTTATTAGTTTAAAAATTGTCCTCACTTATAGAGAGCACCCTATAGCCGGTTCGTGTCTCTAGCATACATACAAATATTTTTATTTCAAATACCATACAAAACTAAAATTTAACGTAAAAGGATCATTTCTCAATCCTCACTGAGAGCTGAGGAAAGAAATAAAAAGTGATTTTCATTTTTTTTTTCCTCGACTTCCAATTAGTGAAGAGCCGTTCCGACTAAAAAGTGAAATTTCATGTTCCGTTCCACTATTGGGACCAGTTTCAGTTTTCGTTCCGTTCCACTTTTCGTTCCACGTCAAACCTACTACCTACTTACTATGCAGTTTCGTTCCATCACTTGTTATGATTTCGGGCAGTTAATCTACTTTTATTTTATAATTGAAGATTGTATAGATACTATAATATTAAGAAGATTTAAATAGCTAAGTATACTTAAAAAAAAAATGTAAACTTTTAAAATAATGTTATTCAATCAACAATTTTTTTTTTTTTTATAGTTTACGATTGAGCGAGAATTTATCAATTATATTGGTTCCCAGAAAAAAAAAAAACTAATCAACTCTTTTGCACAGATTTTGAACAGATAGCGAAAAAATTGTTTAACACATATGCTGTAAAACCTTGTGTGGTTCATTTCTCTGAATCAGAAAGAAAAAGCCGTGCTCTGTCGGTAGAATAGAAAATTTCAAAGAAAGCGGTTTATTTTGAAGATGCCCATGCGTGGGGTAGTGGGGCGATGGAAGGGGGGGAGGAATTAAGAGAGGCAGGATCAACGCAACAAAGCAGTCGGAACGACCTTGGGTGGAACGAAACCAGCGATGCAATCTAGACTCTACTACACCGGGGGACTAAACTTGGAACTGTTGCCAGCTTTGAACCGGTTTGGAACGAAATGAAAGATCTTTTGGTGTTGGTTTTCGTTCCAGGTAAAACGCAGAACTTGGACGATTCGTTTCGTTCCAAACCGGTTCAAAGCTGGAACAGTTCCAAGTTCCGTTCCACCCAGAATGACCCATCACTACTTCCAATACTCATTAGCGGCTTTAACTCTAGTTTTGCACTATTATACGTCCCTACTATCTACACAAAAATCGGCATCTTCAAATCTGTGTGTTACAAGTCAAAACGTCCCCTTGTGAGATAATTTTAACTAATAATTTATGTTTATTTATTTACCAATAAAAATCTTATATTTTAGATGGCATGCAAGAAAGAAAAAATAAATTCACAAGACATCCGAAAATTAAATTTCGAAGTTTAACTCGCGATTTTATGACAATTATTTGATTGATGGTGTTTCCAGTTCTGGAAGGCCCTACATACTATTAACCGTTAGATAATATGTTTGTTATCCGCTCCGGCGTTGTTATAAATCTAGCCATCGTTAAGTGTAAAAGCAAAAGAAAATTTAATTGGATTTTTTTATTAATTTAATTTTTTAATGAAGTGGTAGATCAGAAGGAAGTATAGAGATTCTAGAAACGAATGAGGTTTCTATCGCTGTTCCAGTGATAATTATAGCATCAATAATTTTTCATGCGTAACTATAACTTTTAACCTGGTACTGATTGGGTAGTTGAAGAGTATGTGAAAGGATAATTAAAAATCCAGCTTTTAATTTTAATGAATACGTTGATAATACTGATTGACATATAATATTTTTACTTTATTAAAGCGGTATATTTACTATGTTACATCGGTCGATTTTTGTACATAACTGGAATCTACATGTTGCACCACATATTTAAAGCTTTTTCAAAAACAATTTTACTGAAAATAATTCAATTTTATTTTAAATTTCAAGTTCTTGAAATCACCGTAACATTGTAACCTCTCTTGAAGAATGGCGCTCGCCACCTATCGGTCATTTTTCTAACTTCACTGTAATATAAATCTATACTATTATATAAAAGGACAAGCCATATTTCGTTTGTGGTCACTAACTGCGAACCGAACCAATTTTAACCAGATCATCCTCATAGTTCAAGGAAGGTTTAGCAATAATAAATTTTAAAGATTTTCAATTATATTGCCACAAAAAAAAACGATAAATATGTGGTGCGCATAGAAGTTTGATAATCGACCGATAGGTGGCTAGCATCATTTGAGAGAGGTTTAAAATCCAACGATATGTGGCTATTCTGCAACTGATTTGCAATGGTAAAACTATTAAATTCAACTGTAAAAAATCTAGACTACAACATCTTCATAGTTCTAGAAAGGTTTAGAATAACAAAATTTACTATAATAATAATTAAAACTTATAGTCATGAGTGCCAGAAACGATCATATACTTGTATGGTTAGAAATTTAAATCAAACAATTATTTCTGCAAAATCGCATGCAATTTTCATCAAGTTGAAATCTCTGTCATGCGTGAAAATATCACTGAAGAAATAATGGTAAATTTCATACTTCCATACCAGATTTTTATCAAATGATACTCTATTATTAGTTAAAATAATCAATTATTAAGATCTTTATTTATGGGAGCGGACGAAAATGCTTTGGGGTATGCTAGTTATTAATAAAAATTTAATTGATATTAAATTTATTTCATTACTTTTTTAACCTTCTTTAAACTATGAAGATAATGTAATCAGAATTTGGTACAAATTGGTTCAACAGTTTAAGATAATTTTAACTTATAATTGAATTTTTGTTTGTTTATCGATAAAAAAATCTTTAATTAATTAACAAATCATTATATTTAAATTATATTTTCGTACACAGCAGTGATTTTTAACCTGGTTAAAATTACAATAGTTATTTCATAGTGGTTGAATATTACAAAGCATAATTAGAGTCCTATTTTTAATTTTTAATGTATGAGTTGGTAATCCAGATGGACTGATACAATTAAAAAACCTCTTGCAAATAACGTACTGTATTATCAGTGCTTACAACTAAAGACCTTACACATATCCCTTATCACAATATCAAAAAGCAAAGGATCGACACTTTGTTTCAGTAATAATTTTTATTCGGCAGAAATAATTTTATTGATTTCATTTTAATTTCGTGTTAGGTTAAAATTTCTAACCATGTAAGTATATAACAGTGTGACAAACCTTGTTTCTGCCACTCAACATTGTACATGTAAATTTTTATTTTTGTAAATAGTATTATTGCTAAAACTTCTGTTGAACTATAAAGATGATGTAGTTAAAATGTGGTACAGATGAGTTGAGTAGTTTTACCATAGTAAACTCTATTGCGGAATTGTGCTAACCACATATCAGTCGATTTTCAAACTTCACTGGGATCACATATCGCACCACACATTTAAATCCTTTTTTAAATTTAATAAATTTAAGTTAATTTTATTATCAACTTAAAGCTCTGAATAACACCGTACCTTTGTATCATCTCATGTAGAATGGCGATCGCCATCTTTCGGTCAATTTTGAAACTTCTCTGTTTTCCGACTTAATATCGTTTTTTTAACAGCAAATTAATTGAAAATAAGTAAAGTTTATTATTGCTAAACATACCTAGAACTATGAAGATGATGCAGTTAAAATTTGGTACAAACTGGTTCAGTAGTTTTCAGTGTCAGTTTCAGTGATCACAAAAGAAAAAAATAATTTTTCTTTTTATATAATAGCATATATTTTACAATTACAAAGCATAAAACGGGCAGTTACTTCCTCATAAGAAATTAAGTTGCGCTATTACGGCTGGATTTCTTTCCGGGTAGGAACTAAGGAAAATTACTGGAATTTAAACGTTATTAAGGTTACTGAAATCCACTGAATTAAACAATGTTATTCGGTAAATAATGTATACTTTCTTCAAATTACCTTTCTGTTTATCACAATGATTATATTTAATTAGTTATTTATTTGTATTGATTTCAATATTTATTAATTCCTCTTCTAAACATTTTTTTTTTTTTTTTTTTTTTTTTTTTTTTTACCTATTTAGCATTTCACTGCTCGGAAATAATTCACAATTTTACACCTTATTTTAGTTTAATATCGTTTTAAGGGTTTAAAATTAGTCGAAACTGGGCTTTAAGAACCAAATACATTAATAATCTGCTGGCTGACGATAGAGTATGTAAACCGTTCAACAATTGTTTAAAAAAATTCTTAAGCGAGACTTCAGCCTTGAAGAGAAGAAGGTTAGTGGTGGGACTTCTTCCCGTACGACGATTTTCTTTGAACTTTAATGAAAATACCAGAATCATTTGAAAACTTGCTGTGAAAATGAATACCAAATCGAACGGCGTTGGCCATCTTAAAGGGCTCAATGCAATTAAAAACACTAAAACATAGAATGGTAGAAAATTGCTAAGAATTTTCTTAGTATATTCTCTTCGTTTATGAATAATGAACAATATATTATTAATTTTTTAGTACAAATTTAAGAATTGTTTATTGGAAAGGTGATAATAAGTAATTAAAGAACTAAATCTGTTACAATCCATAAAGAAAACAAATAGACAAACATTCGAGATAAAATTATATAAAAAGAATTTTCAATTTACATAAACATCTTGTAAATGCTAGTGAAAGTAAATACAATAACATGTCAATAAATTGTAAGCTAACCACCCATTGATGACACCTTAATAAAAGTTCTATAGTAGAAGGTCTCGAGGCCTTCTTTTTTTCAGACACCTCGGAGTGTTTTCAGAAATAGAAGGCGAAGCTTAAATACTAGTGGGTTTGTGTTGTTATTATGAAAGGATAGGTATCTGGTTTCGGTTAAATCAACAACATATGGAACATTAAGTTCTTTATAAATAAGTAAAGAGCATTGAGGATTTTTGATTTTAAGTATTGGATAAGAGTAGAATTAGAAGGTTTAGTGGAGCCCCAAAGCTCAACTCCAGACGTTCAAGTAGGTCTAATTACGTTCATATAAATAAATATTTTTTGATAAATTGGGAGCTTTGATCGTTTGTCTAGTAAATGTTTAAGTAGTCTGTAACGACGAGCAGTTTCTTGTCGCTTTACCATAGTCTTGTATGTGAATTCCAATTAAGGCGTTATTCCAAGTAGATTCCTAGGTTCTGTTTAATAGGAATTAGTAGAATGTCATTGAAGGATACTGTAGGACAGGAAGTCGAAGGTTTACGAAGAAGGGTAAAGGTTATTTGGTGAGATTTGTTTGAATTTATTTAGATTCTTCATTTTTGACACCATTCTTGAATGTTTAGGATAGGAGATTGGAGTATTTAGGAGGCAATGAAGGGGTCTTTTACTGATAATTAACATGTTTCATCAGCATAAGTGGCAAAGACAGCGGTAGAATGAGTTGGGATGTCAGCTGTATACACCGTGTAGAGGCTTGGTGGTGCCCCAAATCTCAATTCCGTCTGACTAAATAGGTATATTTACTCCCATGTAAATGAGTTTGTTGTAAGTAACCGTTTCGATCAGTTTGAACATTTGTCTAGTAGATAAAATAAGAAATTAAAACGAAAATGAGAGATATTCCAAACCTCTTACTGATTACCAACAATGAACGGACAATGAACCGGTGTTTTAAGAATTACTTTTAGGTTTTAAACTTTTACATTGTGGTAAACAATTATCAGGGTAAGGAGAAAAACTTTTGAGTAACTGATTTTCACTTGTATGAACTAGACTGAAATATTGTGGTCTTTCCATATGACTAACTATTTAAAACTATATCCTTCATACAAGGCTTATGACAGTAACTATAATTTGGGGCTCCACTAAACCTTCCAATTATTCTCGTATCCAATCCAAACAATCTAAAATCCTCCGTAAAACGCTTCTTAATTATTATGTCACAAACAATCTTATCCATAAAGATCTTAATGTTTCATATGTTGCTGATTAGGTACAAACAGATATCTATCCTTTCACAGTTAACTCCATACCCACTCGAACCCACTCCCTAATTGCCTCACAATTTATTTCAGATAATCCTCCGAGGCGTCTGAAAAGAAGAGGGTCAAGAGACCTTCTAATGTATAACTATTGCACGGCTACTGGAGAGTAGTTTTTTACATGTTATCTTCCTTAAATTAACTTATTTATGTAATTTATACAGTTGTAAACATTGTAAATAGTTTTTAAAAAAATCACAACCTTGAATTAAGGAAACCCAAAAGGCCTTATGCAGTCTTGACCTCCTTAGACACGTAATATTAAATATTACCTGAAAAAAAAAATATAAATAAGAAAAAACTGAGTTGTCACCACATTTTATTAATTGGTGGAGTTGCTACAGTGATTCAAGACCTTGCTCCAGAAGCAGCGAGTGAGGGACTCCTTTCTAAATTATTTTTAGATCAACTGCTGATTGTCACACACTCTTGCAAAATAGTCGTTGCTAAATCTAGTAGCTTCTAATACTTCTGATGCTATTATTATTATTATTTGTTATAGTTTCGTTTTGACCGTATTTATAGAAAACTATTATATTTCAAGATATAATGAGTCACTACAACTAATTCCAACAGGATTGTTGTATTGAGTGTTATACCATCAATATAATTTTCTATGAAATAAAGCATAAGATACAATCTAAATATTAGTACGGTAATTCTTGTTCTTTTATTTATATAATTTTATCCGTGATCAAATGTTTATCCATTTTTTCTAAAATATTAAAATATAAAGGTTGCTAAAATATAAAGTTTCTCAATTACCTATTAACAACTTCCTAAATATATAACCCCTAAATAAGTACTAAAATACTAATAATATATTGTCCATAGTTAATAAATGAAGAAATTGTTCGAAAGTAGACAATGTTAAATTATGGCTGGTTCTTCAGGGGGGTACTATTTATTTTTAATTTTTTTTTAAAGTCTCAGACTTGTTCTTTTATAAATCCAGTGCTAGAAAATTCCAAAAAGTCACTTATGTGTTATTTTTAATTTCGAAAATAACTATTATAAGGTTCTTTTTTATAGGTTTTTTAATTTTAATTTTTTTTTTCTTAGCATGAACTTCGTTCTATACTAATGGGATGAGTCATAAAAAATGACCGTTTAATTTGTTTTTGAACTTTGCATGGTAATTCCTCTCTTATATACATTCGGGAGGTAATAATTTTGGTAAGCAGTTCATGTTTGATCCCGTCTAAATCATTTGGTAAACAACATGCCCTCTATCCGGGCACAGTACTTCTTTAGCTTTATTTTGTTCTCAATGACAGTAAAGTACGAAATTCTTGTAATTTTGCTTCAATATTGGAAACGGAAGTATTCAGCAGCTGAAGCTCCTCGTTTAGTGGTTGAATTTGAAGATGAAGACTCTTTGAATGAGAGTACGGTGAGAAGGTGATTTCAAAAATTTAATGAAGGTGATTTGATGCTCTCTGTATTTTGGAACTATGAAGGACTTACACACTATGAGTTCATACCTAAAGGTTATTCTATGAATTCAGAGCTCTATTCAGAACAACTGCAGAGAATGAATGATGTTTTGGTTCAGCGGTATCCAGGTTTAGTCAACAGGAAGCAAGTCTTGTTCCAACAAGCTAATGCCAGACCCCAAACCTCTCGCCTCACCCGGCATATAGTCCAGACCTAGCACTATCAAACTACCGCCTGTTCAGATCAATGGCTCATTTCCATCGTGGAAAGACATTTAACAATTTAAATGAAGTTGAAAATGGGGTTCATGAGACCGATTTAAAACCCAAAAAGTGGTACTATCAAGGAATTCTACACCTTGCTTCCAGATGGCGTGAAACCATAGAGCAGAATGGTTTATATTCTGATTATTAAAAACCTTGTAGGTAGAAGAAAAATAAATTTTTATTTTACCTATAAAACGGTCATTTTTTCTGACCCCATTATTACATAAAAGTACAAATCAATTTTCATTTGTAATCAGCAACTACCAAAACAACTGAACCAATCTGTACCAAATTTTAACATCATCTTTCTTGTCCCAGAAATGTTAAGCCAAAATAAAATAAACCAATTTTCAATTAATTATTGAACATAATATAATTTTTAATTAATGTTATTAAAAATGCGATATGTGGATAACAGTGAAGTTTGATAACTGAGCGATTGATGGTGAGCGGGTTTGTTCACAACAGCTTGAAATCGAAAGTAAGATTTACCAACTATTAAAATAAATTTTTAAAAAAATATTTAAGGTTTTAAAATCGACGGATATGTAGTTTTGCACTATCCCGCAATAGAATTAACAGTGGAAAAACTCCCGTATCCATACGTACCAAATTTTAATGACATCCTTATAGTTCTAGGTTAAGAAATAATAATATAATTTACAATATTAAATTTTTTTTATATTGTTATTATATAAATTCATTGAAATTTACAACTGTACAAAATATACATCAAGTAAATGTGTTGCTAACTAATAACATGACAACACTTGAAAAGAACTATACATCAGTATCACTTCAATAGAAATTCTACACTAGAAGGTCTCTGGGCCATCTTCGTTTCAGACTCCTCGGAGAATTATCGGGAATGTTTTGGGAAGCAGGTTGAGAAATTATGGCATTTGAGTGTTTATGGAGCATACTATGAAAGGATAGGTATCTCGTGTGGGCTATATCAGCAACATATGGAACATTAAGATCTTTATGGATAAGTTTATTGGTGACTAATTAAGGAGCATTGAGGATTTTTCAAAGGATTTTGGATTGTAAGGATTGGATACGATATGAGTTGGATGGTTTAATGGAGCCCCAAAGCTCAACTCCGTACGTCCAAATAGGTCTAATCACAGTCATGTATATGAGTCTTTTGTAATTAATTGGGAGCTTTATACGTTTGTCTAATGTTGAAGTAATCTGTAACGACGGACAGTCTAATGTCGTTTTTAGTCTTGTATTAAAAATTTAAATGTACAATGTTGAGTGGCTATAACGAGGTTTCCCACACTATTACATAATTTTATGGTAATAAAATCCAATTAGATGAGATCTATAAAATTCATGGGCCTTTTTTGAATCAATTGTTTGTTCGTTATTCAGGAATAAAAAATAAGCAAATTAATTATTAGAATATAAATTTATATTATTACTATCAAATTTTCATTTGATGATCCCCTGAATAACAAATGAACAAAAAAATATTTCTCATTATAAAAAAAAAAAAAAAAACTATTCTGAAACGATTTTAAAATATCTGAAACGATTTAACAAGACTTGAAATTATGGTTGCTTCTTCAAGTGTTTATTATTATTTTATAATAAATATCCTTGAATTAATTTTCTTTTTTATTAATTCTGTAAAAAAATAAAAAATAAAATTAAAGGCCTCCTTAAAGCTGTTTGTTACAGAATGTATAACATAGAACATTTGCCAAAATAGCCCCTAGACTGTAAAATATGGGTTTGAAACATATTTTTTTTCATTCAATCCAGTAAGACCGTAGGTCTTAGCGACAAATCATATATATTACAAGTAAAAGGGAACTATTGGTAAATTTTTAATCCAAGCAACACCATGTGAGTTAGAACGCTTCAAGAATGCTCTTACACTTAAAATAGAGGTTCCATAAGTTTACATCGTATTAGGAGAAACAGTCAACAGGAGATCACTCATTAGAGGCTGTCTCCTAGTGTGTGTTATTTACTATTACGAGAGTTGAGCTCATAACTGCTCCATCTATCCTAATATCAAACTAGGAGTAACGCCCTCGCGTTCTCTCAAAAACGTATCGTTTCAGACCTAATAGGTCACCGGTAAAATATGTTCCATGCCAAAAAAAAATTTTCTTATGAGTTATTTTAAATTTCGGCACTAATATTCAGTAAGTTCTATTTTGTTAATTTAATTTAAAATTCGTTTTCGTATATTCTTTACATTTTTATCCTCGATCAAATATTTGTTTTTATTTCTGAATAAATTATTAAATCAGAATAAAAAAATGAAGAAACTAATTATTAACATATAAGTTTATTTAATTATTTACTAACTACCTTTCAATATACGTTTTCTAAATAAATACTGCATTTATTATTATTATGTATATATGTAGAGGAAAGTGTCTTAAATCGGACTCCTCCCCCTAAAGTGGATCATTGGTCTTCTGACACTGCATTATCTTCAACTATATCGTGACCGATTGTAAACAGTAGTTTAGGCAACTACCGCTATGTAGTGGAGCGCACTCATCGCCCACTTCACCTCCCGCTTATCAGTACACCATTACATGTTTTGATAGTTGAAAAAGTTTTTACTAGTGCTACAATTGTCATTATTTTTCCAAGATATTCATAGCTAAGCCTTTATATCTATATATATTCTCAAATGGCACCATTTAATGTTAATGTTTATCATCAAAAACATTTCATTTATATCTTTGTTTAAAAATTTATCGGGATAACAAACTGTTGACTTTTGTTGGCTAAACCAGACCCCTTATTTATTCGTGTTCGAAGTTTCATAAATCTGCGTACACTCTTACTCTTGTGAAATTTCGTTTAAGATTTCAAAAAAAGATAACGGGAAAAACTGACCAAAGAAAGTGGAGTCGTTCTAAAATGAAGAAAGCAATTGAAGCAATTCGGAAAAAGAAGATGAAGTGGAAGAAGGCCAGTTAATACTTTAATGTTCCGAAAACAACACCCCTGAGGTTGTCGAACACGAAGTATGGCGCACCAGAAGAAGCAGGAAAAAAAAAAAAAAAAAAAAAAAAAAAAAAAAAAAAAAATGAGGCAAGCCTACAGTTTTGGGTAATGATCTGTGCGTGTATAACTGCGATAATTGTCGATAAGGAATTAAATTATGTTTCGGTTTAAAATACATTCTGTATTATTTTTTGAGAATAAAATCTTCATTGTATTGCATTATATTGTATTCTGATTGTTATATTATACTTAAATTTGAAACTAGATTGAATATTCTTTGATTTAATACATTTTTTTTAAATTTTGATTATTTTTACAAGGGGTCCGACTTTGGCACCTATATCACAAATTGAGAAAGTGTAAGGTTTTATAAAAAAAAAAATGTCTACTAATTTTTAATTAGATTTCCTAAAAATAAAATTTAAACGATGCTCAATGGGTCCGGTTTTGGGCACTCTCCTCTATATATTATTATTAGTATATTATCCTGTATTATTAAATTTTTAAATTATATTTAAGTAATTCTAGAGTAGACAATTAAAATAATAAGTCCTAAAATAATGGTGGTCTCTTCACGGATTTATCATTTTTTTTTTTAATATTACTAACTTAATTTACTCTTTTATAAAACCAGAGACAGGAAATTAATTTTAAGTTATAAATTATAACCTTCCCAAAACCAAGAGATGAAATATCGGCATTAGGAATTAGGTGGTTTTATTACTCCGTTTAATTATCTGTTGTGGCTTGGTGAACGCTTAACCTCCAGAGCTCTTCAGTTATTTGTTCTAGAATTAATCATTAGGCGAGTGAGATATTGTGTGCGATAAATCGGTGAGAAAATTATTGTAATTATTTAATGAAACCTAATACAAGAAGAATGTACGGTGAACCAGCTTAAGCTCAATGATTATTGTAATTCATAAAGTAAAAAAAAAAATAAATAAATAATAAAAATAAATACAGACATTCATCACAGATAAAATAAATTTATAACATATGGAATGAGTACAGATTGGAAAACAATAGCAGATAAATCGGTCTCGTAGGAACCGGTATTACAAGGTTAAGCAAAGAAATAAAGCGGTTCAAAAAAGAAAAATAAATCTCATAAATAGCTGAAAAAAATTATTTATCTCAGATATATATATATATATATATATATATATATATATATATATATATATATATATATATATATATATATATATATATATAAATTTATGCAATGGATATTTCTTTTATTTTCTGAAGGTCTATAATTTTTTTGCGTAACATTTGTTTACCCTCAAAAATTTGACATTTGACACGCTCTTGCTCTGTTAGAAATTTACTGCAGGATACTACATATGTCACTAAGAGCTATCATTTAGGAGCTATACTGGTTTAAATTTAAAAAATCGGTGTATAGCTGTATCATGGACACGGCCGTGTGTTGACGTGAATACGTTTATGTAACGGGATATATTTTTTGAATAGAATATTTTTATTAAAGTATTTAGCAAAAAAGCAAGGAAACTAATAATTATTGTGTTAAAATATAATTTTATTAATTATAGGTCTGTGATACGAAAAGTACGACCCAAATGGCAAACAAAATACATCGAGATTTCTAATAACCGTTAAATCAATACAGATATTACCTAACGTTGTTGGAGAAGTTTCAATATAAAACAAATTGAACTCGCTAAGCATGAATTCTGGCAATGAGTGGTTTTGTGAGACATCATTATTAAAGTCTCCAACTATCATAACCGATTACGAGCCTGATCGTAATCGGTTATGATGTTAGGAATGTTTTTGGGATATTTAAACAACGTTCGTAACATAAAGAGTTTAATTTCTGCTAACCTTTTACTAAGGTGGATAAACACACATTACATTACGAATTTAAAGATGCCATTGGCCTTATGTTTACTAGACAGACTTTACTATGTTTTGCGTCTTTCATTTCCAAATAAATCTACGAAATGTCAATGTTAACTCTATTACAATCTGTAAAGCTATTGATGTGATATATGGCGACTTCACCAGCTTTGCGACTTAATGATGAAGATACCGCTACCGATCATGTAGTTGCAAATAGCGTGTTCGAAACGATATTACAATACGATCTCAGATCAAAGCTAGGCACATATACTGGCATGGAATTTTCCATCCAAGTTTCGCTGATTGCCAAATAATCAGATCGGCTGATGATTGTATCGGTATGGATGTCTTCTTAGCTTTAAAACAATGTTGACCAGGAACTATTACGTTCCCGGCACTGCTTGACTCGATCATATGGTGTTTTATTATTACTATTCAATGGTTCTTGAGAATGATACCATATACAATAATGATACCTTTCCAACCGTATACGATCTCTGTATTTGGTTTTGGCTTTTCGACGCGTATAGGCCGACTCAATATATTTTTGATAGTATTTTTTATTCTAACACCTTATTCTAACTGTCACAACTTTCAACTAATGTTTTATATTCAGTCGATAGATTTTGATGACAGCTGGTGATATAAACTTAAACGAACATCGTAGCTTCTCCGAGTCCAAAAGTTATACTAATTGCAAATCTCGATACGCAGCAAAATAACCTCAAAATCGCGGGGCTTCCCCCTCCACCGCTTACAATGCGTCACTGTTCTCGCTTATCGTAATGAATTCTTTGATCCTTTAGCTATCCAGTGGTATAATTTAATTTTGGATGTTAAGGATAGATTCGAAACCACAACGCTAAACTGTACCGATTTTGTTATCATTAGTTTTTTTGGATTGTCCCCGTATGGCAGCATATTTAAAGACGTAATCACGGCTAAAAAAATAAAATATCACATGTGGAATCACTGTAAATAGCAGTTAACTTTAAATTATTAACTGCACATACTACATATTAAATATTTGGGTTCGATTCTGGATAGGGTAGAAGGATGTAAAAGGGAATGGAAAATCCAATGTGGAATGGCTAGGAAGGCAATACGCATCTTGCATCCGGCTTTGTGGAGTAGGATACCTTATCGAGAAAGAATAAGAAACGGATTTTTCAATTATTGATTGAAGGCATCCTTACAAATGGCGCTGAAACATGGTACCTCACCAAGAGTATTAGAGATAAATTAAATGTAGTTGAGATAGATTGCTGGAGGAATTTTATCCAGAAAACAACAGCAGATTGCATAAGAAATGAAGATAAAGGAAGAAAATGGAAATTACGGAGAGCGTGACGGAACATGTCATGAAGAAGAAGTTAATATGGTATGAACATGTACCTCTGATGCCTCCTGGAAGATTGAATGTAATGGTGAGGAAATGGAATCCTCCGAGAAATAGAAGGAGAGGACTACCAGCAAGGATATGGGAGGATGAAATAGCGGAGGACGGAAACTCGACGAAGGAAAACACCGTTTTAAAGAAGCCAGAAGAAGAAGAACTAAACATACCAGATTTAAAAGAACTATTGAAACTATTGAAGAGCTACTAGTGAGTAGTTCTTTACATGTTATTGACGTGTCATTGAAATCATTTTCCTCATATTTACTTCTTGTATATAATATGTAGTATACAGTTTAAAAATATATATACATAGTTTTAAAAAAACTTACTAATTATTGTAAAAATGTATTTCATACTATATATAATTAGTTACTTATTGGATTAAATTAGTTATAGGTCAAACCTGAAGATGAAGAACTGTTTTTTACCTGAAACGTGTTATGTTAAATATATTCATTAAGAAGTCGAATTCCAAAATTTGATTATTAACAATTATACCTCCTTCAGCATAATTAAAATTAATTCAACATATATCTTACCAATATTTCAAAAGGATATCAATCCAAATTTTCAATTTCCTTTTGTTGTAAACTATTTAAGCACACTTTTTTTTTTGTTTTATTATAATGGTAGCATGTTTCAGTATAGTTTAAATTCCGGAGCAAGACTGCGAAAAATTATTCGAGGTAGTAATTAGCAGACTGGCTGCAGACAGAGGACAGAAGTATAAAAGTTGTATCCTCCTTACAGCGGCAACGTGTCAGGGAGTCGGATCATGTATTTATGTATTCATTAGAGTGCCTCCCTCCTGATACAGTTTCATTATTTATTTAACCGCTCCTCCCTCCTCGCTCTTCCTTCTTTATTCCTTATTCCTGTATTCTCTGTTCCAATTGTGCTTTGCATCTGTCTTCTGTCGTATACTACGCTAACATTTTTGTACTATATTTTTTATTATTTCAAAACTTGTTTTTAATTTTCACTCTTCATTTTATACTAGCATCCCCCGTCGAGGCTTCACCCTCTCTCATAAGTAAAGAACTTTGATAATATTAACTAATAGCTGAAGTTTTATGTGTTTATCGATAAAAATTTTGTAATAAAGTACGCAACTACTCATTATATTTTCTATGATATTTGCACGCACAGCAGTAATTTTTTACCCGGTAAAATTTGCATTGATTAGGTATTTGAAAATTACGTAAAACATAGTTAGACATCTAATTATTAAACTTTAATGAATGAGTTGGTAATCCAGGTGGACAGAGACTACTAAGAAACTCTTGCGACTGCATTATCAGTGCTTATAACTAAAGATTTATAAATAATATTTTTATAGACAATATTGAAAAGCTAAGAATCGACATTTAGATTTGTAATAATCTTAATTAGCCAGAAATAATTTTATTGATTTCATTTGGTTGGATTTTAATACCTAGTGTGATAAAAGTGTAATTTTCGAGGGAAAAAAAAAACTATTAAACTTTACAAGTTTCATGATTTCTGACAAGGAAGACATGAAGTACACGTGAAAATACATTAATTTAAAAACGGTCAAAGAAAAAATATTAATTTCACAAATGGTTTTAAGGTGTAATAATTAGGAGAAAATCCAATGATATATATAAAGGGGATTAAGAGGATTTTCTAATATTAGAAAGTTGCTCATTTTCTAGGATTATTCTTGCCAAATATTGCACAATAAATATGGACTATATCACCAAATATAAATAACAGGGTCGGGCCCCAAAGGGTATAGGGTATCCATTGAGTGACTTGATCATAGCCCCTTCTTCACTAGGGGCTTTCTATTAAAGTCCCGTGAAGTGTTTTCGAGCAGAAGATACATTGGACAGAGGTCCTTTATAAACGAGGAGGTTGATAATAAAGGATTCCTTCTTTGTATCTCATGTTCTCGTTAGGAAGTGTCCGCCGTGTCGTGTTACTAATGAACCGAATCTATAATGGAGGGGCCGATATTCATCTTGAGATAGACAAGAGTTCGAAAATATCCTTATATGAAAAAATATCATATCTTTAACATATTTCATAAAATTAAATTTTAATTTCTTGGTTTATATTTCTTAAGAGAGAGAAACGATATTCTTAATTACGCTCGTGGAAAAGCACACACGCATTTATTTTACTGTATTAGTAAGATGTACTCATCAGTCATTATCACCAAAAAACAAAATTATATATCTATACCATTATACAAAAGGAGAATCCATTTTTCGTTTGTGATCACTCACCGTGAAAACTACTATACCAATCTGAACCAAATTTTAAATACATCATCTTTATAGTTCAAGGAAGGTTCGGAAATAATAAAATTTACTGATTTTCAATTAAATTTTTGTTCAAAAATCGTTTGGAAATCGAGCGATAGGTGGCGAGCACTATTCTGCGAGAGAGGTTAAAAAATATTATGGTTATCTAGGGAATGAAATTGAAAAATGAAATTAATTTATTTTCAATTGAATTATTAATAAAAACAGAGATAAATATGTGTTGTGTATGGATCAAGAACCGTATTAAACATTTAATATTAATAGTAAAAATCTCTCTCTCTCTCTCTCTCTCTCTCTCTCTCATATATATATATATATATATATATAAATCGATTAAATTTACATCCACTATATATTTATTTTTAACTACCACTACACTACGTCTAACTTAAAGCCTAACTGTACAATATTTTTTTGGAACTAGATGATGTTCAGAATGAGGTCTTGAAAATATAAATCGTTGAGAAATGTTTTGGCACCGAGATTCGATTATATAAAACTTCTTTCATTGACTGAAGTCTTTTCTGCATGTAAAGTTGCATTTACCTTCAAAATTATTTCTATTCGGGGCTAATTCATTTTATGAAAAGACATTTTTGCAGAAAAAGATTCAAATGTTGTATGGTTTAGTAGAGCCCCAAATCTCAACTCTGTATGTCCAAAGAGGTCTAATTATTGTCATGTAAACGAGTATTTTGTAATTAATCGGCTTCTTAGAGCATTCGTCGGGTAAATATCGAAGAAGCCAAAAATTACGAAAGGTTTTTTTTTTTCTTAAATGATTTTATACAAGTTAATCTGAGAGCGCTTTTAATAAGCTCATTAATTTGAGTTCGTTAAAAATTAAATTACATTTTTTTTTAATTTGCTCTAGTTATTAAATATCTAACCACTTATACTAATAAGGTGTATAAAAACAAATTACCGTTTTTTAAAAAAATTTGTATTATAATTTCTTTGATATAAAATGCAATGAATATTCAAAGTATAGTCAATTGTTATCTACCGCCATTACCCATCTGCTAGCCAATTGCTCGATGCCACGCTAATACCATTCCCTGGGATGGCTATCAAAGAACTCTTTGACAGCATTTTCAACTTTCGCAAAATTATCAAATTTTTTCCCTTGAAGAAAATGGGCCATGTATCGAAACAAGTAGTAATCCGAAGGTGCGAGGTCTGGACAATATGGTGGATGAGGCAGGAGTTCAAACCCATGAAGTTCTGTAAACTTTTCTTTGGTTCGACTGCTGATTGTTGAGGAGTAAGTTCGTGAAGGAACAGTCTACTGGTCTTTTTCACCTTCCCATGGAGAGAAGATGGCGACTAACAGTATCTTTCGACACATCATACTCCCTGGCAAGTTCGTGAGTACTTGTGGACGGATTTGACTCAACAGCTTCCTTCAGAACCTTATCAATATCCATTAATGGCCGCCCGGAGCCCTTCTTCCTTTCCAACGTCGTATCATCACTTCTAAATTTTCCAAACCAACGCCGCGCAGTACGCAAGGACACCTTCCCCTTCATATTTAATAGTTTCACGAGTTGCTTCAGCGGCTGTGACATTTTTTTTTCCAGTAATGTCTTAAAATTACGAGAATTTCATAGGTCACTGTCATGTTTCTTCTTTGAAATAAATAACTGAACTGAGGCTTTTTTTGTGAAGAGGTTTAGTGTTAGTAAACAAGCTTAGAGAATGCTCTAAAGGTGTTATTAAGTATTGGTAAATAATAAATAGCATTAAGACATTTACAGACTTTTGAACTCTGGAATTTGATAAAACGGCCATTTTTTTTTTATATGCCCTATTATAATTATATCAATTTTTGATGAAATGCCCATATACTACAACAGAGATGAATAAACTCAAATTTTCTAGGCTTATATACTGTTATATAAGCATAGGCTTATATAAGCAGAAGCCGCTCCAGTAATACCGGCTTTACAGATACATACCGCAGCCTCCCTAAGATAGGACACGGAACGAACATTAATCACGAATGGTGTTACTTAACTGCTTCTAAATATTTGATAGAGCCTAGCGGAGTGGCCCATGCATCGCGCAAATAGTCCATATCTCCTTTGTTCTCCTGTATAAGGCTTCTGTAGAATTCCACGTAGGACAGATCTACTGTACATTGCTCAACATCAAAGTTACAGATGCCATCAGTGATACTCATATTTCAAATAAACCGATCAATATTACCAAATTTAAATGAATATTTTAAATTTATTTTTTAATGAAAATATAATGGTTTTTATATGTAAGACAACAGTGTCGTGAGTCACGTCTTTTATTCTTCACATGGTTTGAGAAGACTGATGAGCTTTTTCCTTAGCTTCATCTTCGGGATATCCGGGATATTCTGTGCTTGGGTGGCATTTATCTAATTTCTGACAGCAATTCTTCCTGAGCACTTTCCTATTTAAATTATTAAAAACCATAAAATCTTTCTATATTCTTGATCTAATAACTCAGCGTTCTTCTATTCACCTTCTGAACACAAGATCCCAACCTTTTGTTTGGGATTGTGGCCTTGGTACCTTTTAATAAAGAACTTTTGTGCTAACAATGAGCAGTTGCTTTACATGCAATTCACATATAATTATGAACATTATCTTCAGATTTAATACATGTATGTTTATTGTTTACACTTAGGAATGACATGAATAGTTATTAAAATTTGATTAATATTATTATTTAATATTTCTCTTTGTTATTCAGGAATGAATTCTAACTTTTTTTTTATGCTTATTGATTTTTAGATTATAATATATCACTCGTTACATAATGTTAGGAGATAACAAATATCCTAAAGTTCTTTATTTATTCTGGGACCTTACTTCCCCTAAGTATAAAAAGTAATGTACAAACAAGTGCCTTCAGAACCTTGTAAAGAAATAATTTGAACAAAATAACAAATAATAATAAAATTTAAAAAAAATACATAATTATAAAATGTGACAGAAAATTTAAAATAAATTTTCACAAAAACAATGAAATGTC